>CM077479.1:3041465-3411077 GCA_039654755.1 Calcarius lapponicus
TTACCCCAAGGCAGAACTGACTTCAGATTATTGCTGCCTGCAGATTGGGATGGGTGTTCTTTGAATTCTGGATCACAGTGATCCACTCACCTGCACTGATGCTGCTTTAGATAAACTCTGAGATTACCTGGGTTTGCTAGCAAGAACTGTGTGTTTGATTATTTTATCTTTTATGATTGGAAGTTATCCCTAAATTGAAAGCTTCATCTTTTGCAAAATGCTACTGCCAGTATTTTGTAAGGGAACACATTAAACTGTCTTTCAGATGCAATTCCAAGATTACCAGATCTTTATAGCTGTAGAAATGACAACTGAATTCTAGGTGTGTGAGGAGAGCTGTCTCACTCAGCCTGGCTGCAGTGTGCAACATTCCCCTGACTTAATTTCCAAAAGTCTCTAACTGTGAAATTGCTTCCATTCAGCCCCATCTATTCCTTTTCAGGTTTTCTGCTGCAAGGTCTTTGCTCTTGATGTTGTTTTGGGGGAAGAAGGGGAAGCTGATGAAATCCAGAATTTTCTTTTTGGCTGTCCCTTTGCCAGGGGGTTGTATGGGCAGTGTGTGCCACAGGACTCCCCTTCTGAAACTAAACAATGCACAGCTCCTCAGGAATAGCACAAATGTCCCTCGTGGACACAGGAGAAAATTAATTACACTTTTCTAACACATCTCTGTTATCACAGTTGTCAGGGCTCCTCTGATTGTGTCACAGCCTGTGGTGCACAGTCCCCACTGACATCCTGTGAGCAAAGCAGAAAAGCTTGAGAGGTGAAGCACAATGTGAAGGCATTGAACTTATTTTTCCTCTTGCTGATAAAATGTGTTTTGTGAAGGAATGACCCCAGGCTGTTTTCAGTTGCTGGTACAAGTTGATGTATTTTTTATGTTCATAATGTTCCTCTGCAATGTTTTTTCTCTCCTTCTGTCTTTTTGGCTTTTCTTTGTTTGTTTTGTTTTACGCTTCTTTTGATCCTTTGTGCTTCTCTTGCCACTCCAACTCCACTTTTAAAACCACATGTTGATGAGCTTTCATGCTTCTCATTTAGGAGCTCCAGGCTTTTCTAGGGATGACTGTCATAATCACTGGTTCAGTTTTCATGCTTGACAACTAATTTACTTTTCTGTACTGCTAATGCCACTGCACTCCCAAAACCTGGCACTTGTCTCACACTTGGCCTGCATTTTTGGGGACTTGATTCTGAGTGCCAAAATAAGCAGGTTTCTTTTCCTGTGAGCAGCAATTTGTTCAAGTGTCAGTGGGGAGCAGAAAGGCATTGTTATTGATGCAGCAGAGCAGAAAAGCAGCAATTGGAAATCCAAGAAAAAGCAATTAAAGCATTGTGGGATGTCCTGTGTTGGAAAGTGCTGCCTGGGCAGGTCCCACTGCTGCTGCAGATGCATTTGCAGCACTGCACTGCTGAGGATCAGTGGCAGCTGGGCACAGGGAGAGCTGTTCTGCCAGGAGTGGAGCCTAAATTAAAATGCTTTTCACTTCCCTCAGTGCATATCACTTGCAGATTACCTAAGAAGTCTCTTAAGTCCTGACTCTCACATAGTTGACTGAACAACTCTCTAATTTATAGGATGATCTTTAACATTCCCTAGTTTGGTTGTTAGCAAACATTAGCTTTAAGAAGGAATTGTGATTTATTAACATTGAGGCTCTTTAGATTATTTATTTTTTTTACAGAAATGAACAAGTCAGCAGCAGTTCAAGTGTACAGACCTTTGGCTAATTCATAACCAGAGGTGGCATGAAGGAACACATCTTTCTTGTGCTCTGATGGGCTTCAGAAGTGAATATTTGTCTTTTGACATCAGTCAGGACCTCTCTCTGCCACAAGAAACTCACTGTACCATGAGGAAGAAAATTCTTAATGCCAAGGGATATAAAACTTTGAAAATAATTTTTTTTTGTGACAGAGAAACAGATCTAAAGTAGAATCTGTTCCTTTTAAATGTATATGGAATTCAAAATTTCCAAAATTGTCATACTGGGATTTTTCTACCTCTTTGCACCAGGATTTCCTCTGTTTGAGGGACTGTAAGAAACAGAGCAACATTTTGAAAATGAGGCCCTTCAAAACTAAGCCCTTTCAATATTAACTCTTCTTGCTGGTCTGAGACATGTTTTAGTAATCTGCAGGACATAAGGAGGAATAAGAATAAATGACAAACATCAAAGCTTTCCTTTTTCAGTCACAAAATTGGTATACTTTATTCTGCTGCTAAACTTGTCAGTGTATAAAATTTCCTATTTTAAAATTTCATTATTTTGCAGAGTCTTGTGTGAATTTGGGGTCTGGCAATATTAGGCAGGTCCCAGACTTCACCTGATCATCAAGTGTAGATGAAACTGCTGTTGGAATGAAATCCCAGTACTAGTTCTGTGTTCTTTATTTGCATGTGCATTTCTTGGTTTGAAGGTCAGCTTTGCTGCACTTCTTTTCCACTTACAAGGGAATTTGTTCTTCATACAAGTAATTTATTATACAAAGGCAGAAGGAAAGGTCACAGTCACTTCTGTGTGTTCCTGGGAGAAACTAATCTGTGGGGCAAAATTAATTCTGTACATTGGAGAGTGCAGTGTGACTCTTTAATCTCAAATTTAGTGTCTTCTCAGTGTTTCTGGAAGTGTAAAATATTTGATTTGAAGGTATAAGGTATTTGGGAACATCCCTCATACAGACAGTCTCATCTTCCTCTGTATTCAATCCACATTCTCCAGATTCAGTCTAGATCATGACAATCTGCCAATTCCAGCTTCAGTTTTGCTCCAATCAGTAAAAAAACTGCAGCACATCTTGAAGTTAAATCAATATCAGCTGAAAGCTGAGAATAATTTTTAAAAAATCCACAGAAGTAGCTGTCAGTCCTGGTGGGGAACAAATAAGCACCAGCCATGCAAAGGACAGCAATTCTTAGTGATTTGCAAAACTCACCACAAATTGTGCCAGGGACTGGTGAGGTGATTGCAAAGAGTGATAGGAAAAGGAGGATCTGTTGCAGTCATGTCACAAACACAGAAAATAGCTCCTTATTTCTCAGCAGAACTTTTGTTACCTGTGGAAGAATAACTTCTTCCAGGCAGGTTTTGTGTTCTGATGGTGTTTGATGCCAGGTTAATGAAAAAACCACTATTTTAAGTGGCAATAAAGCAGTCAGTACCTGGGAGTGCAGGTGTTATTTGTGATATTTCTGTGGGTGAGCTCTGATAAATCCACTGCTTTGCTGAGGCAGCTGTCTCTGGGGGTAGCAGTGGTCACCTCACATTTCCTGCAGCACTGGAAGGATGGAACAGTGCTGGGGAATTGTCCACAGAGAATTGTGAAGCACTGCCATATTCAAAATCAGCCTCTGAGGTTTTCCCCTGCCATGAAAACTTGGTTCATGTCCTGTTTGTGCCTTTATTTAATGCATATACAGCCCAATATTTCAAAAATTTGAGTTGATATTGGTCAAGAAAATATGCAGCAAAGCTGAAGGCAGAAAGCAGTGGAAAAATCAGCTTCAAAGAGTTCCTCCATGAAATTCAGGTAATGTAACAGATGAAATAAAACAAAATACCAGAGTAACTGCAGGTTCAGCTGTGTGGTTCAGTAGTGAGGGTTCATTTCTTGGTTCCTAAGCTGTGTGTGAATGTCACAGATGCTCTGATGAAGCCTCTTTGGAATAATTGAGCAGCAGAGGTTTCCCTTGTGCTTATGCTTCAGTGATTTACTAAATGGAAGGATGAATTCCTTCTTACCAGAAGTCCAAAACCCAGAACTTGGGCATCCATGATTTGACCACAGCTCTGCTGGACATTCCACATTTGGCAACGTCAGGAAAGGTCAGATAGATGATGCTGAGGTTGTTTAATGGGGGTTGAAGTTGCAACACTTTGTTCTTAGTGAGAACTTTTTGTAGGAGTCACATTCTGAGCCCTGGTGCAGCTGCTGTGACAGAACAGAGCAGAGCTGGCAGCACTGGCTGGGGGAGGCTCAGCCTGCAGGGGAGAGCTGGAAATATCCCTGGGGAGAAAAGATGGAGCCAAAAGGCCTTGGGGAGACTCATAATTGATGTGGAGAGAGCAAATATTTCAGTTTTCTCTTGTAAATACCCCCCAGGCTTGTCACACCTTCAGACAGAGTGGCCATAGGGCCTAACTTTTTAATTTCTTTTAAATCTAATTTATTTTTTAAAATTTTAAATGTATTTTTAAAATTTATTGTATTTATGCTAAATTTAATTTTTATTCTTCTCTGCTTGACATAAATGTAGTAAAATGGTTCAGAGAAGCTTGTGCCCTCTCTTCTGGGTGCTCTCTTCACCCCAGGTCAGGGCACTTGCAGAGTCAGTCCAGGTTCCTTTTGTGGGATTTGCTTAAAGCACTTAAATTCTCCCAATTCATCATATAAAAATAAGTAATTGAATTAGTTAAATAAATTTTACTGTGTGCTTGCACAAAACATTATTATCAGTTTATTTGCTTAATGATGCGGTGGAGTTTCTTGGACACTCTACATGAGAATGAATTGGTGATTAATCCTAAACAGATGCAGAGGATGAGAAGACAACTGTTGTGCATTTTCCCTGGCAGTGCTTCTGTCTGGCTGTCACTCAGCAGCTGAGATGCAGTTTTTCTTTCTTTCCTGAGGAACATTTCGAGCTGATAAATGTTAGGCAGAGAGTGGAAGCTGTCAGTGCATGAGATGAAAGATCTGTGGTGCCAAATAAACTGTTCCTGCTTCCCTTTAACCAGCCAGAGGAGTTGCTTCACAGAATTCACAGAATGACAGGGTTGGAAGAGACCTTCAAGAATGCACAGAATTGACAGAATTCTGGGTTGGAAGAGACCTTCAAGATCACTGAATCCAACCCAGCCCCAACCCCTCAACTGAACCCTGGCCCCAAGTGCCACATCCAGGCTTTGTTAAACACACCCAGGGATGGGGACTCCACCACCTCCCTGGGCAGCCATTCCAGAACTTTATCACCCTTTCTGGAAAACACTTTTTTCCTAATTTCCAACCTGTATTTCCCTTGGTGCAGCTTGAGGCTGTGTGCTCTGGTTGTGTCAGTGCTGCTGGAGACAGAGCCCAGCCCCAGCTGAGCACAGGCACCTTTCAGGAGCTGCAGAGAGTGATGGGGGCAGCCCTGAGTCTCCTTTTCTCCAGGCTGAGCACCCCCAGCTCCCTTCCTTCCCTCTGAGCAGCAGCTCAGTGTTCCCAGTGCCCCCAGCCATGGGGGGATGGTGGTGTGGCCCTTCCCATTCCCCCAGCCCTGCTTTGCTTCCCTTCCCTGGTGTCCAGGGAGGAGAGCAGGGGCACAGATGGGATGGGAATTAATAAATTCATATTCTCTGTCCTCTTTTTGAACATTTCTACTCATAAAAATAATGCACTGCGGAAAGAGTGTACTTTTGCTTCAAAAATACTGTAAATGAAGTAAGTTTAGAAGAAATTCTTCCCAAGTGAGGAAAAAGCATCTTTGACTATAGCCTTGTTCAGTTATCCAGAGATCCCAGTTGATGCATAGGGGACAAATTGATACCATATATAGAAGACATATTTATTAAAGAAAGAACTTAAAAGACATTCAGTATAGCCAAAAAAATTAATTTAACTGGCTTTACACACTGAACTTTGTGCAGCTGTGAATTACTACTACTTCTAGTCAGAGATCAAACAAAACAGCTTGAAAGTCAGTTTAAGGCAAAGCTTTGGGTGAGCAGGTGAGGGACCAATAATAATGAACTTTAATGAAGTTGAAATATGGTTTAAAAGGGGGAAAAAAGTCAGTGGGATTTTGTATGGAATCCTTGGGGGCAGCACTGTTCATTGCAGCACTGGTGGGACAGGAGCACGTTGCTTTCATTTAGTTTTTCATCCAGAAAAGCAGGACAGGGAGGTGGGAACGAGCTGTGCCCACAAATTGATCTGTTCTCTCCATGTCTGACTTCACCCATTATTGAGGTGCAGGCACAGAAGGGATGAAATTGCTATGAAAGACTCTGAAGTGCACTCTGAGGATTAGATGTGAGCTGCAGCTGAACATGAAAGGGACTCAGGGGTTAGTGGGTAAACCCAGCCCCATAAAGCCAGGCTGGGTTTGTCCAAATCCCCCCTGTGTGCTGCTGAGGAGGATGCAAGCAAAGAAACTTCTGGATCTTTGGGGTCCCTTTTAGAAGAGAAACCCAGTGATGTGCCTGGTGCCCATTTCAGCTGAGGAGGTGGGGTAAGGGTTGGAATAGCCCATGTTGTTGTTGTGCAGGCTTCAGCTTTTAAACAAACTCAAATATGAACAGTGGGGAAAAGCCTGAGCAGGAAAACCTTGTGCTGTTGGGGTGAGGGAGCTGTGCAGGTGAGAAATTTTGGCTTCCTTGGGAGAACTGGAACAGTCCCACAGAGCCACATCAGTTCAGAGGTACCTGCTGGCCATCAAACATCAAATCTGTACATTCTCAGAAGAGTTTATTAATGTGGGAATGCAGAGGGCTCCATTCTGCTGTCTCATTGAGAGGGATGGCAGTGCTTTTTGCTACCTTCGTGGTGCTTCCTTCTCTGGTCTAAAATCAGAGCCAGGACTAGAAGGGGAGCAGGGAGGAAATCAGTTCACTTTGCTGACAGTCACTAGAGTTTTTTGGTTTTAATTGAGGCAGCTAAGAACTGGCTGCCACGTTCTTGGCTTTTATAAAGTAGCTTTGGTGGGATTCTGTGGCAGCAGCTCTCTGGCCACAGAAAGAAACACAAAACTTTCCCAGGCATTGCCTAAGAAAGTCTGTGAGAGGATCAGAGAAAAGAAAGGAAAACAACTCTAATCTTAACTTGCTGCCCCTTTTGTCGTGAACATGTGGAATGTGTTATGGAGATTTGTGCACCAAAGGGTGGTTTCTTAATTACCCACTGCTGATTTGATTGGAGAACCAATCAAGTCTACCTGTATCATAACTGTCCATAAAAGCAGTGGGTTTCTTAATAAAGATATTTATCAGCCTTCTGTGAATCCATGCTAATTATTACCCACTGTGATGATAGGATTGCATGTCCAGCTTTGTGACACGAAGGATGAATGACAGTTTGAAAGGGTTAAAAGCTGTCAGAGTGCAGTGTAAGCTCATAGTGTGAAGGATGGATATATTTGAAAGAGTTAAAAGCTGTCAGAATGCAGTGTAAGCTCATAGTGTGAAGGGTTAATGTATGCTTGAAAGTGTTAAAAGCTGTCAGAATGCAGTGTAAGCTCATAGCATGAAGGGTTAATGTATGTTTGAAAGGGTTAAAAGCTGTCAGAATGCAGTGTAAGCTCATGGCATGAAGGGTTAATGCATGTTTGAAAGGGTTAAAAGCTGTCAGAATGCAGTGTAAGCTCATGGCATGAAGGGTTAATGCATGTTTGAAAGGGTTAAAAGCTGTCAGAATGCAGTGTAAGCTCATAGCATGAAGGGTTAATTTATGCTTGAAAGGGTTAAAAGCTGTCAGAATGCAGTGTAAGCTCATAGTGTGAAGGGTTAATGTATGCTTGAAAGGGTTAAAAGCTGTCAGAATGCAGTGCAAGCTCATAGCATGAAGGGTTAATGCATGTTTGAAAGGGTTAAAAGCTGTCAGGGTGCAGTGTAAGCTCATAGTGTGAAGGGTTAATGTATGTTTGAAAGGGTTAAAAGCTGTCAGAATGCAGTGTAAGCTCATAGTGTGAAGGATGAATATATTTGAAAGGGTTAAAAGCTGTCAGAATGCAGTGTAAGCTCATAGCATGAAGGATTCATGTATGAAGCTTATAGCATGAAGGGTTAATGTATGTTTGAAAGGGTTAAAAGCTGTCAGGGTGCAGTGCAAGCTGCACAGTTTGTCTGTGATCACCTGTGGGCTCCCAGGTCACTGGAGAACAGCAGGAACCAGACAAGAGCCAGAGCTGTGGAGGGAGAGCTGCAGCTCCAGTGAAGGGTTAAATGTCTGTCTTTGCAGGCCGGGTGTCATTTTTCACCTCGGGCTCGGAGAACCTGCACCGGGTGGAGAGGGTGAGCTGGGGCACTCGCTTTGCCATCACCATCTCCTTCAGCTGCGACCCCCAGCACGGCATCGGGGACCCCAGGGTCACAGGGCATCCCTGACCTGCAAGGAGAGGAGAGAGGAGAGAGCAGCTCCTGGAGCCCCACATGCGATCAGAACTGCCCAGCTCTGGGACACGCTGTCACACACTTGGATTTCACAGCTCCTTTTCCATAAATACTGCAAATGGTGGCTCAAGGACCATCCT
Source organism: Calcarius lapponicus (assembly GCA_039654755.1). Taxonomy (NCBI): domain Eukaryota; kingdom Metazoa; phylum Chordata; class Aves; order Passeriformes; family Fringillidae; genus Calcarius; species Calcarius lapponicus. The sequence continues at coordinate 3,049,699 of CM077479.1, forward strand.
AAATTTGATGTATTCTGGAAATGGTTTGACTTCATGTGTCAAAGGGACAGGCTGCAAAGAAGAGAAGATGGGCTCCACAAAAAAGAGAGGATGGACTCCACAAAGAAGAGAAGATGGACTCCACAAAGAAGCAAGAATGGACTCCACAAAAAAAGAGAGAATGGACTCCTCAAAGAAGAGAGAATGGGCTCCACAAAGAAGCAAGAATGGACTCCACAAAGAAGAGAGAATGGGCTCCATAAATAAGAGGGAATGGGCTCCACAAAGAAGCAAGAATGGATTCCACAAAAAAGAGAGAATGGGCTCCACAGAGAAGAGAGAATGGGCTCCACAAAAAAGAGAGAATGGGCTCCACAAAGAAGATGGGCTCCACAAATAGAAAGTGGGCTCTTGATTTTTTAAATCTATTTTAAAAGTTATTCCGTTTTAAAGATACAATCTTTATTGTATCTTTAAAATCTTGATTAGTTTTATTTTAAATTTTAAATAAATTTAAAATAAAATTAATAAAATCTTTTGGGCCATGCCTTGATGTGAGTCCCCAGGCTGCTGTTACCTGTTCACTTCTTCAGTCTCTTCATTACTAAGGTGGTGTGGAAAGTCTGACCTCAGTGAATTGAGACCTGAGTTAATTGAATGTTACTGTCTAGAACACACCTTCTCTTGAGAGGGATGGATTCTCTGAGTGTGGCATCACTGGGGAATACCCTGGGCCTTGAACTTTTTTTAAAATTTAATTACTACTGATTCATAATTCAGGAAGTCTCTCTGCAGCTATTTTTTGATTTCTCTTTTCCAGTTTAGTAAGAAGACTTTTTTTTGTTAATGAGAATCCTGAATATTAAATTGCAGGTTCTTCCAAGAGGAGCTGTGTGCAAACTCATGCTTAATCCTGCCAAATACTTTAAGGTTTTTACTGCAAAGATTTCTGTGGGTCAGGAGGTTGATAAATAAACGGTAGAAACACTTAATTTTTTTTTTTTATCAAATTCTGAAATAACAACATTGATCTGGTTTATTACCTGGGTGTATAATTTCTGGATGTGTAATTTCTGTGAAACACTGAAAATCTGGGAATGTGCTTTGATTTTTTAATTTTATGCATACGGTTTGGACTTTATAATGTACCCTGTTATGGAAACAGTAAGTACTGGGGGGAATTACAGTGAAGATCAATATAAAGAGGAATAAGAGGACACTTGGACTTATGAGGGCTCTCATTGGGCACACCAGCAAGTTTAGTCCTCAGTAATTTCATTTCTTTGTTCTGAAACTTAAAAAGTCTTCCTTGTCTGTACTAACAAGGGAGAATTGTTAAATTGGCTGGATGCAAGGAAATATTAAAGTCATTTGGGTTTCCTATTGAAATACTTGTCTTAAAGCCTGTTTATTCCAAGGAATTTGCATTACACCATGTTTTAAGTCTGTGTGAAGGCAGACCAAGATCACCAGCAGCTTTGGTGGATTGAGCTTGATTGAAATGTGGATTTAAATGAGATTTAAATGTAGGGCAAAAGCCAAACATGAATGGCCCTGTGTTTGCTGGTTACTCCTGTGAGGGGCACTTGTGGAGCTGCCCTCTGTCAAATCCTGCTCAACAGAATCATCTCAGCCCATGGGGAAATCTCAGCTCATCTCCCCTTGGATTTTCATCTTCTGAAGATCCTGTAATAACTGCAGCCCATAGTGCATCTCCTGCTGGGAACTGATGGATGTTCAGAAATAAAATCAAGCTGGTTTTTGTCTTTTGGAGTTTTTAAATCTCAGTAATCTGGGCAATATGATGACCAAACCTGTCACCTGTGATTTGTTGGGAAATGGTGCACTGTGCATGGCAGGAGAGCCCTTCTTTGGAAAAAAGCCAAATATTTGGTATGTTTTAGTGCCACTGAGATTCTTCTATTCAGAGCTTCAGTATCCATACTGCTAAAAGCAATGCCTAAATCTAGGGAGAATTTAAATGGCAAATGAGGAAATAAAGTGCAATCTAAAAGTTTCTGAAGGTGGCCTCCAGCAGGAAGCAGTAATTGCAGAATGTTCCTGGGGCAGAGTGGAATCTGAATTCACTGCTTAATAAGAACAAACTTGGTTGAATTTATTTTAGGCCACTTAAATACCCTGAATAACTTTTTATTAAGGGTCTCTCCAGGTAATGGCATGTAACTCTGAACTTGAAATAGATGAATTTCTGTCCTTGTGGAGGCTCAGCTGCCTGTTGCTACTGGGAACTGCAGGGCTCTGGTTTTTAGAACTCTGGCTGCTCCAGGGGCAGGATTTCTTCAAGCAATGAAGAAATATTCAAGTAGCATCAATCTGATGCCAAAGAAATGTTCTCAATTGAGCAGAGGTGATGTCAGAAGGTGGCCTGGATGTGTCCCAGCTGTGGGAGGACCTTTCTGAAGAGTTAAAACAAAGTCAAGAAAGGTCAGAGCTTGTGCAGTGGGAATTGGGACCCAGTCCTGGTGGTAAAATTACAGCTTTGCACCTGAAAGCTGACTTCTTACAAGTGTCTGGGAATGCTGGGTTGTACTTGGAAAGGAAATTACTTGAAAGGAAAGGGAAAGGCTGCTGGTGTGAAAAGTCCCAGAGTAAAATAGAAAATGCAGCAGGAGAGCAAGCCAGATTGGACACCCTACAGTGAGACTGAGTGAAGCCTCCTGAGGGCTTTCTGGGAAGTTGTGCTACTTTTAAAACCATATTTCCATTCAAATGTTTTGTGGAATATCAGGAGCTTTTGAAAAATTGACAGGTTTTCTGGTCACATTAGGTTTTTAGTGTACACCTTCCTGTGGCATGCATTCAATTTTAATCTTTTTATCCCCTGTGATTCTAGGAACTCTATGTGAATTTCTTGGCATTCCTCATGGATAACATCTTTGTTGTGTAAGCAGTTATGGAATCATTGTGGCTTTGAATTCCTTGTAAGTCAACTAAAGGTTTAGGAAGGTACATTTATACTGAGATTTTTCTGAATATGGATAATCCACCTGAAATATTCTGCATTCCATCTCAATTTCAAGTCCAGAAATGTTTACAAGGATACCCTATTTACAAAAAAAAAAAATATTTAAATTTGGATTTTTAGCAGAAATTCAGCTTCATGTCTTATTTTTAAGGTCAGCAGCTGTGTGCTTTAGGAAGCTAAATAATAATAATGTGCACATTAAAATAAATTAGCTGAAAAGGCATTGATGATCTCTGTGACTAAGGAAATCTGGTTTTGGTTCTTTGATTGCATTTCTTAGTATTGAATTGCTCCCTCACAGCTTTCCTTTCCCCAGTAAAAGAAGATTATATTGGTTTTAATGTAAGAGTTCCTGGTGTTCCTTCTCCATCCAAATATCCTTGCACAGTGTTTGCAGGGGATTTGGTGCTCTCTAAGCTGCCCATGGAGAGCTCTGTGCAATATTTTTGTCTTGTTTAAATTCTAAAACCAGGAAATGCTGCTTTATTTTTGTAGTATTTAGATGCATCTAATTAAAAATATCTTGGTTTGCTGCTGAATAATCCTGAGGCTGTCCAAGGAACCCGTGGTGGGCGAATCCACGAGCTGCCAGGTCAGATTGATTGTTCACAATGAGCTGCACTGAAACCTTCCCCTTTCTGAAGGAAATATTCTATTTATAGGGAGAAGCTGAGATTTGTGGAGTGCTCGTGTTCCATGTTCCTGGGAATTTCTTGGAACAGTCCTCCAGTGTCTAAAAAAGCTCATTTTAGACATGGATATCCTCTCTATTCTCTTATTAACAAACTACAGCAGCCCCTCCACCCCCCAAAAAAGCACCAGCTGAGTTCCTGAGCCATGATTTTCCTGTTCAGACACCTTGAGGATTTGTCTCTTTCTCATTCCTCAGTTTATACAATTCATTTAAGCTGTTTATATAGATGCCTGGACACTTTGCTGCTGACTCCACAGGAAAACAAATCTTGCTGTTTTCTTTTCAGAGAGCTTTTCCCTGCCAGGAGAAGGTCTCTGGGTGGATTCCTACCTTGGAGGTGACCTCCTCAGCATATGAACTTGTCAGCCAGACCATTAAATCTTGTGGGAATAAACAAAGGCAGCTCCTAATGGAGTCATTCTGCATGTCTTGGCTCAGGGTGGTGGTTTCTTCCATTCCCTCTAGCAGGGAATTGTGTTTATTTCTGATTTATGTTCCTGAAGAGCAGACGTGTTCTGGGAGTCCTCCCTGCATAATGGGCTTTTAATTGTGGTTCACTGAATAACCTTGTAAAAAGAAGGTTTTACCAGGTGATTCAAAACTTAAGAAGCTGCTCTGAAAGAGCACAAACTCTGAGCCCATTTAGTCCCCACACAAAAGAAATGAGAGACGTGATCTTGGATTATTTCTACTTTGCTTTGGGCCATAAATGTGTGTCTCAAGTTGCTGGCACTGCTCCAGGTGGGCACAGCCTTCCTGAGAAATCCACAGGAATCCAGAGTCTTGTGCTGCTGCTGAGGCAGAGAAAGGAGATTTTTCCTGCTTGTGCTCTGAAGGGATCAAGGGATCAAGATCTCCATCAAAATGTGTGCCTAGAAAGGGAAAATGGGCAGGGGGAGGACTGGGTTTCCAGGTACTGAGGAGCAGGTGCAGATTCCCTACAGCCCCACTAAAAGATTAATAAATCAATTATTTTAAAAATATTTTCCTGTTTTTCTTATAGCTCCAAAACCTACACATTTTCAAACCTCCTTTTTTTTTTTTCTTTTCTTTTTTTCTTTGTCCCAAAGGGAAACTTTCTGGACACTTCTGTATATTTATTAATTCAGTTTTAATTTCTTCTTGGGTTATTTATTTACAGGTCTAAATTCTGTCCAGTTCCAGAAAAGGCTCAACAGACACAAGCCATGTGTGGAGGACACCATCACTTAAAAAATGCCCATTTGATGAATGCGGAAGAAGCAGAATCCATTATTTTTTAAATAGGTGGATGATGCAGCATCACTTAACTTATTTTAGCATATTCCCTGTTCATTATTAATTCAAACAGAGGATGGACAGGATAAATAGCTGAAACAAGTGGTTATCAAGAGGTGCTATTGAAAATTTTGTAAAAGATTTGAACAGGAAGGGTTTTGCTGCCTGAAAGCTCTCAGTTTCCAGAAGTGATCTTGGATTATTTCTACTTTGCTACGGGCCATAAATATGTGTTTTCTTGGTTTCTTTATATTAAAGGAAAATAGGAATTAATTTGAGAGTCATTCCTTTCCACAGGGATGAATATGATCAAAATAAACCTTGACTAGTAGGGAAAAAGCAATTTTACAGAAGCCAGCCAAGCAGGGGGGAAGGTAGATTTCAGATTATGTCAGGCAGAGAGCAGCTCCAGGAGATTTCTCCCACTCTGACGTGGCTGTGTCCCTTGGAACTGACATTTTCTCTTCCTCCTCACTCTGCTTTATTGTTTTATTAGATCAGACAACTGGAAACTGAGAGCTTTCAGGCAGCAAAAGCCTTCCTGTTCAAATCTTTTACAAAATTTTCAATAGCACCTCTTGATAACCACTTGTTTCAGCTATTTATCCTGTCCATCCTCTGTTTGAATTAATAATGAACAGGGAATATGCTAAAATAAGTTAAGTGATGCTGCATCATCCACCTATTTAAAAAATAATGGATTCTGCTTTCTTCTGCATTCATCAAATGGGCATTTTTAAGTGATGGTGTCCTCCACACATGGCTTGTGTCTGTTGCACCTTTTCTGGAACTGGAATTTAGACCTGTAAATAAATAACCCAAGAAGAAATTAAAACTGAATTAATAAATATACAGAAGTGTCCAGAAAGTTTCCCTTTGGGACCAAAAAAAAAAAAAGAAAAAAAAAAGAGGTTTGAAAATGTGTAGGTTTTGGAGCTATGAGAAAAACAGGAAAAAAATTAAAAAATAATTGATTTGTTAATCTTTTAGTGGGGCTGTAGGGAATCTGCACCTGCTCCTCAGTACCTGGAAACCCAGTCCTCCCCCTGCCCATTTTCCCTTTCTAGGCACACATTTTGATGGAGATCTTGATCTCCTTAGACCACGAGCAGGAAAAATCTCCTTTCTCTGCCTCAGCAGCAGCACAAGACTCTGGATTCCTGTGGATTCTCAGGAGGGCTGTGCCCACCCGGAGCAGTGCCAGCAACTTGAGACCTCTTGACTTTGTTTTTTTAATGCCTTTAGCACCTCCAGATGGGTGTGAGTCAGTGAATTCCAGTGCTGCAAAAATTATCACCTTCAATGCAAGTTAAACACGTTTTGACTCTGTTGCTAATTTTTTACCTAAGGCTTTGGAGCAGACTGCTAAAACTCGTCCTCTTCCTAGTCATTCTCCTTAAATGAAATACTTCAGTCATAAAGCATGCACAAAAGGGCTGTAATCAAAAACCTTTCCATAGCTGAGTTGTACAGGAAGATATTTCTGAGATGTTCAGGTCTAAATTAATGATTCTGTCCTCTGGTCAGGCCAGGTTTGTGATTTGCAGGATCTGGGCAAGGCAGAAATGAAAATGTTTGATGGCCCAGCTCCCCTGGAGTGGGAGGTGTAATAATCCTGTAATGGTTGTGCACTGATAAACATTTCTGTGTTAAATTTACAAACTCCACAGGGTCATTACAAATAATTCTGTAATTGTGGTGCACTGATAAAGGTTTCTGTGTTAAATTTACAAACACCACAGTGTCATTAGGAACTGCCAAGGCCTCTTGTTAGAACAAAAAAAACAGAAATCTTTGAGCCTTAAAGCCTTGTTTATAATGAATGGAACTGAGGGGATGAGTCAGTGGATCAATTAGCTTGAAAAGCAAATATCAGTGTTAGTGACCCCTGGTTTTATTCCCCTCTGGCTGGGGATGGATGTGGGGCTGGGAGAAGGTTCAGTCACTCCTGCTCCAGACATCCACATCTTCCTCCCACGAGCTGCTGAGGGATTGTTTGTCCTGCAGAGGAGACAAAATCTTTTAAATTAATAAGATTTTAGTTCTCCAATAGCAGCACCTGCTTGCTGAGTGCATTCTGAGTAGTCCAGCTGCACCAGACTGTATCACTCAGATACAGACATGGATTTTCCAGTTGTGTCCATGGCCCTGGAAGGGGAAGACAGCACATCTGAGCCAGCTTTAGTCATGGAGCATGCCAGGGGTTCATGTTTGCATCAGTGTGACAAGTGAAATCTGTCTCTAAATGAACAGCCTTGAAACTGGAAAATTATTATTTTGTTGGGAAGAACACAGGTGTGGAAAGAATGCTTGGCTTAATGAGCTTATCTAATCCCGGTCTCCTTCATGAGTACCAGCCTGACTGCAAATACTGAAGCTCTTTTTAGAGATAATAGCCAAGAATGCTTCCTAACCACAGGAGGATTTGCCATTCCTAAACAGCTAAAAAGCTGAAACTAATCAGAAATATGAAAACTCCATAAAAAAATGAACGTTTTGCAACATGGGTGTGTTGGAGCTGGGAGCTCCCTCTGGGCTGGAGCCAGTCCTTGGCAGCAATTTGTGCAACAGCCTCAGGTGCCACAAACCCTCTGTATTTCTGCAAAATAACTTTCAGATTGTTATAACCTTGAGGTTTTTCTAGGCTTTCTCCCCCCTGAGAGCAGGGGAAGGTTCCTGCCAGGGAGGTGCCACCCCTGCAGCCCCCCTGTGTCCCCCAGGAGCTCCCTCAGCCCTGTCTCCTCCTGGAGACAGCTTCTCTAAACACCGGGGGTGGTGTTTATCCTCAGGGCCTGGGCTCCATCAATTTGTCCAGTTTATGTTGGGAAGAGACAATAAAAGTGCTGCTTACAGGAATTCTGACTGCACCCACCCCAGGCGAGGAGACCCCGGTGTCCCCCAGCCCCGGGAGGAGATTTGGGGTTTGCTCTGGCTCTCAGCAGCTGGGAGGGGGAGGACACATCTGGACACCCCAAGGAGGAGGTGGAGGAAGGAAAGTCCCCATGGAGGGGTTGGGAGGGGATATTTGGGCTCCTTGTGGGACTCGTTGCAGGTGAGGGGAGAGAGCAGATGAAGAGGGGCTGGGATGCTGAACCTGGGTGACACTGAGTGCTGAGTGGCAAGGTGTGACATCCCAAATGACAGGGACTGAAGTCACAGGGATGCACAGGATGGGGAAAAGGAGCTGCTCTTCCAGGGGCTTCAGCAGAGGGTGGGATCCCTTCACAAGCAGAGTCTGTTTAGAGACATTTCACCTCATACTGGGGTTGAGATCAGCCTGCAGCCCTTCTCCAGCCATCCTCTGGAGCTGCTGACTTTTTGTGGCTTTGTAGAAGAGGGGCTGGGAAGGAGCAGATGCTAAACCTGGGTGACACTGAGTGCTGAGTGGCAAGGTGTGACATCCCAAATGACAGATTGAAATCACAGGGATGCACAGGATGGGGAAAGGGAAAAGGAGCTGCTCTTCCAGGGGCTTCAGCAGAGTCTGAAATGGCTGTTTAGAGACATTTCACCTCATATTGGGGTTGAGATCAGCCTGCAGCCCTTCTCCAGCCATCCTCTGCTGCCAGGACTCTGAGCTGCTGACTTTTTGTAGCCTCTTGGGTAAAGAAAGGCAGCTGGAGGGAAAGCAGTGCCCTGGAGTGCCATGGGGAGATGCTTTGGGACAGGGAGAAAGGATCCTGACAGCTTTGCTGCCATCCTGTTGCCAGCACAGCACCTCCAAAATCCAGCAGAAAACCCAGGGGGGACAGAGGCAGTGTGTGGAGATGGCCAGTGGGAAGTCACTTGCCAGCTGCTTTATTGAGGTGCAGTTTGGGGTGGTGTTTGTGGGTTTTCAGCACAAGGGAAGAGATGAGAATCTTGACTCCATGTTTCAGAAGGCTGATTTATTATTTTATGATATATATTATATTAAAAGAAAATGATATACTAAAACTATACTAAAAGAATAGAAGAAAGGATTTCACCAGAAGGCTTGCAAGGAAAGGAATTGAATGATAATAAAATTTTGTGACTGGCCAGAGAGTCCGAGACAGCTGGACTGTGATTGGCCATTAATTAAAAACAACCACATGAGACCAATCACAGATGCACCTGTTGCATTCCATAACAGCAGATAATTATTATTCACATTTCATTTCTGAGGCCTCTCAGCTTCTCAGGAGAAAAATCCTAGCAAAAGGATTTTTCAGAAAATATGTGTGTGACACTGTTTAATTGTTTTGCTAAAGCAGCTGCTTCTGCCTTATTAATTTAGGGGACATTACTGACTGAAAAGATTAATTCTAGCTCCTACTTTACCTTGATTCTTTTTCCTCTGGGGCAATGAGAGAATATCCCATAACACTTCTGTACCTGAAATCACAGGATCTCTGCCTTAAGCCTTGTCCTCTTGTTTAAAGAAAAGGGGGATATTTAAAATAACGTAAAGCCCATCAGGAGCTTCATCTTCTCAGTAGCCCAGACTCAGAATGGGTGAGTTTTGTTAATTTAGAGCACTTTTTCAAAATATTCAATTGAGGAGCCAGTGGAGTACTCCAGGAGTTACCGTCAGGTAATTTGCCCTGCCTGTGTGAGAGCTACAACTCTGGACAGGTTTGGATTCCATTTCATTTCATTTCATTTCATTTCATTTCATTTCATTTCATTTCATTTCATTCACAAGTTTTGTAACCATGGGTAACAGCAGAACTGACGTGGCTCTGCACTGCTGCAAGGAGGCTGTCAAGGTTGTCAGGTTTTAAAATCAACCTGCATTGATGACTCTTGTGTTCTGCAGCATTTACCTTACAGGGTTTGCCCTGAAAAACCTGTTTAAAAATTACTTTCCTTTTTTTTTTTTTTGCAGCATTTGAACTGAAAGCAAGGGAGAAGTTCAAGGATGCCTTTGCAAAAGACTGGTGTGTTGCCAGAGATACAAGATCTGGCTTGCTCTAATGTCTTCTCTCTTGCAGAAAAATAAATTTACTTTGTTCTGAAGTGTGTTGGGAAGGATGAGGTTCAGAACAGACTCTTCCTTCCTTCCTAAAGGGTTGGAGGAGCCACAACCTCTTGGAGGCTTGGACCATTTGTCACTTTGGAAGTGCAAAGGAGATAAATCTGCCTGTGGCCTGTGAGGTGATGCAGCATTGCCTTCCTCAGCCTGAAGCCATTTCTCTGTGCTCTCACCAATGAGGAATTCAGGGTGACACACCAAGGATTTCACCTCTGTCTTTTGCAGGGGGTGTGGCTGTCCCAGCCCTTCTCCCCACACCCGAGACTGTGAGCACAAGAACTGGAATTGGGGGATACAAACACCTTCCCCACACCATGAAATTACAGTTTTAAAGACTTTTCTTGTCTTTTATTGGACTAAACCCAAAACTTATGTTGTTTTTTTTTTTTTTAATTTTTTTTCTGCATAACAGAAATAGATACCAAATACCCCAAAGCACACAATGCTCAGGAGGGAAAATATTCTCCTATATGGATGGAGGTAAAAGCTCAAGTGATGCTCCAGCCCTGTCCCCTTCCCTCCACTGTGGTCCCTCCCCACTTAAATGAGATCTGCAAGGAGTTTTAACACTGGGCACCTTAGAATGTGGAGCTTCACTTTCTCATCTGGCCTAAAAGAAGCTGCTGCAAGGATTGAAGCAATGCTTTGAATTTTGAGGGACATTTTCCATAAGAAACTCACCTTTCTATTAAAAAACCCCAACACACGAAAGCAGCCAAGCAAAGTTAGTTGGTTGTTATTTCCTCTGCTTCTGCTGTTGGGAATTAATTGTGCTGTGCCTCAGGCAGGCAGAGGTTCCTCGACAGATTTAATCATTCCAAAAAGGATGCCAGCAGCAAAATGACAGGGAGGTTCTGCTGTGTTTAGCAGCCAGTAATGAGTGTTGGGATAATTCTGTCTGTGCAGCCTCCTCTGCATGGGTAACGTGTCCTTACCTCCACTGATCCCAGCCCATAGTGTGGGGATGAGGCTCCCAGGAGGAAAAGGAGAGATTTTGCTTCCCTGCCCATCTCCTCCTGTTGTCTCTCTAAAGGAAGGGGTTTGAGGAGGGCACTGGTGTGGCACTCACATTCCCTGAACGTGATCCCTTCCCCCAGGGGTTTTCTCCTGGGAAGCTGAAAGGCAGAGAGAGACCTCAGAGAAAAGGAAAACAATTCTTATCTCATTTGCTTCTCCTGTGTTGTGCTCATGTGGAATGTGTTTGGGGATTGTTTACCCACAGGTGATTGTTCCATTGGATGCTGCTGTGAGTTGTTTTCACTCTTTGGCCAATCAGGGCCAAGCTGTGTCAGGACTCTGGAAGGAGTCACGAGTTTTCATTATTATAATTTTAGTATATCTTATACTAAAAAGATATACTATATATTTATACTTACAAAAGTATATTTTCTGTATTCTTTAGTATAGTATAGTGTATGGTGTTTACTTGGAATGTGTTTGGGGATTGTTTACTCACAGGTGATTGTTTCATTGGTTTCATGTGAATTGTTTTGACTCTTTGGCCAATCAGTGCTAAGCTGTGTCAGGACTCTGGAAAGAGTCACGAGTTTCCATTATTATCTTTTTAGTATTCAGGAAGTATCTTTTCTGTATTCTTTCGTATCGTTTAGTATTCTTCAGTATAATATAGTACAATAAAGTAATAAATTAGCCCTCTGATAAGATGGAGTCAAATGCATCATCCCTTCCTTCATTGGTGGCCCTGCATTTATGATCCTGATGCACTGAAATGCTGATGTTTGTATCAGGAGCCTCATTCCAGCCAGGCACAGCAGCCAAGGCAGGGGTGACGGAGCATCTTCACTGCCCACTGCCACAAATCAAAGGCAGAGGGGTTCTGGTCCACACACATTTCCTCTGTCTGACCATGAATAGCTGCCCTGAACCCCAAGTTACCCCTACAAGGAGACCTTTTCCCCTTCACACACAGCACCTCTCATCCAGCCACCTCAAAACCTGTCACATACAACAGGGACACCTTAAAACGTGACCTTAAAATTTCCACAGACACTGGAAACAGCATTGCTATTTTCTAGGCAATGCACAGCAGCACAAGTGACCCCCCTGAGGTCATTTTCTAGCAAGATCCAGAACTCTGAGCTGCCCTGTTGCAGTGAATCCCTGTGCTCAGCTCCGGCACTGTGGAGTGCTCCAACACCAAACCCTGGGAAATCCCTCCTGGTTTTCATTCCCTGCCTTGTTCTAACCCTGGGGAATCCCTCCTGGTTCTCATTCCCTGTCTTGTTCTAACCCTGGGAAATCCCTCCTGGTTCTCATTCCCTGCCTTGTTCTAAGCCTGGGAAATCCCTCCTGGTTTTCATTCCCTGTCTTGTTCTAAGCCTGGGGAATCCCTCCTGGTTCTCATTCCCTGCCTTGTTCTAAGCCTGGGGAATCCCTCCTGGTTTTCATTCCCTGCCTTGTTCTAAGCCTGGGAAATCCCTCCTGGTTCTCATTCCCTGCCTTGTTCTAACCCTGGGGAATCCCTCCTGGTTCTCATTCCCTGTCTTGTTCTAAGCCTGGGAAATCCCTCCTGGTTCTCATTCCCTGCCTTGTTCTAAGCCTGCCTGAGCTATCAACACCACCAGAGCTTTTGGGGCAGAAGCCTCAGAGCCCCCCAGCAGTAGGTGAGGAGAAGGAAGGTAAATAAATGTGTTTGGCTGCAGGGTATGGGACAGGCAGGGCTGCAGACCCCTCAAATGTTCCTTCTACCACCCCTTAACCTGGGCACTGCCAGGGGCAAGAAGCTGCTTTCAAAATGTGGGGCTCCAGCTGATTTTACAATGAAGCCATTTCTGTAAAACATTGCCTTCTGTGGTGTTCAATGAAATAGAACCCCATCTGTTACAAAGAAAAAGGAGAAATTTGATTTAAACCTGTGGGGTGGCTGGGATTTTGAGCAGTGCAATGCTGGGGGCTGTGGGAGCCTGGCACAAGAGCTGCTGCTGCCTCTTTGGGTTCAGGCATCCCCTCTGCATGGGTCAGGTGTGCTGTGCTGTCTCCCCTTTCACATTAGAGTTCATTTACCTGCTCCATTCTCGCGGATTTTCGAAAGATAGGCTCAGTGTACCCAAGGATAATTACTCTGTGTGCCTTTCCCTGAGAGGCTTCTTGCAAGAGGCAGCCTTGTGCTTCTCAAATGTCAGGCTGATATTTAAAAGAATAACAGAGGTAGAAGGCTGTGAGTTTGATGGACATCCCTGGCTTGCAGGAGCACACAATGAACTGTCTCTGACAGGCTGTGTTTTTGGACACAGCACATTTAGCTTCAGGAATCTCCCTTGCTTTGTTTGGATGGAATCATGTTTGGTTCTAGTTAAGAATTCAGGAGCTGAATTCAAGATCCTGACGGGAACGCACAAGGAAAGACTAACAGCACCTCAGAGAGAGATTGGCCAAAACAAGCTGGAACAAACTTGGCAGAATTTACTCTTTACAGAATTTAGAACTGTTCCCTCTGCCAAGCATGGCTGATACTGCTGATTGCTATTTACTTATTTACTACTTATTTACTATTTATTTACTACTTTCCTTCCAGATATCCTGATGGAGGGGGTCTGGGTGGGATCTTCCACAGTACTGAAGTTCAGCCTTTTTAAATAAATGTTTTAATGACTGCTTTTTTAACTCTTCACCCCGTCTCTGACTGTAGAAGCATTTCTAGTGTTCACCAAAATGTTTCATTTAAATTAAAATTTGTATTATAAATGGAGAACCAGAAAAGCAGAGCCCAAATGCCAGAAGACTTCTACAGGATTAATTTCTCCCCTTCCTCTTTTAATTCTCCCTTTCTTGGGTGGGCGACCAAAGTGAAATGATGCAGCACTTTTGCTTTGGTAAATTCCATTGGGAGCATTTTCTTTGGGCTCCAGTTGTGACCACACATCACAAAGCTCAGTTTTGACCATTCACATTTGTTAAACTGAAATTAGGCTCCCCCAAAAGGGATATATGCCAAACCAGCAACTCAGTGTGGGCAGAAAGCTGCATTCCTGAGCTGAAATATTTATGATTAAAAAAAATATATATTTGATATCATTTTGATATGTGTCCCACTTAAGATTTCAGTATACCTATATTTAGTATAATATTAATATATTAATGTTTCCCATTTATCATTAATATACAAATTTTTGATATCAATATATTAAATTTTATTAGTATATTAATACAGTATATTATATTAATATTATGTTATATTATAATATTATAATACTATTTTATAATATTAATGTGCTATTTTTTAATAATATTAATATATTCATTTTTCTGACAGAAGCTTGTTGCATCCCAGAGGTTTGGCTGGGAAGAGTTTCTCCTTCTGCCTTCACAAAGCTCAGCCTGAGCCATTCAACCCCTCCCAACACTTTGCCATCCTTTCTCCCTGCTGTGCTTTAGATACATTCCCAAACAAGGGCAAAAAACTTGTATAATGCTAATAACAATAACTTTACAGGCTACTTACACCCTGCAAAGCTGTGGCTACTGTTTTGAAGACAAAGCAATGTATTTCTCATAAATCACAGTCATTAACTCAGCATCTCTCTATTCCCCAGAAAAACTAGAAACTAACAGCAAATCCCCATGTAATCAGGCAGAAAACCCAGAAATTAGCAGCAAATCCCAATGCAATCAGGCAGAAAACCCCCAGGTTTGGAGTGGGTCACCAGCTCTGGGTGTTTCTGTGGGTGCTTGGGTGGGAGGATGCTGTGCAAAATGACAGGAATGAAATTACTCTGGGTTTGGCATAGGAAGAGAAATGGGAGAGGGAATTGAACTCCTGGAAGGAGGTTTTTCCTCTTCTCTCCCCCTCCAGTTGCTGAAGAAATGTTCTGCTTTAAAGGGATAAAATGCTCTCATGTTGTTGCGTTGTGCTGTGATCTGGGGCAACCTCTCTGTTTTAAAGCCTGGAAAGAAAAAGCAAATTTTCTTCCTGAGACCTCGGGATGGGAACTTGCTGCTGCCACCAGAGGGACTCTGAAATGAGAGAGAAAATCCAAGTGTCCTCAAAGCAGACAGAGTTCTGGCAAAACTTACTGCACTTTTTGGGGCTGCTCTGAGGATTTCTCTACATTTTCTGCACCCGGGGCTTGAGGGCTGGGCTCTGATATCAGCTTTATGTGCTTTCTTCTCTCAGATGATATAGAGATTATAATATAAAAATATAATATATTTTATATATTATATATATAATAGAAAATATATTATATATTCTATATTATATATATCATATTATATATATTAGATATTTTCTAATATTATATGTATTCTATTCTCTATATATAATATATATCATTATATATAATATATATTATTATATATTATTATATATTGTTGTATTACCTATATGTTATTATATTAACTATATATTATATCTACAATATAACGTAATATAATATAATATAATATAATATAATATAATATAATATAATATAATAATATATATCTAATAATATATAGTTAATAGATTATACCATATCATATCTGACATCATATTATACTAGATATAATGTAATATAATATAATATAATATAATATTGCAATATATAGAATATTAGATAGAAATTAGATAATATTAGATTATAATACATTATATTAGATTATAATTATAATAGATTATAATAAACGATGGACTCTGTCATCCCCCCCATTCCCCACAGTTAATCCCCCTGTGTCACTTTGCAGCTCAAGGTGCAAAATGCTCATCAAGTCCCTCCTCTTTTGGTGGCTCCCCTGGTGCTCAGCCACACACCAAGCACCAAACCTGACTTTAAATAAGAGTTAAAATGTTAATGATTTGCTGGAACTCTTGAGGGAATTGTAATGTGGGGCTTTTGAGCTTTTATTGCAAATTTGGTTTTTGAAAGTGGAGAGAAAAATGATTTTTAAAAAGTGACTGAAGGCAAAGGCTGCAAAAATTCCCTAAGTTCAGATGGATTCTCCTGTGTCTGGTGAAAACGACCATCCTCATTTGCCCCCCTAAAGGAGTGGTCTTTGTCTTTTCAAGTAAAAGTGGAAAAATTGCAATTGCTGCAGCAGCTCCCACCTGAGAAGGAGATCCACCATAAAGGAAGGAGACAGCACTTAGGATGAAACTGCTTTTCTTTCCCACTCTGGGTTGGGTTTTTTTTTTTTTTGTTATAAACCCCTAAATCCTAAGGGGCATTGGAAAAAAAGTCTCTAGTGATTAAATAATTTTCTTTCCTGTAAAGCATGTATGGGGTTTTGCAGTGACAGCCTCTGGCCCAACAAGAAAAAGGCTTCTGCCTTTCCTAAAATTCCCATTTCCCAAGTTTGTGACACAGGAACTGTGCCACTGAACCTGCTGCAACATTTCATTTATAATAAAAACACCCAAAGCATTAAGAACCACAGGATTACAATGATTTAGGTGTGACAAGTGACCCCAGGGTACACAGAACCTGATTTCCTGGAATGCAAAAGAGCCAAAATAAAGTAGCTTTCAAGGAACTCTCCAGATGCTGTTTTTCAGTTCCAGCCCCACTGACTTCCCTGCTGTTACTCAGCCCTGGCCTGAGATGCTTCAGATTTACCTGAAGTGACACCAAACACAGAATTTGCAAAGTCCCTTCATCCAGACCGTGGTCATCTCAATTTTCACACACTTCTGTAACCTCAGTGCTGGGAACATAAAATGTTTTTCATTTCATGGCTTTGGGAATCCAACTCTTCCTTCTCAGTGCTGGGGGGGAGAATCGCCCTCCTTGACCAGCTGGGCTCACGGTTATGGAAAAATCCTTTCATTTAGGTGTTCCTCCATCAACCCTCTGCTGCTTCACGCTCCCACCACGTGGCACAGAAATCTCAGTGACACTGCTGGTGACACTGAGCAGAGCAACAGAATCTCCTCAGGGCACTGAGAGGTGTCCTGGGAAGTGAATCCAAACCAAGCCCCTTCTGTTTGCTTATCCCCACATGAGCCTGCAGCTGAAGAGCCCCCATCTGCTCTGCATTTTCACCTTTTTTTTTTGTTCTATGCAGAACTCCTTTTCAGCTTCCCCCTCTTATTAATAGCTGTGGGTTTAGGCTGCTCAGCTTTTAATTTTTTTTTTTTTTCTTTTTTAATGTACAAAGCAAAGTCCCTAAAACACTTTTTGATCCCTGTCCTGCTCATGGGATGCAGCCATGCCTGGTTCTGCCAGGACTTCTGTCCAGACACACTTTGCACGTGACATTCACACCCCAGCCTTCCCAAAATGCCTTCTGAGCTCTGTCTTATCTTTTTCATTCTTATATGGGAGAGACTTCCAGCCTCGGAAATGGGAACTGAAGGGAAAGTAGCGATGAGTTTGGAATTAATAATTAAAAATCAATTAAGTTCTGGAAAGTTGTTCTGAAAAGTTGTTCTGAAAAGTTGTTCTGAAAATCTGCTGAATCCTGCTCTTCCTGCCAGTTCCCAACATGAACTGTGTGTTACTCCCCCTGTTTCAGAAGGAATGGACAACATTAGGACTATTCATGGTGCCCAGCCTGGAGTCTGTGCAGCACTGGAATATGACAAAGTGATCACAGGTGTTTCAAAGACAGCCCTGTGGTTAAAAGCAGCACGGGCAAGGTGAGTTCCTCGTTCCCCTGCTCCCCAGAAAGCATCCCAAGGGAATGCTGACCGCAGCACAGAAACACCTTCATCCAACCTGGGAATTCTGCTGCTGGCTGAGTGCACAGAATCCAGCGTGTCCCTGTGCCTGCTCCCTGCTCTCCAGCCCTGTCTGTGCTGTTGGCACTTGCTGTCTCTGCTGGGACAGAACCAAACCCTAAAGTTTGGTGTGGGACACGAGAGGAGCACCCAAGGGCACGGGAAGGCAGCACTGCAGGGGCTGGAGGGGGACTCTGCTCAGGCAGATGGGGGCTGGAATATGGAATAAATAATAAAAACGTGGAAAATGACAATTTCCACATGGAAAACCATGTGGAAATGACAGCTCCTTACACTGCTGCTGCTCCTGAGGGCGTCACCAGCTGCTGACGGGAGTTTGTGCAACTCCTACCGTGCTTTTCTTATCCCCAGAGCCTGTCCCAGAACAAGAAAGGAGATTATTGACCCCAACTTATCCCCCCAGCTGGAAACTGCTATTTTCAGCATCTGCCCTGATAAACACAACCCCCCTGAGCTGGGTGAAGAGACCAGGCAAGGGGAAACCTGAGGAGGGTCCATTTTTAATAAGCATTTATTTATAAACTGACACTTTACAATTGTTAAGTGCTCACAGGCATCTCCAGGATCTGTGCTGAAGGTTTACTGTGAGATGCCAAGCAGGGAGAAAATGAGCAGAATACATTGAGGCAAAACATTGGCTTTGATCAAATGTCAGGAAAAAATTTGTCTCTTTTATGATGAGTTTCATGGTAAAGGGTTCAGTCATTTTTCTCTGAGCCTCAGGTCTTTGAGTGATAGGATTATAAATAATTTTTTATTTCTTCCAAGGTAAATTTTCAGGTTTGTCAAGCTCTGTTGACTTTTAAGAAAAAGGACCAACTTTCTCAAGAAGAAAAAGTCAGTGGCAAATTCAAACCACCTTAGGTAGAAACCTTAAAAAATTACAAGGGTTTTTAAATTTATTTTTTTTAGGTAATTCTGTGGTTTCTAACAGCTTACCTGGAGGTTTTTGAATGCTTGGAGTTCAAAGTGCTGCTGCAATGAATTTTAAAATAGAGACTTTAAGCTTGATAGAACAGTAGTGCATCGTAATGTAACAGGAAATAGGAAAAAGGGCTTAAAAGTCTCTTTACATGTAACACACAGGGCAAACCCGAGGCTGGCAGCTCAGTTAAGTGATCCTGGGCCAACTTCAGATTTCTGCAGCTCTGACCCAGCTGGAGCCCTAGGGCAGCACTGAGAAACCACACGATGTGCGGGGCTGGACCCGAAACCCGGCCAGGTGTGAAACCAGTTCATGGCAGAACCGAGCAGAGCATCCACCTCCTCTTCCGCACCCCAAACCCTGCAGGATTTGTCCCAAACAGCTTCTGGCTCCCGGCAGGACCCCCCTCAACATCCCTCAGCCAGATGGAACTTCAGGCTCATCGGCAGCACTCGCATTCACACAAGGCTTCTTGCTTCTCTCTAGAGAGAGAGAAAGCACCAAAAATGAGTTTCCAGAACCCTTCAGGGCTCGGGGCTCCCCAAAGCCCTACCTTGGCCGGCCGCCCCGCTGCTCTCTGCGCCTTGGCAGCGCCTCCTCTTCCTCACTTGTCCTTGAGCGTGGCCATGCCCAGCGCCTCGGAGCTGTAGTCGTACTGGTTGCTGGAGGACATGGAGCGGCCCCAGGAGCACTGCAGGTTGGAGCCCCTCTTGCGGAAGGAGGACGTGAACCTGTAGAAGTTGCGGGTGCCGGTTTGCGCAGGTACTCCCGGTAGTTTTTGGTGAGCAGGGTGTAGAGGAAGGGGTTGATGCAGCTGTTGCTGTAGGTCAGGCAGGTCACCAGGTAGTTAATGCACTTCTGGGTTTGGGTGGTGAGCTGCAGGGAGCTGCTGTAGAGGCGCACCAGCTGCCAGATCCAAAAGGGCAGGAAGCAGGCCCAGAAGACCAGCACGATGCTGAAAATCATGATGAGGACCTTCTGCCGGGGGGACCTCTTGCTCTTCTCCTTGTGGGGGGGGTTCCTCTGGGACTCCAGGTAGGGTCCTGGCCAGGCGCGTGTAGAGGAAGCCGATGATGATGCCCGGGGCCATGATGCTGGTGCTGAAGAGCACGGTCAGGTAGGTCCTGTAGGCGTCCACGCTCCAGGTGGGCGCACACATCCTCTTCACCTTGCCCTCCGCCTTGCCCCCCTCGGTCAGCGTGACCATCAGCATCATGGGCAGCGTGAGCAGCAGCGACACCGACCACACGGCCCCGGCCGTGACCTTCCGATAGCCCCGCGACCGCTTCAGGGTGTCCAGGGGCCGGGTGACGGCCAGGTAGCGCTCGGTGCACATGAGCGTGAGGGTGAAGATGCTGGCGTGCATGGTGAGCAGGTCCAGGCTGAGCAGGATGCGGCAGCCCAGGTCCCCGAAGTACCAGTCCTGGGCCAGGTAGGTGCAGACGATGAAGGGGATGGTGGAGAGGTAGAGCAGGTCGGCCAGGGCCAGGCTGACGATGGAGCTGTACATGGGGGCGGCGCAGCGCGCCGAGTGGCACATCACCACCAGCGTGTAGACATTGCCGGCCACCCCGGCCACGTACATCACCGACAGCACCGTCCCGAAGGCCGAGGGGATGAGCAGGGGGGCCGCTCCCGGGGGCTCCCCCGCCGCCCGCCGCCGCCGCCGCCGCCGTCCCGTTGTCCCCCGCCGCCGCCGTCCCGTTGGGCTCCATGGGCGGCGGCGGCGGCCCCGGCACCGTCGCACCGGCCCCGGAGCTCCCGGCCCCGGCGGCGGCCGCTCCGCCCCCCGCGGGAGGCAGGGCGGGACCGGCTGCCCCCGGGGGAAGGGGGGGAAGGGGGGAAAGGGGGAAAGGGCCGCCCCCGCCCCGCTCCGAGCCCGCGGGGGACCCCCCCCAGCCCCGCCCGTGCGCGGCCCGCAGGTGCCGAGCGGGACCGGAGCGCTCCGGGGAGGGCGGCGAGAGCGCCGGGGACCCTGCGGAGAGCGGCTCGCCGAGCCGGGAACGGGGCTCTGTGCTCCGGGAACGGCGCTCTCCGAGCTGGGAATGTGACTCCCGGAGCCAGGAACGCGGCTCCCCCAGCCGGGAATGGGGCTCCTCGAGTTGGGAATGGGGCGCTCCGAGCCGGGAACGGGGCTCTGTCCTCCGGGAACGGGGATCCCCGAGCTGGAAACGGGGCTGTCCCAGCCGGGACGGGGCTCCCTGAGTCAGGAACGGGGTTCAGTCCTCCGGGAACGGGGATTCCCGAGCCGGGAATGGGAAGCCGCGACGGAAATGGGGGCTGTGCCAGCTGGGAACGGGGCTCTATCCTCCGGGAACGGGGCTGTCTCAACCGGGAACGGGGCTCCCCGAGCCGGGAACGGGGCTCTCCCCGCCAGGAACGGGGCTCTGTCCTCTGGAAATGGGGCTCCCCGAGCCGAGAACGGGGCTCCCCGAGACGGGAATGGGGCTGTCCCAGCCGGGAACGGGGCTCTTCCCGCCGGGAACGGGGATCCCCGAGCTGGGAATGGGGCTGTCCGAGCCGGGAACGGGGCTCCCCGAGCTGGGAACGGGGCTGTCCCCGCCGGGAACGGGGCTCCCCGAGCCGAGAACGGGGCTCCCCGAGCTGGAATGCGGCTGTCCCCGCCGGGAACGGGGCTCTTCCCGCCGGGAACGGGGCTCCCCGAGCTGGGAATGGGGCTGTCCCCGCCGGGAACGGGGCTCCCCGAGCTGGGAATTGGGCGCTCCCCGAGCCCGGAGCGTGTCCGGAGCGCCCCGCGCCCGCCGCGGAACGAGCCCCGCCGGGCAGCGTCAGCCTGGGGAGCTCTCCCGGGCTCTCGGCCGGAGTTCGGCGCTCCCCTCCCGCGGTGGCACCGCTGCCTGCGGGGCTCGGCGCTGCGCTTCAGCTCCTGGGGCAGAGCGGCCGGCAGGGAGAGCCAGAGGCGGCCGCGCTCCGCAGGTGCCCCGCGCAAAGCGCTGCGGATGCGCTCGGAGGGAGGCTGAGGTGGAGTGGAGGTGGATGGCGAGCCCGCGCTGAATGAGACTCCTTTCTCCCTGGAAGTAGCTCGTATTTTGAATTTTACCCTGAAAAGCACGACAGTGCTGTCATAAGATTTAAAATTCGAACTTTAGCGGCGGCTGGTTCTTGTGAAGAGGGGGAGGCAGAGAGTGGGATGAACGTGAGGTTCACAGAAACAACTTTTCCCCTTAGGCAAGAAGTCTGGGGACAGCTGCAAAATCAGTAAGCACCTTGCATTTCCATCTTATTTTAGAGAAAGCAGAGATAGGGCAGTCCATAGTCAAAGGACAAATTTCCAAGGGTACTAGAATGCTGTATTCCCTCAGCTCCCATTGATTTCCAATAGGAATTAACTGGCTTTTATGCCTTCAAACATTTCTGTTTAAACCAGAGTGCTAAAATGATGGATATATGTTTATTTGCTTGTTTTAATCCCTCCTGAAAGTACTTTTGGGCAAACTGTTGTCTAATTCACTATGAAGCGGTGAAAATCTCGTTTACTTGTAGGAGCAGAATTCAGCCCTATAAAAACATTTATAGGGCTGAATCCTACAAATATCAAGACAATAAAAATACTGTATTGAGTACTTGACTGTAATCTGCTGTGTGGTGAACACACAAATACACAAACCCAGCCCTGCTTTCCTCCCTGGTGCTGCTCATCAGCGTTCGTGCCTCTCTCCAACGCGCTCCAAACGCTCACAGCTATATTCAATAAAGGGCTGGCTCAAACCTGCTGGTGAGGGAGAAGGAACTAAATTGAATTATTTTCAGGCAGGGGGTTACTTTATCAGCTTCAGCCATGGCATTGGCAAAGCTCAGCTCCGAGGGCTGTGGTGGAATTTGCTTTTCTCTGGAAGTTTGGACTCGCCCGGTGCCAGCGGCCTCGGCAGCCCCGCATTCCTCTGTGGCAGCTGGACACAGCAGCTGGGAATGCAGAGGATGCTTCAGCAGGGCCAAATCCTGCCTGCATGGCAGGCCAGGGGATTGACTGCCACAGACTTCAAGTGAGACCCATTTTTGGCATAAATAGATCATCTCTGAGAATTCGGGTAGCAACAACTTTCGCAGTCCTGTCGCCTTTTGTTTTGAAGTTGTTCTCTCTCTGTTTTTTTGTCTGTCTTCATCTAGTGGCCAGGACAGAGGGAAAAGAGAGAACAGAACAGATATTTGGTTTTCTGCTGTGTTACCTGATTTGTTTTGGGGGATCACATGAGGTGTTCTTCTAGACAGAGTGTTTAGTTATTCAGAAATACCTAATTTCAACTTTCCTGTTTTCCTTCCAGCACAAGAATGTTTAATTAAGCAACACCACGCATCAGTGAGCCTGAGAGACACTTGTTTTCTTGAACATGCAGGATACACACATATATCCATGGGAACTGAGTCCTGTTAAACACTTCAGAAATAGTTTGTAGCCTGAAGTTGTTCTGCAGCACAGCAAAAGCTGTTCTCTGAACTAAAGGCACTTCTGCTCTCAGCATGCACTGAGCCTCTCCTGCACACCCACAGGCATTAACAGAGCATTTCCTACTGGGTGCAACTGGGCCTGGAGCGTGTGAGAACTGTGATCAATCAGCATTAAAAGGGGGGGACAATGCAGGAGTCTGGAATACTGATGTTTGCCATTTGTCTGTGCACACAAGGAACACATCTTTCAGCAGTGTGGGCGACAAGTTACCAGAAGAAGTAGTGAATTTTCCTTTTCTCCAGCTGTCTAAGTGAGGACTGCAAGTGCTTTTTTGGAAGATGAATTTTAATCAAACAGGAATAGGGAGCTCAGTGTATAATTACTGTCAGAGTAAATCCTCAGGGACTTGCACACAAAGCCAAGCCATCAAGGATCAAATTGTCTCATGAACCTCAAGATCTGTTATTCCCTATGTGGTTTTCTTGTAATATTCTAAAAAGTCTCGGTATGAAAATGATAACACAGAAGCACAGACTCACAGAATGGTTTAGGTTGGAAAGGGCCTTAAAGATCATTTCATTCCACCCCCTGCCATGGGGAGGGACACTTTCCACTATCCCAGGTTGCTCCAAGTCCCATTCAAACTGGCCTTGGACACTTCCAGGGATGGGGCAGCCACAGCTGCTGTGGACAATACCTTGCACTACCTTGCACACGCACTTCAGGTGCAAAATTCCCCCTCTGGAGCCACGTATGGCTCATGCTGAGCATACCCAGCCATTTAAAATATACTTCCATGTGGCATTTTATTCTCTGCTTTGAACAGAACTTTTTTCAGGTGTTCAGCACCTAATTTTAGAACTTCCTAACACATTTTTCTTCTTGTTAGGAAGCAGACAGTAGCAGCCTACATGGTGAGGGCTGTTTGAGCAGCCATGTCAATTTTTTTTTTCTTGTAAAGCCCTTGATATTCTCGGTGAATAACTGGCACTCCTTTGTTTGGCTGTGAAGGTCATGGTATGTATGGTGGGCAGCTGAAGGCTGTTGCCTTGGCAAATTGAAATGCAGTTCTCCTTGCTCCATTCAACTGTGACAGGATCCACGCTAAGTGTTGTGTGGGCAAATGAGTGTTTGGAAGCAGAGACCCTGTTAGGCACCATCTTGGTACATGTTGTCCTCCTAAAATACCTTCTGGGTGGAATTCTGTTGCTGAGAGTGAGTTTTGAGTTCAGGATAGGGAGCGTGTGAAATGCTGCATCTGTGTGCTCAGTGTGAGCTTTGGGTGGAGGCGCTGTGGATGGCAGGTCCAGCCTTTGGCTGAGTTTGGGTTGAGTTCTGCAAGTTCTGCCTGGCCAGGTGGGCACTGACGTTTCTTGTGATATTCCTGTCACCACATGGGTGATCCTCTTGCCATCAGAAGGGCAGGAAGTGAAAAGATTTAACTGATCACTTGCCAAAGTATCAGGAAAGTATTTTGCTTTGGCCAAGTTCAGAGGGGTCCTGAGAGAGGATCTGAGTGGGAAGGGCAGAGGGAGGGATGTCTCTGGAGAATCCCAGGGCTGAGCTTTGTTAGATCACAAGCATGTGCTGTCAGATGAGATCCATACATTCATTTCTTAATCCTAAACTTAGGGGCTCAGTTCTCATCTGGTGGTGCAGAGTCTGCCAGTGGAATGTAACATTGCAGGGGAAGGGATGACAAAGAGGAATTGAAAGCAACTGCAGCTCAGTGTCCCACGGGACAGCCAGGGCCTGATTTGGCTGTGTTGCTGACTCAATAACCTTTTCTCAGGTTACCACCCACAGGTGTAAAATCCCTGCAGCTTGGCCACAGAGTCTCATTGGAGCAATGTTTATGCTCTGCAATATGCTCTCTGAAAGTGTTTCTGAGCCACTCATCACTCAGGTGCAGGGGATTATCTGGGAGCAGGGAATGTGCACACTGATTGCAGCAGAGTCGCTCCTGAGCTGCACAGATATAAGGAAAAGCAAATTTGTTCCCCAACTTCTGAATGTGTTAACATCTGTTTTTACATCTGTTGAATATGCCCTTAAATTTAAATTTAAATTTGCAAGTATACTTTATTTCAAAGTCAGCGCTTTCTCCCCTCACTCAGAGGTTGGAGATGCAAGTGTCCTAACTCTGGAGGAGACACTGGAGAAATCCTCTGCAAGATCCCCCAAGAGGACTGTGTGACAGCTTTCAGCCAGCATTATTTCAGGAATGTACCTGAATGGGCTTTAAAAAACCCTCCCAGATGAAAAGAACATAGGAGGGACTTGTACTTTTAATCCCAGCACTCCTGAGCAGGTGCCCCGTGGCTCCTGATGCCCAGAGAGGACAGCAGAGTCCTGGCAGGGTGAGGTCTGAGGTGCCACACGGATTTGGGGACCTGGCTGGTGGTGGCTGCTCCCTTGGGAGGCAGCTTTAGGAAGGCACTCCCAGGGTCACTGAGGCCAATTTTTTGTCATCTCAAGCACCTGTGTGACAGATGTGAGCCCAGAAAAATCTGCTCCTCACTTCTCATGCATCCAAAGCCACCTTTGGGGAGCTGCAAAAAGCCTGAGACCTTCAGCACTGAAGTAACACCTGGCAGAGAACACAGTGGCCACAGGAAAGTGTGAGGGGATCACAGGTTTTGTCCTTGCTTTTTGCAGAAGATAAAGAGTGCAAATCGTGTGCTGTTACAGTGACTTTCCGCTGCTCTGGATTTTCAGGATCTTCTCCTTGTGTTAAAGCGTTTGAGATCATTTTACAATGGAAAAAAAAAATACATATTAATAACCCCAAGTCATTTCCTGCAGAAACTCAAAGCACTACCATTACGCTTAGATCTGAATTTCTTTCTCCTCCCCTGAAAGACAGAACTGTACACTGAAAAAAGAAAAAAAAAATCCTCTTCCTTTACCATGTGAGTGCCAAGGAGACAGTCTTGGCTCCAGGGAGGTTTTTATTGTTGCACAGCAATCTGCACAGAGTGGGCACTGCAGGGATGGTGCCAAAGAGCTGGCAGAGATCAGGGCAGGGCGAGCAGCAGGTTTGATTTGGCAACCTGAGTTACCTTTTGTCTCGCTGAAGGAGCTCAGTGCAGTGTTGCTTTTGGTACTTAATTTGTTTTTGTTCAAGGTGGGAAGGCTTTAATTCCTATTAAATGGCTTTTCTACTTTTGGAAAAATTAGAGATTTTGTATCTGCAGATTTCTCCCTCAAGGGGTTTGGCTCTTCCCACAGGCTAAACTCCACTTGGAGTGTGCAAATCCTACAGCATGCTCTCATCTCCAGAACTCAGCCTGTTGTTAATAAAGAGCTTCAGATGCTGGAAAATCTCTCTTTTTCTCTGACTTCTGTGATGTTTCTTGGTTCCCACTAAGCTATTGCCTTCAGGTGAGCAGTCTGCATTTTGTGGGAGCTGGGAGAGGCACTGCTGGGGATCTGCAAGGATGATCCATCGTGGTGGAGAGGGAAACTCCTGCACTGCTTGGAGGAGCAGTTAATAGAATGGATGTTGTTGCATATTGGTTTATAGGAATCAGATAAAAACTCTTGACAGATGTGAGAAAAGGATGGAAGCCCAAGGAATCTCCTTTTGCCAGAGAAACAATTCCTGGTCAAGCCTCATGCTTGGTGTCTGGGTCAGAGCTCGCTTGAGTCAGTGTGAGCTTTTCCCTGGATTTCAGTGGGCTTTGGACAAAGGCACTGATTAAAAACCAAACAAGGACAGAGCTGGGTCCAGCTTTGGGGATGTTTGACCTGAGTGGTGGCTCTGGCATGGAGGCTGGCAGCACAACATCCTTTAAAAGGTGGATTATTTAAACTCCTCCAGCAGCAGCCACGCTCAGAGCATGGCAAAGCTGGGCTGAGAGCTCTCCAGGAGCGCTGTGACTCTTGGCACAGCTCCTGGGCTGAGGGTGACAGCTCTGTGTGTGCCTCACAGCCTCTGCTTAGTCACTTCTCTCCTCTTATTCACCTTCCCTTACAGGCTTCTACCTCCTGAAGGCCTCAGAGAGGCTCTTGGTGCAGGTGTGTGTGTTATGCAGAACAGGAGACTCTGCTGCACCCCAGAGAATCTCACTGCCACCAGTTTTATCTGTGAGCTGACTCTTGTCTCCACATTCTAGGGCCTCTGGGGAAGCTGGGAACCATTTGTTATATTTTCATTCTAATGATTCTCTGACTTAATTATGTGAGGATGTGTGTCAGAGTCGATCAGTGTCGGGTGTTGCTGCTGGAGGGGGATTTCAGGCAGTGAAACTCCAGCTGTGTGGGTACCTCTGTCAGCTTTACTGAGAGCAGTGAACTCCTCCTGATGTTCTCTCCATTGCCTTTGGTCAGACTTTGCCTCTCCAGATCTGTGTTAAACTTGGTTATGAAAGCCTTGAAATGGAGCAGAGGGTTGGCTCCATGTGCTCCACTTCCAGGCCCAAAATTACCTTCAGAAGAGCTTGGTCCCAGTCTATTGTAAATGAAGGCAACCCTGACGAGGTGAGAGGATGATGAGGAGGACTCCATCTCATCAGAAGGTTAATTTATTATTTATTATACTATATATACTATATTATTATTATATTATTTAAAGTAATGACTATTATTGTTACTTTATGATACTATATTACTATATTTATTATACGACATTATTATATTAGTATAGTATTTACTATACTATATTAGAATACTATACTATACTAAAGAATACAGAAAGGATACTTACAGAATATATTATATAATATATATTATACTTACAGAATATATAATATAATAATAATATATTTATTATACCACATTACTTTATTATATTAGTATAGTATTTACCATACTATATTAGAATACTATACTAAACTAAAGAATACAGAAAGGATGCTTACAGAATGCTAAAAAGATATTAATGAAAACTCCTGACTCTTTCCAGAGTCCTGACACAGCTTGGCCACAATTGACCAAAGAGTGAAAACAACTCACAGCAGAATCCAACGGAACAATCACCTGTGGGTAAACAATCTCCAAACACATTCCACATGAGCACAACACAGGAGAAGTAAATGAGATAATAATTGTTTTCCTTTTTCTCTGAGGCCTCTCTCTGCCTTTCAGCTTCCCAGGAGAAAACCCCTGGGGGAAGGGATCATGTTCAGGGAATGTGAGTGCCACACCAGTCCTGTTGTCACCCAGGGCTGTGCTGCTGGAGCCCCACGAGCTGCTGGCTGGGCCCTCTGGGTTTTGCTGGGTTTTCTTTGTCTGG
Organism: Calcarius lapponicus; assembly: GCA_039654755.1. Lineage (NCBI taxonomy): Eukaryota > Metazoa > Chordata > Aves > Passeriformes > Fringillidae > Calcarius > Calcarius lapponicus. Next base: position 3,077,855 of record CM077479.1, read on the forward strand.
AGAAGCCCCACGGTGCCACGGCTCTGAGTCACCAGCTGTCCCCAAGGACTCCCTCCTGCACGTCCCTGTGCCACATACTCACCATGAATGACAAACAGAAGCACTGGAGAGGAACAGTGATAAAGGAAACACAGGGATTTGTTTGTTTGTTGGAAGGGGTTTTGGGCTGGTTTTTTTTCAGTTGGTGGCTACTTGTGGGCAATCAGAAAATCAATGTTCATAAACTCAAAGCCTTAAGAACTAAGCATTAGGAGTACAGCTTTTTCCCTGCAGGCTGCAGAGAGCCAGGTACATTTGCAATTCTTTCCTAATAAGCTTGGGACTAGATCAGCATATATATGTAAAAACACAAATACTTTTATTACTGAAGACAGCCCAGAGCTTAGGCCCCTTCAGTTTGCCTAGAAAATGGAATATTTGATCCTCCCCCACTAACTGTATGTTTTTCTTGTCTCCTGGCAGTCGGCACAAAAGCTCTGAAGTATGTGACATACGACAAAGAGCACCAAAATCTGCTGTGCCATATGATCGGCTCACATTGCAGTGGGCATCTTCCTGGCTCCACAAAGCTTCACAGCCATCACACTCCTCCCTGCTTCCTGCTGGGAATCTGGGCCTTTAACTGTCTGCAGTAAGTCACAAGCATTTTGTCCCAAAGCATGCAATGCTCATGCTTCATTTAAATCTAAAATACACCTGGGACTGGGGAGAGGGGGTTGGTGGTCCTGGGCACTGCTGTGGTTGAGACAGGTCCAGGAGAGATGCTTGGTTGAGGCATCCTTCCCCAGGAGGTGGGTTTGGTGGAAGGAGCACCAAACTCTGAGGGTGAGTTGGGATTTGCAGAGCCCGGTGAACACTGAACACAGCTGTGCCAAAAGATGTGAATCCCCCTTCTTCCCATTTGGGTGTGTTCCAGATTACAAGGCAAGATGTGTTGTATTTGTCATCTGGATGGCAGCTGGCTTCTGTTCAGTGGGCAGTTTTCCTTATCTCTTCCACACCCAGTCCTCCCTCAGGGGAGACACCTGCTGATAACAGCTATTGAATGTCACTGCATGGCTGATAAGAACTGCAGCATCCCACTGGGAGATGTGAGCCCAGAGGGAGGAGCCAAGCATTCCTACCCAGATAGAATCTGGAGATTCTGGAACACCAGCACAGCTTCTCCACTGGATTCCCCAGAGGAACAGCAGCTGCCTCTTCCCCTGGATCTCCAGAGGCAGATGCACCTTTCTCCAGGATCCCTGCTCCAGCAGAGCCACCCCTGACACTGCAGGAGGGCTGAGCCACAATTCCAATGGGGCTGTGCCAGCACCCTGACCCACAGGGTGTCAGGCTGGGTTCTGACTCTGGCAGTGCTGTTCTAGTGTACTGCATTGTTTATTTTATCTTTTTATTTTCTTCCCTATTAAAAACCTGTTATTTTTTCCTGCTCCCATATTTTTGTCAGAGAGCCCCTTACTTTAAAATTTATATCAATTTGGAGGGAGGGGGTTTACATTCTCCATTTCAGGGGAGGCTCCTGCCTTCCTTAGCAGACACTTGGCTTTCCAAACCAAGACAGGGTGAGGGGTACAGTGCCAGTGTGGATTCTGTAAAGAGCTGTGCAAGCTCCTGTCATCCTCCCATCAGCAAATCTGCTGCTCCCTGTGCTGGTGAGCACTGAGTCAGTGATGACAGTGCCACTCTGGCCATGGTGACACAGGGATGTGCAGCTGCTTGGACAGACACAATCAATTTGATTTGGTTCTTTGGAGCAATAACTGACACCAGCCACTTCAGTCAGCTCTGCAAGATCAAGAGCAAGGCATGACAAAAAGAGAGGCCAGATGATACAAGCACAGTTGTTTATAAACCTTTATTATTTGCTGAGAGCAATCAGCAAATCTTCGACTACAAACTGCTTCCGTCAAAGCTCGGCGTTATTAAAACAGGGGATTTATCTTCAGCAGGATTTTCCTGTGCTGGACTCAAGGGGAGAAATGAAAGATAAACATCACTGTGACAGGCAGAGTCCAGGGAGGGGAGTCTGGTCAGTGCAGCTGAATAGCTGCAGGCTTTTGGCCCTGCTGGTGGGGAGCAGAGAGGAAGCTCTGCCTGGGGAGGCACTGAACACAAGAAAATGCCACTTCTCAGGGGTGCTTTTGTCAGGCTGACAAACTCGGCCTTTTTGCCCCCATTAGCTGCAGCTGCAGGATGCTCTGTGGCTCCTGAACCCTCTCCTGTCAGAGAGCTGCAAACTCACAGCCCTCAGTGGGGAGGACAGAGCAGGCTGTGCATCCTTGGCCTGAGGTACAGAAATCTGTGTTGGCAGCTTCTGGGCAGAGACACAGCCAGTGCATTCATATTTTCAAGAGATACACCTAGGCTTGGAAGCAGGACTGCTGCTTAGCCCTGTTGCAGGAGAGTTCCTGTACTCAGAGCTACAACTAGAAATAGAAATATCTCTAAGTTTGTGGAAACAGGGCCAGGAGCGGGTGTGTGTGAGGTGTGGGACCTCAGAAAGAAAAGATGAGAGGTGGTGTTGGAGTAAGGAACTGGACCTGACAGGTTTTCATCACAGCCACCAATTAGGGGGTGGATTTTTCTGCTGAAGTGCAGAAAAGGGACTGGGACTCCTGTGCCTTCCTCAGAGCAGAGAGGGTGGATGTGTGGGGACACAACTGCCAACCAGCAGCTGTACCTGTCAGCCTCAGGGGGGATTTGACTGCTGAGAAAGGGCCCACACTGTACCCCAGAGAGTGTGGATGGGAGACAGGTAAAAGAGAGGTTCTCTGTTAAAAGTATAATCAGGCTTCTCTTCTCTTCTCTTCTCTTCTCTTCTCTTCTCTTCTCTTCTCTTCTCTTTCTTCTCTTCTCTTCTCTTCTCTTCTTTCTCTTCTCTTCTCTTCCTCTTCTCTTCTCTTCTCTTCTCTTCTCTTCTCTTCTCTCTCTTCTCTTCTCTTCTCTTCTCTTCTCTTCTCTTCTCTTCTCTCTCTTCTCTTCTCTCTCTCTCCTCTCCTCTCCTCTCCTCTCCTCTCCTCTCCTCTCCTCTCCTCTCCTCTCCTCTCCTCTCCTCTCCTCTCCTCTCCTCTCCTCTCCTCTCTCCTCTCCTCCTCCTCTCCTCTCCTCTCCTCTCCTCTCCTCTCCCTCCTCCTCTCCTCTCTCTCCTCTCCTCTCCTCTCCTCTCCTCTCCTCTCCTCTCCTCTTCCCCGAAGTGGGGAAAATAGCAGAAATTATGTTGTTTTTTCCACTTCTCTCTGTCTCTCCCACCCCTTCCTAACCTGCTCAGAAACATCTCCCCATTGGGAGCATGGAGTTGAAAAAGGGTGGGGGAGAATCTGACAGACCTGCTGGGATTCAGGGTGGGCTTCCAGGCCTTTTCTTACATGAATGAATTGAATGCAGGCACTGATTGTCACCTCTTGATTCTCCTAATCTTCATGTTGCCAGTGGCTCTGGGGTTGTTCTCTGCACTGACACTGGGAATGAACTCTCCACTGCAAGGAAGGAGTCTGCAGGAATATTTGGAGGGAATGCCTCGACAAAGGTAGGAATGATGCATCTGACTTTATGTTCTTTGAAGGCTAATTCATTACTTTATAATACTATATTATATTGAAGAATACTATACTAAACTATACTAAAGAATACAGAAAAGATACTTACTAAGTGTTAAAAAGATAATAATGAAAACTTGTGACTCTCTCCAGAGCCCTGACACAGCTTGGCCCTGACTGGCCAAAGATTCAAAACAACTCCCAGCAGAATCCAATGAAACAATCACCTGTGGGTAAACAATCTCCAAACACATTCCACATGAGCACAACACAGGAGAAGCAAATGAGATAAGAATTGTTTTCCTTTTCTCTGAAGATTTCCAGGAGAAAAATCCTGAGTGAAAGAATTTTTTCAGAAAATGTAAATGCCACAGAGTCTGCAGAAATATTTGTCTCCCAGACTCGTGTCTGGCAGGTGGGGTGGCCCTTGAGTTGAAGGTGTCACCTCTGCTCAGTCCTTGAGGTGCCACAGCTCTGCTGAGAGCCAAACACATCTCCAGAACCTCGCACATCAATTCTGTGTGGAAGGAGCAAGCAGTGTGACAGAGGCATTTCATGGTAAAAAACCTCTTCCAATCCCTGTGATGGTGCTCAGAGAGGCAACTCCATCTCTCCCAGAAAGATGCCAATGCAGAGGTCTGTCCAAGCTGCTTCATAGCAGGGTTGGAGAATGGCAGCAGCACATAAATTCTGCACTGGAACATTAGAAAAACCTCAGAATTCTTAATTCAGATCAAAGTCCACCTTAAAAAGAGGATTTAGGTATTTTTAAAATGTTACTCTGTCTGTGTTATGTGCTGTTTTCTCTTCCAAGAGAAGCTGTCTGCACTGCATTATGTAGCAGGCTCTTGAAAGCATAACTAGTCTTGTAATTATTAGAATTATATTTGCATTCCCAGCTAGGCTGTGTATAGCTAGTATGCTAATATATGCTAATTAAATACCAATTAATAATTTTTTAAAAATGAGTTTTGACTCTATACAGCTATCACAGATGTAGTAAATACTCATTGCTTACGAAGAACAAATCAGGTGTGATTTAATATGCAGCCCTAGTCCTATATAAACACATTGTGCCAATTATTTGGAACAGATTTAATGTGCTTTTTATTCATATTGCACAGCCACTGCTGACTGAGTGACAATCACTGTAATGCACTTGACTGCTTTTATAGTAGTTCACATTAATGCTTCCAGCCATTCACATTGGGATGGGTTGTGTTGCAACCATCAGAAAATGCCCAAATTTAATAAGTTTTACCCTGTGAGGTAGAAGGGTCTCCTCATCCTTAATCCAGGTAGGCTGATGAAAAAATTCGTCTGTCTTTCTATAGTTTGAGGCTGTTTGGCTCTGGCAGGGCACCCTCCATCTCTTTATCTGCAGGAACTCTGTGGAAGAGAAGCAATGTCCCCATCAAGTTCGGATGCCTCTGATTTAAGGAACATCCAGAGTTTCTGCTGCCAGAGGGAAGCAGGATTTTGTGAACTCAGTCTCTGCCGTAAGTTTAGAGTTATGCCATGCACCTGGGGGGGATAAGCTCAAGCTAAATTAGCTGAGCACGATGTCTGCTGCCTGCTGTACCCTGGGAATGAGCCAAGGGAAAGGCTGCCAGGGGGCAGCCAAGCAGGGCACTGAGACCAAGGAGTCCCTGGGCACCCTGCAGCTGTGCCTGTGCTTGCTCGGGGCTGAGGACACTCAACCCTCCCCATGGGACCTGGGTTCTGCCTTGCAGGGGTGTTTTACAGACTTTTGCCATGCTGGGAGTTTGATTTTTTTGATTGTGTTTTGCCTCGGAAGAGATTTCTCCCATGAAAAAAACAAAAACAAAAAACCAGGGTGATTAAAGAGTTGCTTTGGGCAGGGTGCCTGGAGGTGCATCCCTGCTCCTGCACTCCTGCTGGGCTCTGTCACCTCTGTCACACCCTCCAGGAGGCTTTTGCTGCCCTGAGGCCAGGCCAGGACCAGGGCTGAGGCGCCCACCTGGGGATTTCCCCAAATGAGCCCACCTGTCTGTCCAGGAGCATCTGCAGAGCTCTGGGTGCTCCTCTGGTGTCCCCAGCCAGCTGAGGGCACCAGGGCACCTGGAGGAATGGGGAGATAATTAACAACTGGAATGCAATTAGCAGTGGGGTACAAAGTCTGGGGTAGCATCAGTGCCAACCCCAACAATCCCCAAAAAAGTCTGTGGCTCCCAAGGCGCGTTCACCTTCAGCAGAGAAATTCTGTTTTACACAAATTCTGTGGGCTCCCAGGTCAAAGGCTTGGCAGTGGCAGGATTAAGGCTTTGCCTGCAGCCTGTGTTGTGTGGATGGACATTTCTTCAGCGCTTCTTTTGTGTAGTTCAAGTGGTTTCTGAGCTCTGATGTGTTTGCTGTCACTAGAAATGTCTCCCAGCTCCATAGAGCCCAGAACTCAGGGAAACTTATGAAGAATACATTTTTAAAAAAAATTTTCTACCTTTTAAAAGCACCTGTAACTTTTTTTGGTTACTTATTGCATCATTTAGGCATTCCAGCATCAAGATAGATGGAATTTTCCTTCCTGCTCCTCTTCTTGGTTTGTTCCTCCTCACTTTTAGGAATCAGCCTCACTGATTTTTACCTTTAATTTCTGGAGCTGGTGACACCTTAAACAGATTGTATCAGCTCATTTGGTTTCATTTAGAAACCAATCAACCCAAATTATCTTCAGTGCCATGTAATGAAACTAAGTTCAAACATTTTTTCAAAGTGTTTTCCTGAGGCACTTCTGTGAGCTCAAGCTGTGCTGCATTTACAGGACAATTTAGGTCTGGAGCTTACTTGAGACTTCATCAGCAAGGAAAGAGAGCATTAGTAATTATTCTAATTTTTCAAGTCGAGATATTTGTTTGGCAGAATGGCTCTGTGCTTCATTTAAAGTCACTGCATCTTTTTTTTTTTTTCTTTCTTTACTTAATAACTAGGTATAGGAAAGGTGGATATTCAGTTTGATGCCATTTGCTCTCTTGATCATGTTGTTTCTCAATGGAGAAATACAAATTTGCTATTCCTAAGAGCAAGATATTTTCCTGTATTTTGTATTTTTCCTGTATATTGACAAGAAAAAAATGTCATTTTACCAAAAGCTCAATTTAGACAGTTCTGGACAAAACCCAGTCTGGGTGGTAGAATCAGGAGCAGGAACAGGTGTGTTCTTCACCTGAGTAGTACATGGGTTAAAATGATGGGGGGTGTTAAAATCACTGACTGCAGCAGGTGCCAAACATAACTCTGCATCCTCAGAAGGCTTTTATTTTACAGAGCTTTTGGCTGTTTGCATTCTGCTAGGCTCAGAAAGGGGGTGGTGAGGGTGTCAGAAATTGATATTTATGGGTGTTGTGAATGGATATTTACAGGTGTGGAACAGGCAGGTGTGTCCTGAGAGCAGCAGTGGGTGAGGCAAGGCCAAACCTGGCACAAATCAATCCCAGCTGGTCACTTCACTTCTCTGTGTGGATTTTTTTGGGGGGGAATTGATGTGGAGCCTTTACCCTTTGAATCCCTTGCTGGTTTGTGAGCCCAGCTGGCTGAACTGAGCCAAATCCTGTCCCAGGAGGGCCGTGAACATCAAACCAGTCCCCAAAGAACAGCAGAAGCCCAGTCTGAAACACCAAAATCAAAGCTAATGGAGCTGGCCTGGGATAGAGCTCACCACAGAAAACAATGCTGAAGCAAATTTCTGAGTCTGGGGAATGTAATTATGCTGTTTCTTTTCAGAAGATAAATGGATGATGTTAAGTGTCATCACAGGCTTCTCTCATTAGGCTAAATTCACTCAGGAGTGCTTCTGTATTCAGAAGAACATTATGTGGACTAGAAAGTGCTCAGCCACAAAGCAAGCTATAAAAAGGTTAATGATTTTAAGCCAAAGTTACATATAAGCAGTGATAATGTTACAGCTTGTGTTATTCCATTTTTCTGTGGCAGTGCACATCTGTTTCTTTCATTTCAATGCAGGTTTTGGTCTCTGGAAGAGCTCTGAGTCTGGGAGCAGGGTACTTGACTGGGCTTTTGTGCTGGGCATTTCAAAGGCCTGCAGCCTGGTACTGAGATTGAGGCATTTAAGGATTTACCTCCTCATTAAGGAATAATCAGCATCAATGGAATTAATGGGTACTTCTCAAACATTAAAAAAAAAAAACAAACAAAAAACCCAAACAATCCTGATTCTGCCCTTTGCAGAAGTCTGGATTCAAAACACCTCCCACTGCTTTTTTAGTTGCTGTGTCTCAATGAAGATGAGATGACAACTTGGACAAGAGGCAAACCTACTCCTAATATCAGATATTAGGAAGAAATTCTTCCTTGACACAGAGAAGCTGTGGCTGCCCCTGGATCCCTGGAATGTCCAAGACCAGGTTGGACAGGGCTTGGAGCAGCCTGGGACAGTGGAAGGTGTGGGACAAGCTGGGTTTTAAGGTCCCTTCTAATCCAAACCATTCTGTGATCCTGTGATAAGGAGAAGAGTTGGTTGTTACAACCTCCAGGCCTGATGGGCTGAGGGGAAGGAAAAAATTAGAGAAAACTGCATTAATTCTGTCCAGCAGCCTCACTTGTAGGGATTTTTATCACGTGCAGCTCACACTGAGGGAAGAAGAGAGACCCAGCTGTAAATAAACCCAACTTTGAGCCGGACATCAGCCTCCACTTGTGGCTCCTGTCACTCCATGGGACAGGAGTCCCGTGCTGCCCCTTGGGATGGGTTATTTCAGGAGACCAGCAGGACCCTGCTGCTCCTCCAGGGCTCCTGAGGTGATGGATGGGCAGGAGCAGGGCTGGGGCTGCCCTGGGGCTCCTTCTGGAGCAGGGAGGAAGAGTTTGCCCAGAACGAATTGGACACAGCGGAACAAAGCGTTCCCCAGAAATGTGTTCCACAGCCAGGAGAGCAGCAGCTTTCCTGCCAACTGAGGGGCCTGCTGCAGGAACACTCTGGCAAGGGGATGGAATTATAGCCAAATCTGCGCTGAGCAGCCTGCTGGTGGGTGGCTGGATTGTGCAATGCTGCTGATACTCAAAATCCATTATCTGCTGCACAGGATCTCTGAATGAAAGGAATTGGTAGAGCAGATAGCTCTTTATTTTGTTTTCTTTTCTTCCCATCCACTCCCTTCCAAAAGCTGCGCATTCAAACACCTCCATTCAAATTATTTGAAGATGAGAAGACCAGGGGGATGGAGCCTGTAATGAAACCTTCACCAAGAACCTGAGGTCAGGGATAGAAAATGAGCTCTTGCATTGTCAGAAATTCTTGGATTTGTTGAGACTTGGTCCTGGAAGGGATAAGCCAGAAAGCAGGCTTGAGAAAAAGAGGAAAAATATGATATCCTTTCCCTTCAGCATGCACTTTTGTGAGTGCAGTAATTTCTGGGAGAGGTATCAAGAGCTACAGCTGCTCTCAGCACTGCCAGGTGGGATGAGTGAATGGCAGAATCATCATCCTGTAGAAATTGGTGTGGTTTTGCCTTGGAAAGGGTGGCCATAGCTCAAGGGTTGTGCTCAACTGCATCTATTGACTTGCTGGGTACAAACAAGAATTGTGTTGGTTGCCTGGCTGGCAAATTAAGGAAATATGGCTGATTTTCTCTCACTGGGAGTAATTTTGGCCTCACAAGGTTGAATTTTAATATGAGTTAAGGTGTATTCAAGAACACATGTGTCTTGTCCTTGTTCAGGTCTTGTTCTAGGAACGAGGGAGGATAATAATTCAGCCTGAGGGAGGGCTGAGCTTGGGCTGCAGATGCCACAAAGGCATCAGAGCTGAAAGGGAAATGTTGTTGCTGCTTGTACCACCCTCTCTGGCTGACTGAGCCAGCACATTGAGGAGCTGAGGTGATGAACAGCAGCAGCTCGTGGAGATGTTTTGTGTTCTGGTGCTTTTCAAGGTGCCTCATAGCTGGAAGCAGAGTTTTCCCTTCATAAATCTCAGCAATTCAGCCCAGAGTGGAGCCACAGCCTTATTAAGCAAGGGTGGGGATGAAATCCAACATAAATGCACCCTCAGAGAAGAGGGAAGGAGAAATTGCAGCCCAGGCCTGAATGGTGCCTGTGCTGCTGCCCCTGGCACTGAGGAGTCTGTGTGGAGCTGAGGTGGTGCCAGTGCACTCAGTGCCCTGACTCTCCATTCTGGGGTTTGAAACCACCTTGAAATTATGCTCCCAGCTGGGGAGAAGGGCTGTTTGCAGCTGGGGGATGTGTGTGATGCCTTTGGGACAGCCTGGGGTTACAAGTTTTGATGTGGAGCTGTCCTGGACTAACACAAACCCCTTTTGGCTCAGACCTTTGCTGTCCTGTTTCCTCCTGGCTGCTGCTGCCAGTGGAGGGGGACCTTCCCAGGGTTTGTGTTGATGTGACATGAATACAAACCCTAGGAAGGCTCCCCTTGAGGGCTTGGGGAGCAGCTCCCTACAGAGTGCAGGTCTGCCCTAATCTGTGTCCCACCCGAGGGGAACCGTGGTGGCAGAGCTGGTGGCACCTTCCAGAAGATGGGAAATGGTTCTGAAGCTGATGTGGTGGCAGGGAATGGTTCTGAACATGATGTGGCTGTAGGAAATGGTTCTGAAGCTAATTTGGTGGTTATTAAATGGTTCTGAAGCTGATGTGGTGGCAGGGAAGGGTTCTGAAGCTGATATGGTGGTTAGAAGTGGATTTGGTGGTTAGGAAATGGTTCTGAAGCTGATTTGGTGGCAGGGAAGGGTTCTGAAGCTGATTTGGTGGTTAGAAGCAGATTTGGTGGTTAGGAAATGGTTCTGAAGCAGATTTGGTGGTTAGAAGCAGATTTGGTGGTTAGGAAATGGTTCTGAAGCAGATTTGGTGGTTAGGAAATGGTTCTGAAGCTGATTTGGTGGTTAGAAGTGGATTTGGTGGTTAGGAAATTGTTCTTAAGATGATGTGGCTGTAGGAAATAGTTCTGAAGCTGATTTGGTGGTTAGGCAATGGTTCTGAAGCTGATTTGGTAGTTAGGAAATGGTTCTGAAGCTGATTTGGTGGTTAGGAAATGGTTCTGAAGCTGATTTGGTGGTTAGGAAATGGTCTGAAGCTGATTTGGTGGTTAGGAAATGGTTCTGAAGCTGATTTGGTGGTTAGGCAATGGTTCTGAAGCTGATGTGGTGGCAGTCCATGAAATGCCACTTGCTTGCCAAATGCTGCGTCCGTTGCATTTTCAAACAGCAGAACAGGTGAATAAACCAACCCAGTGCAGCTGGCTATGGAATAATTGTTCAATATAGGTCAAAAAGCAATGCCCTCAAAAAGGTGGTGCTCCTCAGGCACCACTGCTGGTCTCTGGCAGCCTTATCTGAGGAAGGAAGTGGCTCTAATTGCTCTGCAGACAGGTGTTCAATGAAATGGATTTTAACTTTTCAAAATCAATTGGTAGAATCAACCTACAGTCAAGTCTTTTACTGATTAAATATCACTTCAACCTCCTTTGAGGACAAAATATTTACCTCTTTAAGTGCTCAAACTCTTAAGGAGAGACCTCCAGGGGACAGCAGGGAGGGGGAAGAACATCTTCATTTTCTTGGTGTTTGAAGAGGTAATCCTATCCTACCTCCTTTGCTCCTGGCTCTCCAGAGTGTATTCTGATTAAAAAGCTCAGCCTTCCAGATCCTTCCAGATTTGTACAGATCATTAGGAAGAACATGAACGGGTGCTTTTTTTATGCTTTGTGGGCTGCTGGAGTGATGTTTGCAGAGGAGTTCATGGCAGTGTGAGAAGTGCTGCCTTGTGAGACATGAGCATGAGTATTCTCATTCTTCTTCTGCAGTGACATTCTTTATTTTGCAGAAAACAAGGCTTAGAGAAAACAGGTTTTTCTCCAGGGCCATGTCACCAAAGGCCAGGCCAGAGCCTGTCTTTGCCTTGCCCTTCCTGCCTCACTGTGCAGTTTTTGTCACCACAATGAAGGACTGCCAGGCGCCGTGTGATGCACAGAACCAGGACCTAAGACCTCTTCTGTACACATCTTGTTTCCATCCTGAAATGCAAAAGCAAGGAAGGCTTCCTAACAACGCCTCTAGGGAAAAATCTGCTTTAGCAGAGCAGAAAGCTTTCCTGGGGGGCTGGCTACAAACTTCCAGCTCCTGGGTGTGTGACCGTGTTCACAGGGGCCTTGGGATGAGGGAAGAGACGAGGATCTGACTCCATATTTCAGAAGGCTTGATTTATTATTTTATGATATATATTACATTAAAACTGTACTAAAAGAATAGCAGAAAAGGTTTCTCATCAGAAGGCTGGCTAAGAATAGAAAATAATGAATAACAAAGGTTTGTGGCTCAGAGAGTCTGAGCCAGCTGACTGTGATTGGCCATTAATCAGAAGCAACCACAAGAGACCAATCCCAGATGCACCTGTTGCATCCCACAGCAGCAGATAACCATTGGTTACATTTTGTTCCTGAGGCCTCTCAGCTTCTCAGGAGGAAAAAAATCCTAAGGAAAGGATTTTTCATAAAAGTTGTCTGCGACATGGGTGTTGCAAAAAGCTTCATGCAAATCCATTTGTAGCTGCAGCCCGTGAGGATTCTGCCAAAATTGAAGGTAGATCTCAAGCCAGATGTTCTATCTGTCATATATTGTAAAAAGGGAGCAACAAAATGCAATTGGTAACATCACCCTTTGGGATTTTACCTTTCAAAACAAAGAGCTTCCCTCAGGGTTATCACCTTGTTCTTGAAAGCAGCGAATCTGAACAATGTATTTAATTGAAATGTAAGTTTATGCCACTTCACGTGTTGGTAGACAAATTGTGGGCTTGGAACAGGGCCTGTGTTGGCATCTGCAGGAAATTAAAATTGCCAGCTACAGGCTGATACTCTGTGCTGGTGACTCAAACTGTGGTGACAATTGAAGCTGTGTTTCAGAAGCAAAATATTAGCACTGATTGTGACTTTCCCTGTCAGCAAAGGAGCGTGAGAGTTGCTAAGAAATGGGATCCACTAAGGATATACGTTCTTAGGATTTTTTTTTTGAGAAACACAGTGTAATTTTTTGTGGATAAAAGTCCATGTTAATTATTTTGAAGGTCTGCAGAGAGCTCTCACTATTGTTGCACACAGACAGAAGAGCTGGTACCCAACCTGGTCACCACCACTGATGCAGCCGAGAGTGTCATGATTTTAAATTTGTTTAATTTTTTTAAAATTCCCTGATTTTTCCATCTGTGTGCAACTGTGTGTTTGCTGTGCTTGGAATTTAAACAGATATTTTGGAACTGCTGATTGGTTTATCTTTCTGGACGTCAGGGTCAATAAACGTTACATGATCATCAAAGTGAGGTTTTTTGAGGGGAGGGGGCTGTGTTGTGATGGAACAGGAAGGTTTATTTTTAATCTTTCACCTCTAGGAAGTATCACAGGCATTGGTGAAAACAACAAAGATTTGCTCAATTTCTCATTTTACCTACTTTTATGTCTTGGTTTGGAAAGACAGGTGTCTGCTAAGGAAGGCAGGAGCCTCCCTTGAAATGGAAAATGTAAATCCCCTCCCTCTGAATTATTATAATTTTGAAATTAAAGGGCTCTCAGGCAAAGATATGGGAATGGGAATAACAGCTCTGTACTAGGAAAATTAAAAATACAAACGCAATAGTACAAAAAAGAAAACAAACAGAGTGAGAGCAGCCCTGCCCCCTGTGTGTCAGGGGTGGCACAGCCCCATCCCATGGGGGCTCAGCCCTCCTGCAGTGCCAGCTGTGGCTCTGCTGCAGCAGGGATCCTGCACAAGGGGGAGTTTTCCTCTGCAGCTCCAGGGCTGCTGCAGATGGGCCTGGGCTCCCTCTGGCAATGCAGGGCAGCAGAAAGCTGCTCCTCTGGGGATGCAGGGGGCAAAGGCTGCTGTGCTGTGCCAGGCTCAGATTGGATCCAGGTAGGAATGCTTGGCTCCTCCCTGGGCACAGCATCTCCCCATGGGATGCTGGAATTGGATCAGCCCTGCAGGGACACTCAGTGGCCATGGACAGCAGAGATCTCCTGGAGGGAGGGTTGGCTGTGGGAGAGATAAAGAAAACTGCCCAATTTACAGAAGATAACCATAGGAATGTGCCCCTTGTTGACAGAGTAACAAAACTATCCTTTGTCCCCTTAAAAAGGAAATAAGCCCAGAAGTTTCTCTCCTCAATCAGGAGAAAAGGTATCTTATAGAACCTGGGGGACTTCACCTCAAACTTAAGGATAGCTAATTGGAGCCAAAAAGTCCCACCTGGGCAATTTTCTGGAAAAAGAAGACAACAAAGAAACTAATGGCTTTTGTGAGGTGTTTTACCAGGAGCAAGAGCCTCTTGCATCTGGATTGGTTTGTTTTTTTTTTTTTTCTGTAAAGGGTTTGTTATTTTGCTTTTAATTAAAACCTTTCTGTTTCCAACACTGCCATAGAAGCCATCCTGCTGATTTTATGCCTTCTTAGGTAGCTGAGCTTTCTTGGGTGTGAAACAGATCTCCAAGAGCTTACGAGACCTGGCTCAAGGAGAATCATATTTCAGATAACTGCCCCACTTCTAACAGGTGGCAATAGAATACACACCCCCAGCACATCTTTTAACCTGAGACATTTTATCGTGGATCTGATGAGAGAATCAGAGAAAAGTCCCTGTCACCAGCACATTGCAAGATGAGGGCACAGGATGGATGTGCTGAGGTTTGGTGGGGTTGCTGGGGCAGAAAACCTTCGGGGGGATAGAGAATCAAGCCAGGAGCTCCCTGGCTGTACCAGGAGTGCAGAGTGTGGGTGTGACCATGGTCACAAGGGTTTTCAGGATGAAGAAGAGACGAGAATGTTGACTCCACGATCAGAAGGCTTGATTTATTATTTTATGATATATATATTATATTAAAACTATACTAAAAAGAAATAGAAAGAAAAAGGTTCCTCAGACAGCTAGCTAAGAATAGAAAAGTAGAACAACAAAGCAGCTCTCCCGGACTCTGTCCGAGATAGCTCCGTCCTTGATTGGCCATTAATTATAAATATCCAAGGTGGGCCAATCACAGGTGGACCTGTTGCATTTCACAGCAGCAGATAACCATTGTTTACTTTTTGCTTCTGAGGCCTCAGCTCCTCAGAAGGGAGAAAAATCCCAAGAAAGGATTTTTAGTGAAAAGACGTCTGCGACGTGTGGGGGTGAGTTTGTCTGGCAGCTGGAAGAGCAGAGGATGTCAGCACCAGCCAAAAGTGAAAAACTCTCTCCCCGTGCCCATGGCTGAAGGGGCAAAAGTAATTCTGTGAGTCTGGGGGGTTTATTTGGATGTGCTGCAGCATGGAATTCCCTGTAGGAATAACTGAGGTAACACATGGAATCCTCACTCTTTATTCCAAATGGGAATTCTTGGACTGGAAGCACAATGCACCAACACACTGATAGTCTCAAATCCCCTTCTCTCTCTGGCCTCATGGGCTGTTTTCTGTGAACATTTTCTTTTTTAAAAGCTGAAAGAGTCAAAATGACTCCTTGTGTTCCTGTGAAAGGCAGTGAAATTCCTGGGAAATGGGTTAAATTGTCTCTGTACTGATCAGAAAAAGTACAACTAAAGACAGAAATTATCCTGCAACAACATTGGTTTTAATCAGATTTTTATTAAGTAGAGGAGGAGATTTAACAGTTTGGTTCTCATGAGAAATCTTGTTTAGTTTATTTTCAATTCACACTTCAGACTGGCCTGGATTGGCCTTTTTCCTGTGTATCTGCTTTTATCACAGTGACAAGATCAATAAGGGAAGAAAATTTGGTATATGCCACGGCTTGTCTGTGTGCATCAATGCCCAAAAGAAAAAAAAAAAACTGTCTAGAGATTTTTGCATTCTTTTTTCTAGATGGTAAATTTGAAAGCTTCTGAAAATCTCTTTAAAAATTGACCAGAATCTGTTATCAGTGAAGAAATGTTTCCTCAGAAAAATAAAAGTATTTTTGCAGGAACACAGATTTCTACCTGAGCTTTCCATGGGAATTCTACTGAGGAATTAGTTGGGGCAAAATAATTTTCACATGGTGAAATTTCTTTATCACTATCAAGGAGTAATGACATTGAGACCAATATTTCAAAAGAAAACTCTCCTTAGGAAAACTTAAAGAAAAAAAAAATTAATCTGCTATATTTTAATCTGCTGCCCATCCAGGAGAACCAGAAGAAGCTGACTAAGTCTGAAAGTCTGTATTTTTGGCCAGTCCAAATTTAAAGGGGAATTTTCACAAGAAAAATGTGTAACAGTGACATTTAAAATCATCAGAAATTGAAGGCAAATCCTGAGGATTGTCAGCAATATCTAATGGTGAGAGCCAGCGGTTTGCCTTTGGTAATCTTTACATTGAAGTAAATATAAATATACATCAAGTATTAGTGAGTGCCCATGCTGTGTTTTCATGGGATACCGTCAAGACAAGATCCTCTGTCTGGCCAGAGAGAGGAATTATAAGCACCAAAGGAAATGAGCACATTTGTAGCTGAAATTCTGCTTTTCTGACTGATCTGAGGTCTGTGTACAGAGCCCATGGGATTTGCCATGGGACCAACTTTGCTTTTCACCCTGAGGACACCGTGGTGGCCTCCATCCACTGCAGAGCTGTCCCTTCCTCCTTTGCACAGAACAGGAACCAAATTTGCTTTAAATTCAGCTCCTTTTATCTCCTCCTCTGCTTTTGGACAGCTGTTTGGGGAGCAAAACCTCTTTTAAAAATGAATCCATCCTGGCAGGATGTTGCAGGGAAGCCAGCAGGAGTTACCTGGCTCAGCACTTGGCTCCTGCGTTAAATTCACTCCAGAGCTGGAGGAGAAATGCTCCATCCCTTTGTGCAGAAACCCCAGATCCTCTGGGTGCTGTTGTGCTGCTTTTCTCCTGGAAATCTTCAGTTCAGGCTCTGGGTGAAGACCAAGGAGCCTGGGTTAGGGTGGGACAGAGCCAAGCAGGAGCACTGAGATGTGGGAATGCACCTGTAAAGTGCCTTGAACTTTGCAAATTCCTTATCCTAGACAACATCTTGGTTTTTTTCTTTTCTTTTTGTTTTCCCCAGCAAGTCGTGATTCCCCTTAACTCCCCCTGTTGCTACTGACACTGATGCATATCATGGTTGCTGTATAAATGTTCATTTAATCATAATGAGGCAGCAAACTCCCACATTTCCCTGGTGCCTGAGCTGCTTTCAATGTAATTTTTAGTATAAAAATATCTACTAGAGGGTATGGAGAGGTATCAACAATAATTTTTTTCTTTTTGTCCTTTTAAGTTTGCAGATGATCCAGCACAGCCTGTATTTTATTGTTGCTGACAGTTCCACTATGACTAAATACAAACTTAAATTTACAGCTGGAATGGAGGGATGAGGGATGGAAGGGAAAGATTTTCCAGTGAGAAGTGTTGCGAAATAGAAAACTGTGTGTTCTGGAAGGAGCTCAGAGATTCTGATTCATAAGAAAAGAGAAAATTTAAAATAAATAAAGAAGAAATTATAAAAGAATTTCCTCTGGCAGCAGATGCTGGCACAGGCAGGAAGCAGCACACCCAGGACAGATGAGTTGTTGCCACAATTTTCACTTTCTCTGTCTGAAGCTATCCAGGCTTGCAGCCCAGAAGAAAAAGAACCAGAATGTACAATATCAAAGTGTTCTGGCCATTAATTGTGAATCTCCTCCTTGAAATAAGGCGTTCTCTCAATGACCAGAAAAAATGGTATATTTTAGCTTTCTCTCATAAGAAAATTAACTCCTTATGGTCATTTGCTCTCACATATCAGCCTTTCTGACAGTTCCCCTGGGTAATTTTGAGTGCCTTGGCCAAATTCAGCTGAAGCAAGCAAAGATTCCAGGAATTCAAGGTTTGTAAATATAAACAGCAGTTGAGGATTATAGGAGCTGATATAGGATATAATTATAGGACCAGTTATAGGATCTGTGGAGGGGGAAAGGTGTGAGTCCAGGATTTCAGTACTCTTGCAGGTATCTACAAAGTGTTATGAATTCCCACAGCTGTGGGAGAACTTCGGGAGGAGTTTGCTGCAGCAGAAGGAACAAAAATAGAGACTCATTCACCTTTGGATTCTTTGGTGTGGAGTAAGGACTGTGGTTTGTGAGGATCTCCAGGACGAGGTGAGACATGGGAATTCGAACTCCATGTTCTCAGAAGGCTGATATATTATATTATATTATATTATATTATATTATATTATATTATATTATATTATATTATATTATATTATATTATATTATATTATATTATATTATATTATATTATATTATATTATATTATATTATGTTATATTATCTATTATATTATATTATCTATTATATTATATTATGTATTATATTATATTATATTATCTCTATTATATTATATTTATTATATTATCTCTATTATATTATATTCTAAAACTATAATATAGAAAGAGAAAGGATACATCAGAAGGCTGAACAAGAATGATAATGAAAGCCCATGACTGACTCCTCAGACTCTGACACAGCTGGCTGTGATTGGTCATTAATTAAAAACAATTCACATGGAACCAATCAAACATTCACTTGTTGGTAAACAATGTCCAAGCCACATTCCAAAGCAGCAAACACAGGAGCAGCAATCAGATAATTCTTGTTTTATTCCTCTCTGAGGCTTCTCAGCTTCCCAGGAGAAAATCCTGGGCAAAGAGGATTTTTCAGAAAATATCATGGTGACAGAGAACCCTGCCCCAGGAGCTGCAAGTCCACTGCAGAAGGAAAATCCCTTTCCTGGAAGGGCTCAAATTCAGGTTGGATGGGGCTTGGAACAACCTGGTCCAGTGAAAGGTGTCCCCTCCAACCCAAACCATTCTGTGATTTATAACTTTTGACAACATTTGAAATACTTGTTTCCTCTAACAGTATGGATAATTTAAAAAATTTTGTATAGTTTTTTTTCCCTTTTGATTTTAGGACACTGCTCCCAGGGCCTGCCCAGCACAATAATTGCATTTCTTCCCATGCCATTTTTTGGCTGTTCTGTGTCAGCCTGCTCCTGAGTTTGAAATCAGAGAAATGTAACCTTGTACACGTGGTGAAGACTTGCTCCAGCTCCTGGTGGCACTCCAAACCATTTTTCCACGTGCTTTCCTACAGCTGTGAGGATCTGCACTACAGAGATTCACAGGACAGTGCCAGCTTTTCCTCTGTCACTGATGAGAGCTGATTTGAGCTGTGTTATCTCTACTGTAGCCTTCAGTTCTTGCTCTGACCCTTGTATGAGAGGAAAGAAAAAGTCACCAACATGAAATCAGTCAAGAAGATTGAAAATTGGGGGATTTTTTTATTCGTAAAGTTGATATTTTTTTCTGGATTTGCTGCTGTAGGATCTTGAGGAAATCAGAGCAAGCTGATGCTGCTCTTGTATCCATCAAGAGTGAAAAATCACCTCAAATATCAGAGGGGCAGATGTGGGTTTGGGCAGTGTTGGCTCCTCACTGGCTTTTGGCTGCCTCACACCAGGGCAGACCCTTTCCCAGTTTAATTTTACAGGTGTGGGTAGGAAATATTCCACTTTCTATGTCTAAAACCTGCTGCCTTGTGGTTTCAGTGGATGAATTCCAGAAAACAGTGAAGGGCCGGGCAAGGCAGGGTTTTGTGGAAAGCCACTTTTCTCACTGACATCCATCTATACCCTTCATCCTGAGAGCACACAGTTCTTCCTGGAAAAAGAACCACTTTGTGTCTTTTCAGCTCAGAAATGGAGGTGAGGTTCATTCCAGCTGATGCTGGATGTTTGAGCAGCAGCCTGTTCTCTCTCTGAGAGGCACTTACACATCTGGGCGGCTTCGCCCTGCTGTCAGACTGTCCCAAAAGATTTGTCTCTCATCACCTTCACAGCAATTTCTTCCCTGCAGGTGCTGGGTGGCTTCCTGCCCCTTCTGCTCAGGGCTCTGTAATGGGATTTTCACCATCCATTTCCTCTCCAGGCTGCTCCTTTGGGAACATTGTGCCTTCCTGCAGCCTTGTGAGATGGGGCATTCTCAGGTGCTGCTTTTGTATTATAAAAACAATTTTATAGTATTATAAAACTCTATATTATTATTATTACAATATTGTATATTTGTATTTTATATATTATATAATATAATGTTATATATTTGTATTATATATTATAAAAAACATTTGAGTATTCTCTTATTGCCTTTTCAAAACACCCTCTAGTCATAAGAAATGTGGATTTTATTCTAAACAGGACAGAAGTGATTAGGAAAGTTTATATTGGTGCTGGCTCACAAGCAAGGAGCTCCATTTGCTCCTCTTTTGAAGTCCAGTGACATTTCTGTGGCCTTCAGTGGAAAAATTGGGAAATTGGAATATTGTGGGGACATCAATGCATCTTTTATTTCCTAATTGAGCTCCTAATCAAAGAAAAATGAGGATGTTTCAATTCACTTCTCACTCTCTCAGCAAACAAGGATGCTAACTGCCAGAAAAACATTGTAATGATTGTGTTGTGTGGGTCCTCTTAAAAGAGGCAAGTGCTTTAAATGGAATTATGGTAATGATGTGATCATTGTCTGGGCTGGCTTAATGAGTTTAGCTGCTGCTGCAACATTAAATGCTTTGCACTTAAGAAAAACACCTCCTGTTCCACTCCAAAAAGATCAGAAAAAGCTGCTGGAGCTTTTGCTGCGGTGCTGGATGCATCACATGGGGCTCTACACCCTGCCAAAAGAGCTGCTAAAGTTTGGACACTCTGCTCCTCTGTGGGTTTGGCAGCTCTGGTGCTTCAGCATCAACACAGGGAACGGGCTCTGGGAGGATTTAAATGGATTAATAAATGATGTGAATGCTTGACATGGCAGAGAGGGGGAGGAAGTGCCTGGAGAGTGCTTCACGTATGTGTAAAAAGTATGTCTGTATGTAAATATGTATATGTAAATAAATCTATGATAATACAATTATTATATATAATAATATAATGATAAATAAATAAAAATGTGTATGTAAAAAGTGAGATGAGGAAAAAGAGGGTTCGGCTTGACATGGCTGAGAGGGGGAGGAAGTGCCTGGAGAGTGCTTCACGTATGTGTAAAAAGGATATGTGTATGTAAATATGTATGTGTAAATGAATATATAAAATAGATTATTATAGAGAATAATATTATAGTAATATATAATAATATAATGATAAATAAATAAAAATAGAAATAAAAATGTATATGTAAAAAGTGAGATGAGGAAAAGAGGGTTCTGTGTCAGTCTGACATAATTCATCTGGCAATTGGGGCTGTGGCAGGGACAAAAATGAGGTGCAAGGGGTCAGGGAAAAGAGGAAAGGTTCCACAAAGGTTCTGTCAAACCATCTCCAGCTGTGTCCCAAGGACATTTCCCTCAGGGTGCTGCTTTGGCTCCTCTGGGCAGTGCTGCCCTGGGGATTTGGGAGCTCTGGGGATTTCTTCCTGTCTCACCTGGTGTCCTGCAGAGCTCAGGGAGAGGCAAAAGGCAGGTGGGGATGGGGGAAACCTGCATGGCTTTGCTGGGGAACCCTCCTGGAGCAGTGCCAGCCTGCTGGAGATGCCAGGCAAAGGACAGAAACACACCCAGCCCATCTTTAATGTAGTTTTTTGTTTGAAAAATCCCCAATTATTTAACTCGGACTGTGGAAAAGCTCTTTCTTTTTGCACTGCATACTTTAAAATTGAGGGACCTCCCAGTCACATGAGTTGTTCCTGTGTGATTATCCTGCAGGATGAGGTGTCTCCCACTGTCAGACCCTGTTTTGAGCAGGTTCATGTCCCTGACTTCCTGGGGCTTCCCTCCAGCACTGATTTTGATTTTTACAGTGCACAATCTAAATACTTCCACCCTTGATCATTTTGGTGTAAAGCCAGGTCATCCCATCTTTGGGAATGAGCATGTTTGTGTGGCAAATCTAAAATTAATTTCCAGGCTGTTGAGCTTTAAGTAAATTTTGCTGCTCAATAATGGTGCTTTGTAGCTTCTGTTAATTCCTCAAAAATCCTAATTCAAACATCCTTGACCTCTGCTGGGAGACGTGAGTAAATAGGAGCTACTTATGGATTCTGGTATGGTGAGAAAAGAAATTATTCCTCCCTCATCATTGGAAACTCATTCACAGGCTCTAAAAATTTTTGAATTAAAGAAAATTTTCATAGACTTGCCTAGGGCATTAAAGAGATTTGGAGTATTAATAGAGAAATGTGCTTCATGCTGTGAGTGCATGACAAAAATGTTAAGGGGTTAAGGAATATGCAGGAAGTCAAAGATATGAATGAAACCATCTCAGTTTGGAGAGTCCCAGGAGCCAGGTGACAGAGCTCTCATTCCCAGCATGTGTCTGTCTGGACAGGGAGTTTGCTCTTCACACCAGAAAAATGTCAGTTTTCATCAGGACCTGCGTGAAAAAAAATGAAAATTGTAGTTGTAAAAAAAAACCCTCCCTACTAAAATAAAGAAATATTGAAATAACTATAATCTATTAAAAATCTAAAAAAAACCAAAAAAAACCAACAAAACTATACCCCTCCCAAAACACCTCTATTCCCAAAAATAAAAATATTTAAAAAATAGATAGAGTTCTGGCACATGAGATTTATTGAAATGCTCAAGTTGTTTTATTTTTCTTATCCTAAGGCATATACCGAGTGTGGCATGAGACAAAGGAAATACAACTCCATTAGTTATGTGGAGCAAATGTTCTGCTTTTTTCATTTAGTCAATTAAGACTCTGTTTGTAAGTACAAAATGTTTGTTCTAGACAAACTGATATATGGAGTTGAGCTGGGGCTGCATTTTCCAGGAACAAACAGTCCCATGGAATGTGTGCTCTCTGTTTGGAGCTGGGAGAAATGTCAAATGCAAGTAGATTTTGTAAAACCTCTCTGTGTGAATATTAATGATGGTGGCTTGTTTTCATTATAAACTCTTTCAGCTGTTAAATTGCTGGAAAGAAATCCACCACTTCTACAAGGATGCCTGGATGAGTCATGTTCATTTATTAGAAAGGTAATTTTGGTTGGTTTCTGACTCTAAAAAAAATAAAAATACCCTGCACAATTTCATTGTGGTTTTCATTTAAAAACACACACATACTTTTATTTTTAAGAGGGCTTTAATTTAAAGTTTCTGGGGAAGGGAAACCTTAATCCATCCCACTCCTACTAATTTGATGCCAGTGCCAGGAAGAGAAACCTGGAGAGGTGTTGCAGAGAAAACCTGAAGAGCAGCAGGAAGGAATTCATGGGATGGGTAAGATTGGAAGGGACCACTGACGTTGGGAAGGATGAAAGTTTGACAAGAAAGTCTCACAGATATCTGTGCTTAGCAGAAAGAGTTTTGAATGTAGACTCTGGAGAAGGAATAGAGATGGAAAGCAAGTTTTGATATAGAAGAAAAGAATTGCTGAGCCAGTCTTACTGGATAACCAAGGAGGCAAAGGGTGTGTTAGTTAGAAGGGGTTTTTATGGCTTAGAGCAAAGGATAAACCCACCTCAAACAAGAAGATTTTTTACCAAGCAGAAAGAGAGCACAGGCAAACAAGGCAGCAAATGCTGCAAGTAGAAAAAAGTCTCAGAATTTTCCACTGCAAGAAAACTGAAAAACAACTTCTAGTTTAAACTGTAATGTACTATTAGTGATTGGAGAACAGTAACATGAATATGGTAATTATAGTAGTTATGATAGGCCATAAGTAAAAGTTAAGGTATAGATTGGTTTTTCTGTATTAAGATGCTCAGCAAAGAAAAGTCTATAATTTTTATATATATTGTATCCTAAACTAAGGGTTTAGTTCGTTTAGGTTAGCCTGCAGCTGGAGCTGACAGCTGTAGGCACAGCTCTGTCACCCATGACCCTGGACTGCTGTGACATCTTGGATGGAATAAACTGCATCTTGGATACAATAAACTGCATCTTGGATACAATAAACTGCATTTTGGAGAGCAGCCTGGAGTCCCACATCCCTCATTTCAGCCCTTACAGTGGCGCCCAACGTGGGGCACCATCAGGAAGAGCCTGAATGAGGGATGCAGGACTCCAGGCCTGCCTGCAGCTGGAGCTGGCAGCTGTGGGCACAGCTCTGTCACCATGACCCTGGACTGCTGTGACATCTTGGGTACAATAAACTGCATTTTGGAGAGCTGCCTGGAGTCCCACATCTCTCATTCAGGCTCTTACACGCTGAGCTCATCAGGTTCCACCTCCCCACGTCCTCTCTGGACAATCTGTGCAGGGCTGGGTCACTGCACAAGGAAGAAGTTCTTCCTCGTGTCCAGGTGCAGCTTCTGGCCATCAGTTCCTGCCCATTCCTCTTTGCTCAGCTTAAATCTGGTCTTCAGATCTAGGCATGGCTCCTCAAAATTACCAAAACAAAACCAAAAATATGCTTACCTAGAATTCCTTAGCTGTCAGTGGGCAAAATTTGCCAAAGAAGGCTCTTTTCCAGTGTATTACTCTGCCATACCTGGAAACAGTAGGTAAGAAATATTGCTATTTGCTATTCCAAATGTTGGTTCCCTAATAGACAATCATATTTATTATTTATTTATCAAGAACCTGGTTGGGGTTGAGGGTTTTTTTCTTTGTTTTAGATGTTGTTTGTTTGTTTTGCCTTTTTTTGTTGGTTTTTTTTTGTTAGGTTTCTTTGGTGTTTTGTTTTTTTTTTTTTTCAGTGTGGCTTTTTTCATTTGTTTGTCTTTTGTTTTGTTTTCTTGTTTGGTTTTTTTTTTTCCTTTCTGGGTTTTTCTCCAGTGTCTGGCTGTGGATTATCCTATCCCATCTCCTCATGGAGATCCATCCTGACTTGTTCCTGACCTATTCCTGTTTTCCCAGACATTTTGCAGGTTTCCTTATCAGCTGGACCACTCCAATTACAACCTTCTAACCTCCAGCTGCAGGGAATATCCCAAAGCCACAGGTGTTTTAGTAGCTCATTTTTTTGTGCTCTTTAGCCAAGACATGATTAAAAATCCCGACTTTCTCCTCTCTCCCATCAGCATTAAATACTGGATTTTGAAACTCTCCAAGGGGATGCAAAAAGAATGCTGAGCTGGTATGAATGAAACAATTTTTCCAAAGGAAAGCAGCTTGGAAAAAATTGATTTTTGGAGTTACAAAGGGTTGATTCCTGGCAGTTTCCACCTGGAGTAAATCCTGGTGAGTAAATCCTTGTGTAACATGGGAGACCAAGGCAGATGAGCACAGCAGCCTCTCCTCCCTTCCAATAGTGAAGGCAGAGGCAATTTTGGGCCTGTTCAGTGACATTTATAAACCCTGACACTGTTTTATCTGCTGCTGATCTTGCCTGGGGGGAATTCAAGGATGAGGTGGCCTGGCTTGAGCGAGACCAATTTGTTTTGGTTTTGGATGAATAACAAATCCATTTTCACGGTGACATTTTGCCCTTGGAGATCCTTCTCCAAGAGACTGATGTGGGTTTGCAAACACAGAGCTGGGCTGGGCTTGGTGCCCAGGCTGGGCTTTGCTGAGCTTGGTCCTGGTCCCCTGAGGGCAGAGCAGGGGCCCCTTGCTCATCCCTGGCTGGGTGATGCTCAAGACAAAACCTGAGACAAAATAACAGAGATCTGGAGCCTTTCTGTGAGTGAAATGGCTCCCAAGGTATTAAAAAAGGTCTTTTTTCCCAGCCCCACAACTGAAGAAGAAGTTGAGATTCCTCAGTTCTGCTTTTCAAGGTTGTTTATTTTCTCTTATCCATTACATTCTTTCTATGACCTGCTGAGATCTGTCCAGCAGGTCGGGTTGTGGCACAGACCCTGCCCTTGGGGTGGTGTTGGCTTTTTATACTAAGAACTACGTGTGCTTTATTTACAATAATTTTCCAATACCTATCACCTATGTTGGACAGTCTGTCTCTACTCTAAACCAATCCAAAAGTGTCACCATCACAGCAGAAGATGGAGGACAAGAAGGAGGAGGACAGGACACGCCCAGATTCCTCCATCTTGCCTCTTGAACCCCCATTCTAAAACCCCAAAATTCTACTTTTTCACCCTGTGACAAGTTAACTATTATTCTACTCAAACTCTTGTGGCTTTTAAATCCTCTCACCAAATTGGTAATTGTTTCCATGGGTTAAAATCAAAGGCACAAGTGATTTTGACTCAGTGCCAAGGTCTCTGAGCCCCCTGCCAGGGTCTCAAGTCATCAAGGGCAGTCACAGGACTGTCCTGAGTTCCAACAATTTTGGTGTTATCTCTGTAGAGTATGAGAGCTGTGGGATGTAGAGAGAAATGTGGCTGGAGAGAGGTCAAAGACTGAGCCATTGCAGGGATAAAATACCCTAAATGTTCAGTCCAAATGTGGTTCTTGGCCAGTTATGCAGCTACAGAAGCCCTTATTACATAATCCACTTTTACCAGGGTACATTTCATAACCAAAACATCATTTGAAAGCACATTGTTTCCAAATTCGGCCCATCCTAAGAACAAAAAGACGTTGTGAGCTGTTTAAGGGAGACGCCCTGGGAGCCAGCAGCCAGGAGCAGCCTGCCCAGGAGGAGCTGCAGGTTCTGCCTGGTGCTTTCTGCTTGTCTGAATCGCTGAAATGACAGAGCCCCACGGGCTGGGGAGGGGCACATCCCAGGGTTTGCCCTCCAGCAGGTGCTGGGTTTGTTTCCTGCTGTTGTTTTCAGCCCTTATTTAACAAAAGGAGCTTCATACAGATGACAAAGGCAGTGAAAAGGAGCATGGCACTTGATTTTTTTTTTTTAATTTGGACCGGGCAATGAAGTCGCATGCCAACACGGCAGGAAATTAGATTTTGATTTTTTTTTTTTTTTTAAATCAAACACAATGGTGTTATGCTAAAATCCCAGGAAATCTTGGAGGGGGGGAGTGTAAATACTGATGCCCCAAAGCCTGGAAGTCTATGAGGCATTAAAGCAGTGCCTGGAGCTCTTTGGTGCAACTGTTCTGTTACATAAGCATGTCTTATGGCTTAACTCATGGATATAAAATCCCCCCAGGCTGATAACAGGAGATGCCTCAGCCTAGAAAATCTGTTACTTATTGACTTCACAGGTTTGGAGGGCTGAGGAAGCTTAGCTGTATTTAAATCTTTCTGGGCTCAGTGGTTGCTCAACAGCAAAAGTTGCTCTTTTGGCCATAAAGCTGCATCCAGGGTTAGTTTCCCACTGAGCTTTAACTCAAATTTGTAGCCTCGAATTCCTGCAATTCCACTCAGGATTTTTCTGCAAACTGTAAAAAAAAAAAACTTGGCATAAAGCTTGTGTGATGGAGGAAGGGTGTCCAGGAATGGTTAGCACGTATCTGGCCTGGTTAAATCGCAGGGATGCTGCCAGGGTTTTGGGGAAGGTTTGTGGCAGCTGGCTGAATTTGGGTCAGCCTGGACCACATCTCCAGCATCCAGATGTGCTCCCAGCCCCAGTGAAATAATCACCCAGGCAGTTGCTGCAGCTGCAGCCATGTGTGTGAGCAGCTTGTCCCTTCAGTGGGTTTAAACAGCCCAATCAACAAAGGAAAAGCAAAGTGATCCTTCATGGAGCTTGCTCTGTGTCTCTAGGTGTGGAAGCAGCCTTGGACAGGTCAGAAATGTCCTGAAATCGTCTTTGTGTCCAGCTACCCTCTGTGCTGCTGCTGTTGGAGCAATGGGAGCTCAGCAATGCCCAGGATTATTATTAAATTATTATTTCTAATGTTTCACTGTTGTGACATGCTTTATTTCCTACAGTTAAAAGCCAGGAATAAATTCTTTTTATTATCCTGCTACACAATTTCTCTTTCTTACCTCTGCAGCACCTGGAGTTCCTATTTTGGTCTCTATTTTCTACATCTCCTTTATTTTTATTCAGATGGTATCAAAATCCCAAGGTTCAGTTTTCAAGAACAATTGAGAAGGGAGAGGATTAAACTGATACATTTTTTGGGGCATGAACGTGGCCTTTGAAAGATGCTGCTGGAAAGGAGGGAATTTCCCCCCACATCCTGGTTCATGGAGTGTGTGGATTTTGGATAAAAGCTCTGCTGTGCATCAGGGCTGGTGGGGGAAGAGATCAGGATATTTAGGAGAATTCCTGTTTCTCTGCTTTTGAAAGTTTTTGAGGTGTAATTCATTGTGGAATACCTGCACTAGAGCCAGGCATTTGTTGGGTTACCCAAGCTGAGTAAGACCTGGAGCAATTTTAATCTCAGACTGACCTTCAGTTGCTTCCCAACAGCCCCCCCAGGCCTTGGTAAGTAAATAATTCTCCCAGCAACATGCAAATGAAGTCGCCATTAATATTAACAACAGCTCTTATTTGTGAAATAGACTTCTTGGTTAACTGGGTGTTTATTGAAGGTTTGAATAAAGTCAGAGTGTGATCACTGTTATGGAGCAGCTGCAGGCTCGAGGATGGGGAAAGGAAGAAATAATGAGTTGGCAGGTGGCCTGTAATTACCTGCTTAGGATGCTCTTGGTGTGAAATTAAATGCTCAGCACTTGCCCTGTGGATGAAGTGACCTTCCTGGCTGATGTGTGCGGTGTCTCTGGGGCAGGGGCTCTGTGCTCTGCATCCCAACCCTGAATCTTTGTCACCAGCTGAGTTCCTGACTGGTGTCAATCCTGCAGGAGTCTTACAAGGGGAGCTGATCTTTCTGGGCAAAAGTCACATTTTGGGTCACTTTGCTGGCTTTCTGAGCTGATTAACCTGGCAGGGATTTATGTTAATGTGTCAGGGCTTTGCAAGACTGAGTTATCTTTTTATTTTTGGCAGCTGGACTCCTTTGGAATTGTAATTTAAATATCAGTTTAATAATCAGAATTTATATTTTTTTCCTTTCTCAGTGAATCTGATTAAAGTTTCATGGGAGATAAAATCTTCAGTTTCTCTCATGCTTCTTTCTGCTGGAGCATTTTAATTCACCCTTCCATCATTGGAATGGTAAACAAGGAGGAAGGGCATGGCTTAAGGGTGTCATTTTCTAGGCTGCTATTCATCTTAAAGAGATGGAGCTAATTCTGAAAAGCCTTTTAGCACTAGGAAGGCCCAGTGCAATTTGCTCATCAGTGCTGAGCTGTGCTCGTTTATTCTGCCTATGTGCAGCCCCCATGAGACTTCTTCAACCTCAGCCTTGGATGCTCCAGAAATTCTGTCCTTAGGTGTGTTTGAGTGTCCCTGAGCTCCTGCCATGGGCTGGGTGGCACAGGGGCTGTCCCTGCCTGGTGACCTCAGGCTGCTTCAGCACAGGGAGCCCCTGTGCCAGCCCAGTTCCCCTCCAGATTACACTGCTTTCTGAGCTGATGTTGGGAAAATTGCTTAAATTATGGCTTTCTCTAATGGTTTTCAGTTCCTTATTTTAAATACTCTCTGTTTGATACTCTGGTGTCTATTGGCTGATGTTCCTGCAGCCATAGTGCAGGAATGGGCATTCCCAAATACTCCCAGCAGCTGGGTGTGACCCTGTGTTGCCATCATATTTTCTGGAAAAATTTCTTTGCCCAGGATTTTTCTCCTGGGAAGCTGAGAAGCCTCAGAGAAAAAAAGGAAACAAGAATTATCTGATTTGCTTCTCCTGTGTTCTGCTGCTTTGGAATGTGTTTGGAGATTGTTTATCCAGCAGGTGATTGTTTCATTGGTTTCTGCTGTGAGTTGTTTTGACTTAATGGCCAATCAGGGCCAAGCTGTGTTGGACTCTGAAAAGAGTCACAAGTTTCCATTAGTACCTTTCTAGCCTTCTCTCTGTATCCATTCTGCATCCTTTAGTATAGTTTTAGTATAGCATTCTTCAATATAATATAGAGCATAAAATAAGAAATTAGCCTTCTAAGAACATGGAGTCAGATCCATCATTTCCTTCCTTCCTTGGGGATTCCAGAAAATATAACAACCCTGAGCACACCTGTGGGCAATGGAGAGATGTGGGCATGGCCAGGGATGCCTTCAGGGAGCCTAAATGTGCTCAGTGGGTGCAGTTCTGAGCAGAAAATATTGAGAACTAGGGGGCAGATCTTATTATAAAGTAAATTTCCTACTGCATGTAAACATGCTGGGAGCCAAACGTGAATTCTTGCGTTTCCTGTCTTTTAAATGCTCGACTTGGCAGCTGTGATAATGTTTAATAATAAGGTATATCTTGGTGATACTCTCACTGGGTTGATGGAAAACACAGTTATGCCACAATGGCAAGGAAAAAACAGAACCCTGGGTAAGATTGTACTGAATTCTCTTTGCAAATAAATAGGGTGGAAATCCTTTTTCTTTCTGGTGTGTTACTGTTGCACTCTAAAGGGAAATGAGCAATCTTGAATGAACAGAATTATTATTGTTAGAAGGAGTAAAATACATGGTTTGATATTCTGTCAATGTATGAATACACTTCAAGTTGTGTGTGCTTTACATTGCAAATAATTTAAAAGAATAATTCCTGCTTTTTGTGCATTTGCCTAAGATACAGCCCAGATATATTGAAAAAAAAAAAAGAGGTGTCAAACTGTTTCCTGAAAAATAATAAGCTCAGCACTTTAGGGAGGTGGAGAATTATTTTGAGAATCTGGGATATACATAATTTACAGTGCTGAAATGTGGTATTTAATTGCTTGTTTTTTTCTTTTGGAGCAGGAACATTGTGAATCAAACTCTTAATTCATTGCAAAGCTCTGTTCTGTCTAGGTCAAAACTGCAAGGCATCATCCCAGTGTGATTTGTGCTGCTGGAGACGTGGAGGAATCCTTCAAGCTGCTGATTAAATGCTGTTTGGAAGTGGACTTGAATTATTCACCACGTATTTGCCCACAAACAACAGAATTTTCTTTTGATCCTCCTCTGGTTTTACACCACACTGCGATTTACTGGACAGGGGGCACAGGTAGAAATTCCGTTGCGTCAAAAAAGCAACAGAGCCAAGCTCCAGAGGCAGAGCTTGGGGCTGTGCTGTTGTTTCTCACCCATCCTTGGGGGTGGAAGAGGAGACAAAGCAGAAATTTCACATTATAATAACTGACTTCACTTGTGGTTTGATCTCTGCGGTAGCAGTGGGATTTGCTCTGACTACATGTTCTCTGTTTAATAGTTTGATCTAGAACTGCCTTTGCCTACTCTGGGCTGCTTTTTTTTTTATAGCCTGGATGTGGATTGATGGAAAATTTTTCCCAGGTCGCTGCACAAATTGGAAAAGAGATTATGGTTTGGTTCCACCTTTTTCTTAAGCCTTTCCTTCCATGATCTTTCTGCATCTCTTGGGCCCTGTCTGAGGATCCTGAAGCTCACAGAAGACATTTGCTGTGGGCAATATGTGATGAATATTAACTGTTGGATGCTGGAGCATGTGTGCAGACTGCAGGGAATCCTCCTGACCACTGAGTGTCATTGTTAACTCAGGAGAAATGGGGTGATGAGAGAAAAATTTTTATCTGTGGAAAATGGGGAGATGAATCTGTGTGGGGAGTCTGGGAGGGCATGGACTGGAATGGTTTGGGGAATGTCCAGGTGAATTTCCCTCACGAGTGCTGAGTGTTCACCAGCAAGCTGGGAATGGCACAAACTTGCCAAATATTCTCCGTGTTTCTGTGGGAACAGGGACACCCTGGCTGTGCTGGGATTCCTGTTGGAATCTCTCAGCTGGGTGTTGCTCTGTGTTGTCTCTGCTCATCTCCCACCCAAGCCAGGCCTCTGAGCTCTCCCCAAAGCTGGTGGCACTTCTGGTGTTTCTCTGGGCCCTCTTCTTGAACACTCAGAATGTTCTTGAACGTTCTTCTTCTCTTCCTCCAGTGGATTTGTGCCCACTGGAGTCTCCTGTGTCCTGTGGGGTGAAACCCAGCATTTTTGCACCCTGGTGTCCCCTGTGGGGCCCTGCCTGGTGCAATGGGTGAGGAACAAGAGCTGGTGCCTCTCTCAGCTCCCAAATCCTTGAAATGCCACCATCTGGTAGAACCCATTGCCATCTGAGGGGTTGCAGACATCTTTCATGAAAAATCCTTTCTTAGGATTTTTTCCTTGTGAGAAGCTGCAGTTTCAGCAACCAAATGTAAACAATTATTATCTGCTGCTGTGGAATGCAACAGGTGGATCTGTGACTGGTCTCCTGTAGATGTTTGGATTTACTGACCACTCATGGCAGAGCTGGCTCTTGCTCTCTGTCTGAGACACAGATCTTTGTTATTCATTCTTGTCTATTCTTAGCTTAGCTAGCTTCTGAAGAAACCTTTTATTTTTATTTCTTTTTAGTGTAGTCATAATGTAACATCTATCATAAAATGATAAATCAAGCCTTCTGATCATGGAGTCAACATTCTCGTGTCTTCTTCATCCTGAAAACCCTTGTGACCATGGTCACAATCTGAGGCAAAGTTATTTCCACAGAAGGAAAAATACTTGGAATAAACTGTTCAAATAGTTCTTTGTGCAGCCATTCAAACATATTTTCAAATAGTGAGTTTTAGTACCTGTATGTGTTGCCATTTTCTTTGTGGCCATGCCTGTTATTGTGAGCAGAGTGCTCCTGGTATGTTAACTTAAAAATTAACATTATTCCCGTATTTTTTGTAGGGTCAAATCCTTGAAATTCTAATGCCCTGCTATGGACTGTTTGCTGTGTAAGGTAAACTCACCTTTATCATCATTGTTGGTGCTGGAACTAAGAGAGAAACTCTATTTTTGGGAGTTTGGGCTTAAAGTGCACCCTGCATTAGTCCTCACATTAATAATATTGCCTTCAATGACAGCAAAAGCAAAGGAGGAATGGGAATTGGGAGAAGGAAACTCACAGGTAGGAAGGCGTTTGGTGCTGGACTTTCTGAGTGAGCAGTGTTACTTTAATTCTTCTTAAAATCATCTTATTCTTTGTGCTCCACCTTTACAAGCAGTTGCTCTGCAGGGTTGCCTTGAGCACTGATAAAACCAGGCTCTTTCCTTTGCAGAATGGCAAAATCTGCCTGAAACCCCTCTATTATTTGAAATAAGATACTGGTGTTTTACTGACAAAGCAGGAGAGGAAACCTTCCCCAGCTGCCTTCACTCCACCAGGATTTAACAGTGAAATTATTATGGCCCAGCAGTTTTGCTGCCATGAAAACACCACTTTTTTGGCCTCAAACCTACTTAAACTGGGCAGCTCAGGCTGGAGAGGGATTCCTGGAACCTCTGGTGCATTTGGGCAGAATTTTAAGTGCAAATTTTAAGTGCTCTCAAGCGCAAATGCCTTTGCTATAAAAGTGGGGGGTTGTTTGTTTGTTTTGCTTTAGCTCAAAATCACTTCTCTTGGCTGAAGATGTAATTCAGCCCTGCTTTGATTGGTGACTTTTCAGAGCCCTCTGGGAATCCAGGCTGTTATTGCTCCACTCTGGGAGCAGTTCCCTGCCCACTGGGTGAGAACTGCTGAACTCCAGGGGCTCTTGAGCAGATTCAATCAATGCAAGCTGCAGAGAGACCTTTCCCTGTTCCAGGGCAGCATTAGCATCACACCAGGGTGACAGAGCCTGGGAAAGCCCACGTGGAGGCTGAGTGCCATGGGAATTAGCACAGGAGAGGAAGACAGCACTGAAAACATAGTAAAAGTGATGTATTTTCTCATCAGTGCTTGTTTTTTGTTTATTTTTATTCATAACAAATTAAAGTCTTTAACTACTCCCTGTGTCCCTGTCAATACCAGCTCTTGTCTGCTGTTCGTGTCTGCTAACCTGCTTGCACTCAGAAAAAAAGAATTAAAAAGAAATTAAATAGAGCTCTTTGGAAAGGCTAAACTTCAGTGGCATAAAATGACATCATCTGACCCCAAATCAGCATCACTCCTAAGTCTGAATATCTTGTTTTCTATGAAAACAATTCAAAAATGGCATTCAAGGTTCATCTTTCCTGGAAATTCCTGGTTTGGGAAAAAATAATCCTTGCCCTACAGCAGCTGGATGGTGGAGTGCTTTCAAGGAATCAAAAATTCCTTGGTCCTTTGTGCTTTCCCTGAACTTTGGAGGGGGTGATAAGGATGATGCTTTTGTTTATTCTTAATTTACTGCT
Source organism: Calcarius lapponicus (assembly GCA_039654755.1). Taxonomy (NCBI): domain Eukaryota; kingdom Metazoa; phylum Chordata; class Aves; order Passeriformes; family Fringillidae; genus Calcarius; species Calcarius lapponicus. The sequence goes on from CM077479.1 coordinate 3,111,324, forward strand.
GATCATTTCTCCTTGTTACCTGCCACTAATCTTTACCTTTTCTCATTTTCCTCCCCAGATGCTCCTGAAGCCCTGATGTTGCTTTATCTTGTTTTTAGGGACACCTGCTTGGTTCACTGCTTTACTCCCTGCCCCGGGGATGATCAGGGAGGTTTTCCATGGGATCATCAGATGTGTGTGGGCAGGACCACACTCACAACAGAAACAATTAAAAAGTCAGGGATTATTTTTGAAATCAGCCATGTTTGACTCCAGGAAAGGTGTCTGTGGACCAGATGTAAAAGGTGATTTTTGGTGGGTAAGACCAAATTTGTTGTCTCCCCATGGCCTCCTGAGCAGCTGCTGCTCACCAAATTTGTCTCCAGTGCAGAGTCAGAAATGTCCTGAATGGAAAATGTTGGACAAAGGCTGTCACCCAGCTGTTACTGCTAAAAGAAATGCCTTTATTAGTGGTAAAAAAGAAAAAAATCATTCAATGAGAGTACTGGAATTAATATCCTTAATTAATATGACTCATTCTGTAGAAAGGTTCTCTTTTAAGCTGATGTATAACATTTTGAAGTGAACACATCAGTCAATTAACTTTAAAGCAGGGCTTGTTGTATTTTGTCTATTTTTTTATTCGGATGAATTTCTGTCATGGCTCACGAGAAAACCCACAAAACCCCAAAGTAAATCCATTCCACTTAATGAAATGAAACGTGTCACAGTTTAGGACTTGGCACTTGGTTCTTTCTTTATGAAACAGTGTTTGGGTGACCTTTGTATGAGGATGAAGGGGGTCAGGTTGTATTCTGACTCTGTCAGTGCTTTTTTCTTTTTTGTTTGTACCATTGCATTTGTTTTTTTTAATCTTCCTATTAAAGAACTATTATTCCTATCCCCATATCTCTGCCTGAGAGCCTTTTAATTTCAAATTTATAGTAATTCGTAGGGAGGGGGTTTACATTTTCCATTTCAGGGAAAAACCAAACACCTGTCTGTTCAAACCAAGACTTTGCCACACAAATTGAGGGACAGGCTCAAACAATCCCAAACTTTGCTGTTAGGACTTAACTCTGAGTTACAGGTCCTGTTCCTATGTGGAATTGGCAAAGTGTCAGGGCACAAGGAGCCTGAGGCCTCCAATTTTCCCAGAAGAAAGGAAGAGTTATTAAAATATACAAGAGCAATAGGAATTAAAGCATACCACAGTAACTGCTACAGGAAATCAGAAGGGTTTTTGACAACCTGTTGGACAGAATAATTAGTCTAAGTCTGGGGAGAGTAAAGGATGAAGGCATAAATTGGAGGACACAGTGAACCGTATTTTTGTTTCCTGTAAATTGGCTTTGCCTTCAAATGAGCTGTTCTTCATAGAGAATTTGCCTTGCTCTACTTAATTTGTTACTATTTAAAAGCTTTTTTTGGAAATACAATCCACTCCCAAGGTCTGGATGCCTCCAGACTGTCTAGTTGGGTTCGTTGTGCTGAATTCCAGCCCTGAAATCAGCCTGAGCCTGACCCCACATGCTGGGGACTCCAACTGGTCCGAGAAAAGCAATTCTAATAATTCAAATTGGCTTGCTTTCTTCTGTTGTTAATTTTTCATGATTTAAACCCCTTAAAGGTACTAGTGTGACTTCATTACTTCAGCAGCTTACAAGTAATAAAGAAACTTAAGAGTCCAAAATGACAGCTCTCCTCATAAAGTGCCTTGATGTACTTATAAAAAGCTTTGCAAAAATCTACTAATGAGCCTACCAGTGACAAGCAGACAGGATGGTAAAGGGCAAGAAATCCTCCAAATCTGGGCTGCTCCTTGCCCAGGAGGGTTTTGCTGTGCATCTTTGAAGCAGCTGGAGAAAGGAGCAGGATCTTCCATGAGGGGTCTCACACCACACCAAAAATGGATCCAGCTGCAGATTCCGGGCCACAGAGCAAATAAAATTGAGGACATCTCACTTGTAACTGCAATAAGAGCAGGTTTTTGGAGCTGCTGGGTGAGTCTGAGGAGAAGAAAAGTCAAGTTTGGCAGTGGAACCTGTCAATGCCAGGCTGGAGCAAGGGAGGAGAGGTTAAAGCTCCAAGTGAGCCCAGCAGTCCTTGAGCAGAATTAAATGAAACTAATAAATTCAAAGGGGTTGCTGAGGTCCTGTTTCTTGCTCAGAGAACAGAATTAGGCAGATGAAAGGCAGAAAATCTTATTTTAATGCATAGAAAAAGAAGAGATGTGGCAGAGCAGAAGAATTTGACTTGTCAGAGAGTCTTATGTAGTTATAGAGAGCCAGTTTCTGTAGGAGATGGAAATGCTTCCAAATACTCTACCAAAAATACGAGACAAAAACTTCAGGAGAGGTACATCTCCTTAAATTTAGAACCCCTTCTCTTGGGGATATCAGCAAAATTTCTGAACGCAGGAAATTGTATTTAGTTTTGTTTCAGAAATTAAGGAAACTGAGGCACTGCACCCAGATCCTGGGAGCTACAGGACACGAGGTCTTCTGGCTGCACTCTGCTCATTTGCTTGTCCCTGGGGAGGTATTCATCACCTAAACCCCTTCTTTCCCTCTCCCCTGCTCCTGTGCAGAAGCAATCAGGAGCCCAAAGTCTCCTCTTGCAGCATCTCGGGAAAAAACTTTAATGAATGACGCAAAGTTCCTGTGGTATCTATTTATGGGAAGCCTTTTTGGGAAGGAATTAATGATCTTAATGTCTGTGAATCACAGAGCATGGTTAGGAAGGCCACTCAGAGAAGTGTCTGAGGAACATTAAGATATTCCTTAAATAAACCTGGGGATTTTTTTTTTCCTCTTGGCCTCTGTAAAAAGCACAGGCTGCATCTATGCAGCTAATGAAATTTCCTGCTGATTGGACCCTAAACAATTACTGCATCTTCTGATTGCTAATAGCCGGGCTGTTAAGAAGAGAAGAGGCTTTATTAGGAAGCAGGGACCCAACAGAGAGCATCCCAGCTGATGTCAGCTAATGCCCTCTCCAGTGTGCCCCAGCAGCTCAGCCTGTGTCTGCCTGATTAATCCCAGTGTGAGGCACCTGCAGCACTGGGGTGGTGTTAATCAGGCCCAGCACGCTGCCCATGGTGGTGGGAAGGATTTCTCAGCTGCAGAGAGGCAGATGCTCATCTGTTTATTAGCAGCAAGTTCAGCACTTCATCATTTCCCCGGTGCAGATTAACGAGGAGACAAAAGGTTTCTTCTGACAGCTTTCTGGGCAGCTATTGTGGCCAAAAAAACCACAAAACAACAAACCAAACAAAACTCTGTGACAGTGTTTTGTTCTTCCAAAACAAATGATGTGGCTCTTTCTCTTTTAACAACAAAACAAAGTGCTGCCAGCAGCCTGGTGCTTCTGAGGAGCCCAGCAATAATGAACATGGAAATGAAGCCCAAACCTTGGGAGCAATTTTGTGCAGTAAATAACCTGAACAGCCAGGTGTTGAGACTACCAGGATCAGCACACACCTCTCGTGGGTAAGAGCATCTGGAATAAAAATAGAGTTGTTACTTCTGTCAGCCCCACAGGTCTGAATCCCTCACCCCACTGGTTTTAAGGGGGGAGGATGAAGAAGGGAAGCTCAGCTCAATTGACAGAGCTGTTATTTATCCCAAGGCTCTGCTCCTCCCTTCACTGGCTCTTCAGCTCCTCTGGAATCCTCTCTGAGGCACTGCTGCTCTTCCTGAGTCTGTGGTTTCACTCCTTGGGCAACAAAATGTGCTGTGAAGGGCACAGTGAGAATAGGGGCTGTAAATTGGGACTTTGCCTGTGGTCAATAACAGCTCAAGATATGCTTTAAAGTTCCTATTTTCTCCCTATTCTATAGGGAGAATGGTAAATCTGTGGAATTTGGGTGATATTTCCTATGAGGTTTATAATATGATATTGATTAAGTCAGTCTGCCATAAATTTGTTTAATAAATATATGTGTATTTCTGGGGGCACAGAAATATCCTTGTGCCACCAGATGTTGGAATGGGGTGGGAGCCATCTGAACATGCCAGAAAGGAGCTCTAGGGGTGATTTCATGTGACTGTTGTGTTGGTTGGATTTCATGAGGTCTGCAAACTGCTTTGAATTTGGCCTCTTCCAAGGATGGAATAGCTCATTAAAGCTGGCAGAGCTTTTACAATGCTGGTTAATATTGGCATTATTGTTAATATTGGCATGTTGGGGTTTCTGACGTTGTCAGTGTATTTCTTCTTGTGCATTGGTGCATAATCTGCAGTGGGGTTTTTTTTCAGAGTCCTTTTTTCCATATATATTGTAATGTTTTCCTAAGCCTTTCACCATTAAATTAACGCTAGGGCGTGGAGGACACTTTGTGTTTTCACTTTTCATTCCTGTGGTCACATTCTGTAGAGTGACTCCCTTCTGCAGATTTCAGTAGGAAAAACAACCCTTTTACCATTTTCTTCCAGCTGGGGTTCACCACTGCACAATTGATCCTGCATGCTCCCAGAACCAAATGTCCTTATTTGTTCACAGATTTATCAAGTGGCTGTGGCCTTTGTCTGGATTATCTGGGTCCCCAAAGCTGAGTGCCCAGAGGGCCTTTTGATGTGCATTGAAATTTTCTGGTTGACTCAAATGGGATGAGGAGTTTCCTCTGGAGATGCTCTGGAAAGAAAGTCAGCAGGGACTGAAAAACAAATAAGATTTCCTTGTTGTTTGTTGCTTTGTTGGTTTCCTGTCAAATAGTTTGATTTCCTTTATTCCTCTAAGGCTCAGTTCTGGTTTTAATGGAGCTGTGGGTAAGATGTGTTATCTATCAGGCTGAAGCTCATGTTCCCAAGAGGAATATCTATTTTCTTAAGCTCCTCTGCCACGTAAACACTTCACTTTCCTTTTCAAACCTCTTCCTTATCTCTGCTGTATATTTTGGGGATTTTTTTTTCTGTTAGGTTAGGTCTTTAGTCTCTGTTCCTTCAATTTTCTGTATCTCCTGCATAATTTCCCCCCTTTATCTCTAATGCACAATCCCTGGAGGCTTCCTGCTGGGAGAACAAGAAGCAGCTATTTGAAGGTTAGGTTGTGCTTTACTGAGGTTGAATATTCTGCTCATTAGAGAACAGGATTTTTGTGTGGCTACCAGGGAATAACAATAAAGGTGGTGGGTGTTTCTTCCTTCTCTTTGTTCTGCAGCTCTACAAGAGCAGCTGCTCCAGGTGCCAGGTGGTTCCTCTGCTCCTGCCTGGGATGTGCAGCTCTCTGTGCTCCCAGCCTGAGCTGGAGAACCTCTGCTGGCCAACCAAAGACCATTTTAAATAATAAAATGGGCATTTAAATGGAATCATATTGTGGTTATGCAGTTCTTTGTGCTGAAGTGTGATCCATCTCTTCTGGCTGGAATGCACAAGGGTTTTGGTTTTGTATTTTATTTTTTGGCTGGTTCAAACACAGCTCTCTGTGCTCCATGACAAAATGGCAATGGGGCAGAACACAGGAAATGCAAATCACACAGAAAAGGAATTGGCCATGATGAAAGATTATTCTGATTGTGGGGCTGTGTTCGATTAAACTGGGACTCCACTCCTGGGGAACAGGGCTGGGTGTGGTTGTGACGTGTCTGACAGAGAGGACCTTGAGGATCTGTTGAGAAGGGTGTTGACAGTGATTTGTTTACTCTACAGAAGTCTCTCTTTTCTTTGCTAAATGCTGGTGCCAGCTGCAGCCTGTAGTTTCCTCTCCAAATTTGCATAGGGGAGGAGAGAACATGAGGAAAAAGATTGATTTGACAAGGCACTACTTTGCATTTATTGATAGGAAACCAAGATCCATCTGACAGTGAGGGCTTGTGAAGGTTCAAGACTGTGCCATGTAGTTTTTAATACCATCAGCTTCTGTATAATAGGGAACTTTTTGCTGTCAGTATTTCCTACTGGATGAGATGGCAAAGAACAATTACAAATGGGAATAACTTTTTAAAAGATGTTGGGCAGAAAATGGGCATGGCTTTGAGGTTGGGAAGAACCCTATGGCAGCATCTTGTTAAAAGTACAGGGTTGTGGGAGGTGTTTCTGTATCTCATCAGGCACTGGGAAAATGTCCCTGTGAGAGCCAGCCTTTCTTATCTCCCTGTGGTATTTCATCCTGCCTGTTCTCAGCAAGTTTTGGGGTGGGAGGTCTCTGATGGCTTTAAGGGGCATTTTCCTGGTAAAAGTGGTTCAATAGCTCCAAAAACTCTTGCAGGGCTGGTCATCTTCCACAAATACTTCAGACAGTCATAAATACATTTCTTGACATTGTGGGCTGGTTTCAACAAATGAAAATCTCAATTATATGTACAGATCTAATGCTCAGCCTAGAAGTTTCTAGAGGAAATCTATATATCCTATATGACCACCCACAGATGTGCATATGGCCACACACATTTACATTTTCTGCTTTTGTGTGGCTGAAACACCCAAAACGTGTTTGAGCAGTTTCAGTAACCAAATCTAAACCACCCAAAACATTTTTGAGTATTTTCAGTAACCAAATCCAAGACAAAAGGGTTGTCATTGTGCTGTGAGAGCAGGGGGAGTTTGCCAAGTGGAAAATCCCTCTGGGATTATGGATGCTTCCCTTGCACCTGCTTTCCACTGATAAGGGACAGGAATAATAAATCCCTCTAAGATTGCTTTTCCCTGGCCAGGAATTTCTGTGTAGGTGAGAGGCTGCAAGCCTGATCTCTAATGCACTTGCTGAGGATAGCGAGCTTCAGTGAGGAAGAGCAAAATTAGAGTGGAATGATGATTTTAAGAAAACCCAGCCCAATCTTTCTGCAGGAAGACTCAGCTGAATTAGAGCAACATGTTCCTTTCAGTCATTTGAGTCTCACAAGCTCCATAACTCTGGCTGAGAAGGAATCCAGACCCAGAGACTGGTTTCCCCTTGGTGTGGGACCAGCAGCACCTCCTGCTCCAAACACATTTGGAAACTGATCTGGTTTCATTATTCCTTTTCTGCTGAGGGTCCGGATGATGCTTCATGTTTCTGTGCAGCCTTTCCCCCCAACATCTGGGACTGATGGAGATGGGGGGTGTGAGGCATCTCAAAAGGTGGAAAAAAGACCTTTTTGGGGTTTAGAAGCGTTCAGTCTGTGTAGGCACTTCAGCAAATCTTCTGGGCTCCCATGTGCCTGATTATGTCAGTTAATTTGGTTATTTGGCTTCCTGGAATGGCTTTCAGCAGCTGCTTTACCACAGCATTCTTGTGGTCTGTGTCTGACCTCTCCGTTCTCCTTTCTCTTCTTCCATGGAAATGGCAATAAAAGGAGCAGCTTAAAATTGTGGGGGTTTTTTTCCCCCCCCCACAGGTTTTTATAAGAGTTGTCTTCTACAGGAAGCCTGTAAAAATGAATGGAAAGACATTGATGAATACAATGGATAATTAACCTGGCTGAGTTCTAAAGGATTTTTTAACTTAAGGATGGGGTACACCAGCAGGCACATTTTCCATGTCCTTTGTAGCTTATTCATCTGTCTGTTTTCTGTCTTTTGTCTGCAAGGTGCTTTTTGGTAAGAGATCAGTCTTGCAAAGGTGAAATAATTTCCATTCTTCAAAATCTGAAAGTTCAAAGCATTGCTGTGAAATCCTTTCAAATAGATTTTCTACTGAATGAAAAGCAGCAGACGATACTGGCAACAGACAACTGAGCTGATAGAAGAGCTCAGTTATTCATGGTGGAACATCACACTCTGTGCAGGGGGTGAGGTGAAACAAGTTCCCTCTCCAAAGGGGAGTTGGAGAATAAAGCAGAGAAGCAGCTGGAGAAGTTTTTGGCAGGGCTGTCTTTGGGGATGATTCTCTGATGTCAGCCCCTTTTTTTCCCTGTGCTCCTTGAATGCAGACTCTGACCTAACCAGGAACTGCTGGTTGGATAGTGATTATTTCTTTCATCCTTTTCTCCCTCCTCACCCTTTTCCCAGCAGAAAGCATTTACTTCTTCCAAAAAACACAAGGAGAAGCCACAGTTTTTTCAACCAAGTGCAGCATTTTTGTGGGGAGAGAAAAATGGAGTAGATTCAAGTCCAGCTTCCTTGCAGAAGGTAGTTTTGCTAAAAAAAGGGGGCAGCTTTATATTCACAGTGAGAAATGAAGGCTCTCCTATTGAGCTAAAGCCTGGTATCTAATTCTGGACAAAAATCTCTGAATGTGATGGAAATTTTGACTAAGCAGGGACAGTGACATGTGGGCTCTGTGAGGCTCCTTGTTCTGACTCTGCTTTTCAAAATGTGCTCTGACATTGGCTGTCACCTGCCAAAATCTTTCAGCTGAATAATTCCTTTTTTCCCCCTAAAATGCAGACAGCCCCTGCCTCTCACTTTAGCACTGATTTAGGTGTGTTTTGTTCATAGTTAGCTTTAACCATAATGAACAATTCTGTTGAGTTCTGCTGTTTCTCATCCTGGCTCTGCTTTCCAATTTTCAATGTGTGCCCTTGTCCCAAAGGCCAGTCTGTGCCTATCCATGGAAAATTATGTTTCTCTCCACTTTCAAGTCCCTATGCCTAGCATGCATGAGACCTTTTTACATTCATTTCAGAGTACTTGTGAATCTTGAGAAAGTGGGGAAACCTTTGAAGCCTCTGGTTAGATCCTGTCCCATCACAGAGGAGAGATGAAACCTCCCTTCAGGTCAGTGATTTTAGTGGGAGTGGGAGCAATCCAAATGCAGCAGAAATCCCAATTAATTATTCTTTGATAACTGAAAGGGAGGGCTTGATTTCTGCCTCTAAATAATGAGGAATATTTCAGTGTGAAAACTGCCTTGGAGCCTGGGAATATTTGGTCCTAGGGGGGCAATGGGAGCATTCAACTCTGTACAAAAGTTGTTGGGAAATCCACAGGAAAAGTGCAGCTATTTCACAAGTCATTTCCCAATTTTCATATTTTTCTCATTTCTGCTTGATTAAGATTTCCCCCAAAATGTGAAAATTGCTGTTGATTTTTCCAGCTGGGAATGGTAAATCATTTATTTGAAGCTGGACTGTCTTGCTTGCCTATTTGAGCAATTTATCTTTTAGTGAATTGCTGTGATCCTTATCTTATTTCAACACCCTGGCTCAGTGCCATATCCACCTTGTGGGAATTGAGGAGCTCCCTGCTTGTGTCTGCTACAGCTCTTTGGGATTTTCCTAAAAGTGGAAGCCTCCTTTGAAATTTTGCTGGAGAGATCAGTCCTGGAACTTTCAATGGCAACAGAGGGGTCTGAATTCCTTTTTGTGTTATGGTCTCACCTGAGCTTGGCATCACTTCTTAGGGGCCAGGATGGCTTTGTACCAAGTCACTTGGATCAGAAAATAAGGGAATGAGAATCTAACTCTAGGGGTGTCTGGCTGCTCAGAGTGACCCCAAGATGGTAGAAAGTCTCTTTTCCCAGCCTGGCAGTTGAAGGCAGTTCTATTCTCGTTCTCAAGGTTGTTTATGGTTCCTTATCTATAAAATTCTTTCTCCTGACCTGTTGAGGTCCACTCAGCAAGGCAGTCAGAGGCATTTTGCTTGCCCCTGGGGTGGTGTTATCTTTTTATACTAAAAACTACATGTACAATATTTACAATTACTTTCTAATACCTATCACCCATGTTAGACACTGAGCTTCTACTCTAAACCAATCCAAAAGTGCCAACATCACAGCAGAAGATGGAGGCCAAGAAGGAGAAAGGCTGGACATGCCCCAATCCCTTCATTGTTGCAGTTTGAATTCTCCATCTTGCCTCCTGAACCCCCATTCTAAAAACTCTAAAAAATCTATTTTTCACTTTGTGATAAATTCACTATCATTCTACTTAAACTTTGGTGGCTTGTAATTCTTCCTATAAAGGTTGGTAATTGTTTTTTCCAAGGGCTAAATCAAAGGCACAGGGGTCTTGGGCTCTGTGCCCCGACAGGGTCTGGCATCCTCCAGGGCAGCCAGAGGAATTTCCTGGGTTCCACCATCCAAGAGCACCCAGTTTTCAGCTTTGTAGATGTGGAGGTTCTTTGGGTGCCTCTGCAATGTCATATTGAAGTGAGGGGCAAGGATGGAACATGCAGGGATTTGCAGTGCCAGGAGCTCTCTGGAGGGTCACAGCAGTGCAGCTGCTGCCTGGAATCTTTCTCAGAAGCTCTGGAGTGTGGCAGTGATGCTCCTGTGCTGCCACAGCCCTCAGCTGGCCTCTCCTGTGTCTCTTTTCTCACAGCTTCCAGCAATGCACGTCGTTCACTTCATCTTTCAGATAGCATTGATTTCAGAAGAGTGTTTCTTATTTCAGACTTCTCCCTTTCTATGCGATAAGGAAACTTTTTTTTTTTTTTTTTTTCTTACAAGATTATGTAGCTTACATTCTTTGGAGGATAATTTCACTAATTCTCCTTCGGTACGCTGACAGCACAATTACCATCTCGCTTGACAGCTGTTCCCTTGAATTTTAAACATCCAAAACACATCCAAGGGCACTGGAGGAATTCAGTAGAATTGCTGTCTGTTGCTTAAAAGTGTTCAGCTTTTTTGGAAGGGGAAAGGATTTCTGCAATCCCAGGGAAGACATTCCACAGCATGTAGATGGCAGCTCTCTGATCAGAAGGGATTTGAGAAACGTTATCAGATTTATGAATGAAAACTACAAGCAGTGAATTACCAGAAAGAGCAATGAGGAGCAAAGGAGATGAAACAGAAAAATAAGGATTATTTTGCTTTGACTTTCCTTCACAGGACGAGCTGGTCCTGCCATGCACTGAGCATTTCCAGTGTGATGTGGGAAAAGGAGCTGAAGTAGAACCAGACCCTGTGGGTGATCACACAGCTGCTCCCAGTGGCGTTGATGCCTGTTGGACTAGAACTCCATAGCAAATCTCTGACATCAAAACAGCAACATGAATGAGGAACTTGTCAGTGTGAGATTCAGTAAATGAAACCTGATTTTTTGACAACCCAAACTCAAATGTGGTATTTTGGAGCCATTGGTGTTTTAACTCAGTGCATTCATGGGACGGGGCTGAACCCCTGACAGCAGACAGAAAACAAGGGGTGAGACTTGAACATCTCCAAAGAGTTGTTTCTCTATCATCCATCAGTTCTTTTCTTCTCCCTCTTGCTAAGATCTGTAGTTCGTTCAGCAAAATAGGGGAAAAAAGGGTCAAAACTTTCAGAAGGAGCCACAGACACAAATGTCATTATGCTTTACTCATTTGGGTGTGCCTGAGATGGGAAACATTGAGGACCCTTAAACTCAGGATGTTTTTACAAGTCAAACGAATGAAATCAACCATGTGAGTATTTACAAGTAAAAAGCACTGGGAATCCCTAAACAGGTATAAAAACCTTGATACCTTATCATGAATTGTACCTTATCATTTTTAATGCAGAAAACATTAATCTTTCCTCCCTGAAGGCCAAGAAGCTTCAGGGGAAAAAAGGTTGGGATATCTCCACTGCTGCTTGTGTTTCCCCATTCTGCATGGAAGAGTCTTTTTGTGGTACCTGTAGCACCTTCTGTTAACTGGTGAAACATGAGATAAGGAAACAAATGTTAATGAGATAATTTCATTGACTCCAGGCCTGAGGTCTGCCTCCCTGTTGCCTTGGAGACAACACAGCCCTTTTCTGGAGGGATGTGATGGGATTTGCCTAAAAAGTGCACTTGAGTTTGTTCTGCACCTTTCCAGCAGCTTAGGCATCTTCTGGTTTAGGATCAGAGCAGGGGCTCTGTTCTTCCCATATCATAAATATGGACATGTTTGCCAATAACTGAATTTTCTGTTCATGTTTGACCAAAATCTGAGGCAAAAAGCTCGGGTTTATGGCACCTGCTTAGTAGGAGAGATGATTTAAGCTGAAAAATCATTTTTACTAGCACTGGTTGTAGATGGGTGCTTAGGACAGAGCCAACCTTGGTACAGAGCACTTAAACCAAAAACCACATTGTGCCCTGAACAGGCTGCTGGGATCCTGCAGACCTTCCTGGGAGGGTCAGCAGCTGCAGTGATTAAAATTTGAGCACTGGGAATCCTGGTTATTCTCTGTGCTGCTGTGGGAAGGATGACTGTGCAATGACAGACTCTGGCTTTTTGTGCATTCTGTTTGAGCACTCCTGCAGAATGTGCTGCTGGGCAGCCCCAGGACTCAAGGATTAGAAAGGATTCATTCATGTCAGCTTTCCTAACTAGTATTCACCAAAATTGGCAACAGTTTCCCATCATTACCTAAAATTAATATAATTTGTTCCTCATTCCCATTGCCAAGGAATGAACTGATCAGCCCTTCTGATTGCCAGTCCCTCATTTGTTTTCCACCCTTTTCTGATGAAGTGAAACTGCCAAAATCCATCACCTTCCTGTTGGAACCCTGAGAATTTCAGACTTTCTGTGCTGCCAGGCACTGACCCCCAAGAGAACACTGCATTGACCTGAGGACGTGGAGAAGATTCCAAAATGGAATGACAGAACTGGGATTGTGGGTGTGGAGTTTGAATAGAAGTGTGTGATATCACAGGGTGGAAAACTAAGAGTTTAAGGATTTAGAATACAGTAATATATATAAAGCAAGATGGAGGTTTTAGAGCAGAGGCTGGTCCTACTTCTTGACCTTCTTCTTCTTCTTGACCTTCTTCTTCTTCTTGACCTTCACCTTCTTCACCTTCACCTTCTTCACCTTCACCTTCTTCACCTTCTCCTTCACCTTCTTCTCCTTCTTCTCCATGGCTTTGAGTGGTTTTGTGTAATTGGATAAAAAAAGTCTGGAATGTGGGCAATGGGTGGTTGGTTATTGGGTTAAAAGTAAAAATTGAGGTGTCATTTCTTAATTGGACAGTTTATCCTTCAAAGGCCTTGTAGAGAGAGAGATGGGGCTCCATGTTTAGTTTGTTAGAGTGAAGTGCTGTAGAACTCACAGCTTGTGAGACTGTAACATAGATGAGAGCTTACAAACATCTGAGTCCAAACAAGAAATTCCACCTCACGCGTTTAATCCCGACCATGGCAAAAAAAAAGCAAAGACTCCACACCTTCCTTCTTGGCTGATTTAATGCCTTTATTTTTGCTCTTGATTCTTTGTCCCAGCTTTTCTTTTTGCTGCAAAGTTTCCCCAGGTTTCCTCCTCTGAGGAGGATTTGCCCCCATCTCCTAGAGATGATGCTGTAGATGGAAAATTTCCATCTCCTTTCTGTGCTCCAGCTCCCTCCCAGCAGCACCAACAGCGAATCTGCAGTTCCCAACCCCCAGGAGCAGCTAGGAGCAGTTTCCTAATGGATGTACATTAATATCTTTCCCCTTGGAGCACAATCTCTTTTGTAATATTATGAAGCACGGTGATTGTTCAGGCCTGTGTTTCCATTGTATGTGCTGTACTTATTGTGCTTTCAGTCGGTGCAATCAGCAGGATATGGGGAGGATTCTTTGGCACCTTTGCTTAGTGATTAGTATTTGTGTAGCACTTGAAAGCTTAAAATGCTTTAAGAGGGATAAGTAGTACTATTAATAATGTCATGCTTTACTCTACAGAATGAAGCTTATGCATATTTGTGGTGATAATCCCCAGTCTTCTCTTTATCAAACACTGTTGTCTTTCTGATCTGCTTCCAGCTTATCTTCCTCACACCTGTCAAAGCACTTTTCAAACAGCTTTTCTTCTTCCTCTGATTAAAGGCACACACACAAAAAAGATTCCTCTTCACACAGAATTCAGCCTTCAGGTTTCAGTGGCCATGCCCAGACGTGGTGGTCTCTAAGCCATGTTCAGAGACTTTGATCTAATCAGGTGTTCACTAATCTCTCTGTCTATTGCTGACCTATGCTCTGCCATTCATTAAAACCCATTTTGTTTTCAGCAGCATTTGGGGTTTGATCTTCCTGGAGGAGTGCTTTCCTGTGTCCAGGTGATGTTTCATCTGTGCTTTTTACAAACCAATTTATTTTCAAGTCACTCCCTGGAGCTTCTTATTGGAAAATCAGCTTTGTGGCTGAGGAGGAAATTAATAGAGACACAGAGAACATTTTTCTTAATGGCTGAGGCAGAGTTAAGGCAGAGTTTTTCCCCTTCTACCTCAAGCAGAAAAAGCTGGGTGAATTTTGTGTGCACTTCTCCGAATTTTGAGGAGGTTAGGGCAGGAAGGTTGCCTGGAAGAGATGAGTTTTAATGGAGATGGAGGAGTCTGTGTTTAAGTGTCCACTGTTCTCCTCTGGCAGGGCCCCTTTCAACCCCAAAATAGCTCCAAGCTCAGCAGCACGTTGGCATCAGCAGCCTTCAAAGTGTTTTAAAATGTCCAGGAGCCAACTGAGGTTCATTGCCAGCTACTGACCTTGGGTGTTTCTGTAGAACCTGCTCAGGTTTCCAGCACTGGTGGCAAAATATTGGTGCAATCACAACCTTTGTGCTGCTTTACCAGGAGACAAGAGAGAAAACAGCATTTCTGGAGAAAGGGAGGCACGAATTGTTCAATCTGGGTAGTGTGGCATCTGCGTGGAGTTATCAGCATGACTTAGAGGAAGGGTTAATTCACAGACAGCTGAGCAGAAATGAAATTATTTGGGTTTTCCTCCTCCAGCCTGTGCTCCAGACCCCCAATTTTCATGGAGCAGAGTCAGAGCACATGGCCTGGGAAGCAGAATGGAGAAGTGGGGCTGGTGTCAGATCACAAACCAGAGCCATCAGTCCCTGCTGTGGGGGGGGAAATTCTGCTTCCAGGCACATCTTGCTGCTCTAAGTGTCCATTTTTGTAAATATTTTGCCCTGATGGATAGAGCTGTTGAGCATTTCTTTTTCTTCTGTACTCAAATGGATGCTTGAGGATATTCAGGTGTTGCAAACATTGATTGCCTCCAGTTGATTATCCAAAGAGACTTTTCAAACCCTGTGCCTCCCTCCCATTCTGACTGACATCCTGGGGTACAAACATCTGGCCTAGTGCTCTAAAAGGCAGAAAAGACTTTTCCCTCCTCTAGACATGAGATTTTTTCTGTATAATCTCTTTTTTGACCTGATTCTCTTAGAACTTCCAAGATTCAGTACAGCTAAGGCTCCAGAAATCTGAAAATACCTCAGTGGAGTGTGCTGCAGGGGAGATTTAGGTCTTCAGATAGAATTAATTTTTTATTTTTAGAACTGTGTGATGACCAAAATCAAATTATCAAAGCCTTGCCAATAACAAAATCAGCAATATTGGGTTGATGCTTCTCTTTCAATTACCTGCAGCATTTTCAGAGACTTGAGAGTAAACAAGCAATTCAAGCTGCCTACTGTTCAGAGGTTTTAATTAACTCTAATGATAATTGCAGAGCATGTGCTGCCATTTCGGGCAGCAATTACACAGCTTATGTGAGAATTCTTGTGTGGGTGAAAAGTGGAGTGGGGAAAAAGCCCCTGGTATCTGAATATATATTTATACACTTGTTGCTAAAATTGGATTTTATTAGAGAGGGGAATCTGCTTTCAGCTCTGAGAGCACTGAACATCACCAGGTCCTCCTGCTGTGCTCACTCAGGCCAAACAGAGCCTGGTTTGCTGTTTGGTTTTATTCTGAAAAAGCAGAACTGAGCTCTCTGCTCAGCATTTCAAGAATCTTCCCAAACGGGGACACAAATTTTGAATTTCCCTTGGAAACACACGAGCCTAGAGTGGACACATGTTGTTGGAAGAAGCAAAAACCATTTCTAAGAGCACAAGCTAATGAAGGTTGGCCCCTGTAGGATTTAGGCTCTGAGATTCCTTCAGCTCTCCAGAAAAGCCCAGCTGAAATGGAGCTGGTTTGGGGAGCACAAACAGCCTCATTCTGTGCCTGCTCTCACACAGGTCTGGCTTTATTAGTTTTGGAAGTTTTCTTGGATGCTTAGTGAACAAACATCATTCCACTGACAAACCAACCTCAAGTGACCTTAGAAGCTTTCTTTAAATGAACCTTTCTTCCTCCTTCTCCTCTGACTCCATCAGAATTGAAATAATTCAAGGCTCGTGGTGTGTTACTCTCACCCTAAAAATGGAGTTTGGGCTCCTTGGGGTTCCTGTTGTCTCTGTTGGAGGGAAGTCTCCACAAGTCTCCTGCTCAAGGCATCCCTTCTTAAAAAGGGAACATTTCAGTTTTATTTCAAGAACTTGGAAATGGTTCCCCATTTGTCAGTAGGAAAACTTTCTCAGAGTTCCTTTTCTTTCTGTGTTTTTTTTTGTTCTTTTCCTGAACATATTTGATAGACTTCCTTTGAGTGCTCTGTTTTTGCAACACAGACTATGAAATCATCTCTAAATGTTGCAGCCCATATTTATCAGCAATCAAAAGCATATAAAAGCAGATGAAAGCTGGATTCTTTTGCTTTTGACCAGAAGAGTTTGCAAAAGAGCCAGTGCCATGGAGACAGAAAAGAACCCTCCTCACAAAGGCTGTTGTGAAGGCAAGAACATGGACATTTTCAAAACTAAGCTAATGGTCTTTTGAAAAAGTCAAAGCAATGTAGCCAAAATATTTCTGTTTTTTTTTTTTTTTTTTTTGTGCTTTCTGATGTTAGAAAAATTTTGACAGGCAAATTTCAAAAAATGCTTTGCTCCAAAGGATCAAATGGGATAGTTGCATTAATTATTCATAAACCCCGAGTGCACTTATTGCTTGGAAAGGATGAAAACAAAGCAAAAAAAAATTAAAAACTTGTTAGGGATTCTGTAGTTGGTAGAAATATTTAATTAACCTGTAGAGACCATGAGGTGATTTATTAAATCTTTTCACATCTATGCTGTATCCTGGTCTTAGATAGAATAAAGCTGAGGGGAGAAATTTTTTATTTAATTCATATCTTCCTTTTCAGTTTTGTCTTATTCCTTCAGCCCTAGGACTCTTGCACAGGTGGCTTCCATTTGAACTATGACTATCACTTGATCTGACACCATTTGGGGACATCCTGATGAGTTTTTACAATAATTTGGGTGTGAGATGAAGGAGAATCAAATAGAGCAAACTCTGAACCAATTACTACTCTATTCTACTTCTCATTTTCTGTCATTTCAGGTTCAAAGGGAGATAAGGACCCTTTTGGACACAGATTGCAGTTGCTGGGTGTCATTATAAATACATTTCTTAGTGACTATTTCATGCTGAGGCTTGAAAGGTTGCTGAGTCCTATTCTGCATCAACTTCAGTCAGGCACCACTTGTTCAATAAAAGGCCTGGAAATGATTTTGAGAGCATTTTCCCCCATGTGCTGCCTGCTGAGTATGTCCATGTGTACTGTGGGCATTGTCCATTCAAGAGAAAACCCCCAGTTTGTCATCACCAGCTAGGAATTCTCCAACATTGCTGATTTTTCTAGAATTTTGGGAGACAGCTCTTCCCTCTTACCATGACATAAAATCATATTTAACCACGAGGAAAAAGGCCAAACCTGAAAGATAAAATTAGCTTTGAAGTCCTGCTGGTGGTGGTGACAAAAAGTGCTTTGAGCAGGGTGCTTTAAAGCAGCCCAGCAAGGTGAGTGCATCCCAAGGTTATAATAAATGTGGGAACTTTGTAATTAGTCCAGGCTATTGGATGGTAATCACAAGTGCAGTCTTGCAAACAACTGTGCCACTGCTGTGCTATAGGTTTTTTTTTTTTTTCTCTGCAGCTCTGCCAGGAAAAGACCATTAATTAAAACTTCAATGCTCCAATGACCCTCCACTCCAGTCTCAGAATTTTCAGTATTTTCTTCTCCCTCTTTCCCTCTTTGTTCATCTTTCAGAGTTTACTCATTTTCAGGATTGTACAATTTTCACCTTGGAGTAGCTCAGACTCCAGCGAGTCCTCGAAGCTTGTGTGTCCCCAAAACATGGTTTTTCAGGAATAGTCCCTGTTCATGTGTCCTGCTGACCTTTAGAAGTAAAATGTTTTCACTGCAGTCTTTTTTTCACTGTAAAATAACTGGGTGAAGCTTGTGAGCTTCAAAAAACATTAATTGTTTTTCTCATGCTGAGCCTGGGAGATGATGGTGGATGTTGGAAGTCTGTTCTGGATTGTGTTAAATGGGAAGGTTTGACTTTGGGGGCTTTTTTCAGATCAAATCTGAAACAAAGAATCTGGGTTTTATTTGGTTTTTAGGATGGTGGTCTTACAAACAATGTGTCAAAACAACAGAATGAAGTTTATCAGCAAAGAAAATAGAATTAAAATCTAAAAATAATTAAAATAATTAATTAATAGAAATATTAATTAATATTATTTATAAATAATTTGCCTATAATGTATAAATTAATTAAAATTAATTCAAGTAATTATTATTTAAAAAAATATTTCTAGTCTTAAAGCAATTTATTTCATTACCTCTTTTTCCTTTGTTTGTCTCAGGCTTTATCTCCATCTGCAGATCTGTCTCCAAGGCCTCAGGCAAGGTGCAATATATATATATATATGTAGACACACATATAAATATACACATATATATATACAGAAATACATACATACATATAGATATATATCTACCTATATATAATTATATATATACCTAGATATAGATATATATACCTAGAACATTTTCTGTTGTTTGCTATTTTTTGTTGGTGCAGTAAGTCCTCTTTGGGTTAGGAGAATATGTGTTTATCTTCAGTTTGCCCAGGAAAACTGGACGCATAGCAGCACAATAAATTTCCCAGAACAAGGTCCTGTTTTTGTGACTTAAAAAAAAAAAAAAATAGATTGTGAAAGAAATGAAGGGAAACAGATGGGATGGGAGTCGATTAGAGCACCTTTATTGTCAGCTGTGGGTGAGCAGAGGAGGAGGATGTTGTCAGAGCTCTCTATAAACCCATGAATTAGGATGCCTGGGTTTAACTTGCCTTGTCACTTCTTGTGTTAATGGTGAAGTATGGGCACGCTCAGAGCTGGAGGTGACAGTGGCACTTGGGCCAGTTTGGCTGAGATGGATGTGGGAAGAGCAGCCTGGGCTGTTCTGCCCCAAATCTGTCTGTCTGTCCCTGCTCACAGCTCTGCCCTACAGCACTTCCCATCCTGTCCTTGCTCTGCGTCTTTGAGGCTGTTAATTGATGCTTCTGTCAGAGCTGGCAGCCAGGTGAAGTTTTCTTTTATCAGCCTGTGCTGGAGTTTATCTGAACTGTTTGTGGTGCACAATGGACTCCCCAGAGCAAGATATTGACTGCAGCAACAATAAGCAGCTTCTGAGAAATCTCACATCACTGCTCTGAGGGGGGGAAGCTGTGTGATGCTAATTGCTCTGACTCAAGGGCAAAGCAAACTTTAATTTATAAATTCATTATTGCGCCGTAGCAATGGCCTTTTTTAGCTCCTCACAGGTAATTGTACTGCTGGAAACTCCTCTGATCAGGAACAAAATTATTTATTAGCAACAAGTCAAAACCACTGAAGCATTAACTCTGCACATATTAGTAAGTGGAATAATTCATTCATGCTCCAAAATACCAATTTATTGGTACAGTGTCCTGTAACAGGAATAGTGGAGGCAGCAGTGGGTCCAGGGAGAAACAGATTGGATGCACATCAGGAAATAGGAAATATTGACCTTTGGCAGAGGTTCCCTGGCACGTTGTGGGCAGAGACCCCTCCCCATTTAGAGACTCAGGTGTTTCAGGGCTGTGAGCTTCATCCCTCTTTGCTGGCTCTCTCTTGGACCACTGAAAGGTTCCTGCCCTGGAACACGTGGGGTCCTCAATAACTTGATGAGTGTGTTGGAACAATTCAGGGTTGTCATTGGCAAGTGGCAGCACTGCTCCAGGTGCCCGGCCAAGTTCTTTGGAATTTTAAATAGGATGTAATTGAGCTACCTGGGCTATGCCAATGCAGAAATAACAGCAGCAAAGAGCTGCTGGTACAGAAAGAAAAATACAGAATTTTTTTTGAGGGCTTGAAGATCTATGACACAATTTCTTTCTGAAAAAAATCTGAAATGAGTTTGGAAAGAATTGCACTTTCCAATGAAATGCACTTTCATGTCTTTTTGACTAGCATTTATTTTATCATTATATTGTGTGAAAGTCACATTTAGGGACCCTAATGAGAATTTAAGATCCCATTAGTCAAGCTGATCTAATGACAATGAGATATTTGATATTGATGAGACAGTGGAAAGAAAGCGTTTCTTATTAAATAGCCCATTTATATTTTTCAAATGGTCAAAAAACCCTGAGTAAACATTCCCCTGGGTCTCCTTTGTGGAAAATAATTGAGGGTTAAGTGCTGGGTGTTATTATTTGTCCATTCTTTTCTGTGAGCACAGGCTGGCATCACAGCTGCTGTTGTACATGGAGCACAACACCTGGGACTTCTGTTGTACTTTTGGACAGGATTTACATGAAAATCGTTAATACTACAAGCAAAAAAAAGAAAAAAGAAAAAAAGGATACTTATTCTGATTAACAGTTTAGATGTCTTTGGGGTTTTTTTTGCTAAGATTGGGATTAAATGCACGAGATGGTATTTCTTGTTGGGACTCAGATGTTTATTAGTTCTCATCTATGTTAGAATTTCACAAACTCTGAGTTCTACTGCATTTCACTCTAACAAACTAACAATGGAGTTGTATCTTTCTCTTTACAAGGCTTGTTAAGGATAAACTGTCTAATTAAGAAATGACACCTGAATTATTTTTACTTTTAACTCAATAACCAACCACCCATGGCTCACAATGTGGATTTTAAAATCTAATTACACAATACTACTTAAAATAATGAAGAAGAAGGTGAAGAAGAAGGACCAGCCTCTGCTCTAAAACCTCCATCTTGCTTTATCTATATTACCATATTCTAAAACCTTAAACTCTAAGTTTTCTACCCTGTGTAATATCACACCCTGTGTAATTTCTATACAAACTCCACACCCACAATCCCAGTTCTGTCATTCCATTTTAGAAGCTTCTCCACGGCCTCAGGTCAATGCAGTGTTCTCTTGGGGGTCAGAGCCTGTCAGCACAGAAAGTCTGAAATTCTCAGCATCCAGGGTTCCAGCACTAGAGACAGTCAGGTTTTTTGGAAAGGGAAGTTTTAAAGATTTTGGGGAACTCCTAATGGGAAATGCAAGGGGTTGCTGAGGCACCAAGCTGACTCCAGGCCCTTCAGGGAGGGGAGCAGAGCACACATTATATGGGTAAAGTGCCAGAATCAGAGGCTGGGAGTCCTGCTTTTCTTGTCCTAAGAATAAGCAATTGTAATGACACTAAATAAAAACAACTGCTGAGGAAAGACAACTATGCCAAAAGTCTGTGGGACATGAACTCCAAGATGTGGATCAAATCTAATCTCAATATGTAGGAAAGGGAGGATTGGCTTAAATGTTCCTCTCTTAGAGTAGTTTAGAACCGTTCAGGATCTTTGGAAATTCACATCCAGAACTAGAGTGCACTCCAGGAGTCATAGTTTAAGCATATTTTGGTTAGAAAACACATTGCAGATGATGCAACTCCCTTCAATAGTGATGGTAATGTCTTGCAGTGGCCTGTGGTCCCTTTCAGAATAAAACCAGGGCCAGCCTGAATCTTGGCTCATCCTTTTCTCACTTTGAACTGTGAACTGCTCTTTGCCCTTTAAATTAGACTTGGTCTGTAAGAAATTGTCTGGGGAAATGCTGGCGAGTGCTAACTTTTTCACAGCCATTAATAAATCTGTGTTCCAAACAAACAGAAGCAAATTTCCTTTCCTTCTCTAATGAATCCCTAGAGGGAGTTGTGGTTTCTGCATATAAATGGGCTTTGCTCAGATTTTCTGTTTTTAAGTGTTGTGTGTTGTCCCTCTCCCTGCTCAGCTCAGCAGGGTAAACTCTTTACCTGCTTCCCAAGCTTCTGTATCAGCTCTCTGTGTGAAATTACCAGCACAAGATACTCCAAAGCTGAGCAGACAGCCCAGTTAAAACCAGCTGGCAAGTGTGGAAACCCAGGGCACAGGGAATATTTTTCTGTCTGCTCTGGAGTGCCCTGACCCCCAGGGCAGCACTGACTTTGACCCTCATTCATGGAGAAAGCTTCCCAGACTTCAAGATAGACTGGAATCCACAAAAATGTGAAATAGATTATAGAGAGTAGTGTAGGTGTATCACTTGGTGAGAAATTGAGGTTTTGGGATTTTTAGTGTGTTGTGGATGGCAGCAAGATGGAGGGCACAGGGTGTCATCCTGGGTTTCTTCTTTGTGCTTCTTCTTCCTTCTTGATGGGTTTGGGTGGCATTTTGTAATTGGGCAGAAAAGTCCACACTGCAGCTCTTTGGGATCAGTTATTGGGTTAAAAGGGGAAATAATCCAGGTGTCAGTTCTTAATTGGATAGTTTAGTCTTAAAAGCCCATGTACCAAGAGATTGTTGGCCATTTTGTGCCTTCTAATGAAAAGCTGCTGAACTCACCGTAATGAGACTGTTTTACTGATAAGAAACAATGAACACTTGAGTTTGAACGTGAATTACTGTCTCAACTGCCTTCAATCCAGACCCAGAGAAACCGATAGGTAAGTGTCTGAGCAGGGACCAGCCCTGCCTGAGGATCCCAGCTGAAAAATCTTCTGGTTGGATTTTCTTGGGTTTCTGTGAATGAAATGGCTCCCAAGGTATTAGAAAATATCTTTTTTCCCAGATTCATGACCAAAGAAGAAGTTGAGATTCCTCAGTTCTGGTTTTTAAGGTGGTTTATTTTCTCTTATCTGTTACATTCTTTCTCTGACCTGCTGAGGTCTGTCCAGCAGGTTGGGTTGTGGCACAGTCCCTGCCCTTGGGGTGGTGTTGGCTTTTTATACCAAAACGTATGTGTACTTTATTTACAATAATTTTCCAATCCCTATCACCTATGTTGGACACTCTGTCTCTACCCTAAACCAATCCAGAAGTGTCACCATCACAGCAGAAGATGGAGGACAAGAAGGAGAAGAAGAAGGACAGGACACACCCAGATTCCTCCATCTTGCTTCTTGAACCCCCATTCTAAACCCCCAAAATTCTACTTTTCACCTTGTGACAAATTCACTATCATTCTACTCAAACTCTTGTGGCTTGTAACTCTTCACACAAAGTTGGGAATTGTTTCCATGGGTTAAAATCAAAGGCACAGGTGGTTTTGACTCCGTGCCAAGGTCTCTGAGCCCCCTGCCAGGGTCTGGAGCCCTCCAGGGCAGCCAGAGCAATGTCCTGGGTTCTGACAGGATTTCACTGTGGGCAGGAGCTTTTCTCCTGTCCTCTGTGACACCTCAGCCTTGCTGCCAGACCTTTCCCAACCCTCCTGTGCAGGAGGACATCTGGCAGCTCTGGATCTGTCTCTGCCACCAACTCTGTGGCCTGTCTCCAGCTTACTTATTGTCCTTTGTAATTATCTTTTCTCTAATTCCTTTGGTTATCTCTTGGAATATGTTAAATGAGAAATATGAAGGTGACTTGGCATAATTATTCTCTGGTGAGTCAACAGGGCTCTTCAACATGAACTGAGTGATTATAAACATTAAGTTCAATTAGGAACATGGATAACTGTTCTGTGGAGAAATAGACTTGTACATTTTCTGAGCTCTGATGGATTTCCTCCCTTGCAGAACTCAGTGTGTTTAGTTTTTCTGTATTTGTGCACCTCATCGGAGGAAAAAATGTTCATAAATACTGGGGATCATCCACAGTACTGTACAAAAAGGGTGTGTTCTGACTTTTTCAATCACTGGCCCTGTGAATTGCAGCAGGATCTTCAAGGAGGAGAGGGAGAAATATACCAACCTCCAGGGAAGTGAAATGGAAAAAAAACCAAAAATAACAAGGAATAGAGAAACTTGCAGACCAAAAAAAAAAGCAAAGGCATTAATAATGGAAGGCTCTGGAGGGGATGTAAGCAGCTGGTTCATGAGTGCAGGAGGCTGAAATTTGCTCCAAAGGAGGTCAGGTCCAGCAAATCAAGAGGAGATGGTCCCATGCGCTTTGGCTTTGTGGAAGACACAAAACACAAAGAAAAGAGAGTAGATTTTTTTTTCTACCCCTCTCTTCTCTCAGTCCTGCTCCAGCTGTGCCTGGCAGCTCCTAGCAGGGCCCTACACCCAGGCTCTTTGCAATAAACCCCAAGTTCCAGTCCTGGCTGCAGAGACCTCTTGTCTCCATCCATCCCCACCATCCTACCCCCATTGCTCCAAGAGTGCCCTCTGTCAAGGTCTGTGTTCTGAAGGTCAGAGGTGTACCAAGATGAAAGGTGTCCCCAGGGCTGCTGAGGAATGGGCTCAAGCTCTCAGCTTTGGTGCTGAGAAGAATTCAAGAGCAGCATCTCTGTGCTCAGGGCTCTCCTGTCTGCCTTGACTGAGAGCAGTGCTGCAGGGAGCTGCTGCAGAGCTGGGACAGCCTCATTAAATCTGAGCCAAGGATGGAGCCAAAGAGACACCTGATGAGTTACTCAAAGATAAAGGAAGAGCGAGACAAGAAGTAGAAAGCAGAAAAGGTAGAAAGCAACACATAGGTAGGAAATTGAAGCAAAATGCCCAAGGAATGTTCCTTGTCAGCCTCTGTCCCTGCGAGGGATCCTCACTGGGCTTCCTCACTCAAACTGCTGCAGTGAAAGGGAAATTCCCTCTCCATCAGTTCCTCTTGTAATTAAACAATTGGAAAGAATCCAGGTGACATCCCCAAACCACAGTGCTACATTCGGCCTGCTCCTCTCCTGCACTGGTAACATGTCAGAAGGGCTTTGGGACTTGGCTGTGAGCTGTCTCTGATTCGTCACACCTTGGCCAGAAGAGGCTGAATCCGAGCCCAAACCACTAGCACTCCACTGGAGATTAGTTTGGAAGGCTGTGCTTAATCAGAGCTTGGGCACAGGTGGTTCTATTTTAGCCAGTCTCCAAAATAATTATCTTTTATTGGTTTTCTTTGGTCTCAATGCCCTGTACCTAAGTTGTTGTGCAGGAATGCAAATATGGTTTGGCTTGGCAGGAGCTCCCCTCTCCACCTGGAATGTTCTGGGTTGATGCATCCCACTCTGTTTTCCTTTTCATTTCCTGCCTTACCCTGCAGCCCAGGCTGCTGTGGGCATCTCAGCCTGGAGTGGCACCTAAACCTGCTGGGCCCTGTCCTGGCTCCTACAGCACCATCTCCCTCTGCACTTTGGCTGAGCAATTTCCATGGATTAGCCCTGGAGCTCCACGTTCACACAAATTATCTACAAAACCCCAGGCTGAGGTGGGGAGCTCTGGCTCTGTCCTGGTTTTGAATGTGTCTCACCAAAGGGACAAGGCTTTTATGCCCTGAGGGAAACCCCATTATTAATTTCAGACGTGATTCATTTCCCAGTGGGATAAATAATCACAGAGCTGTGAAGATACCTGGGATCTGGTCCAATGTCACATTTTATCTTTGCCCTCTATCTCCTTGTTTTCTGGGAATGCTCCCTCTGGGAGCTATTTTGAGACAGAAGAGGCTGTGGCTGCCAGCCTGGGGCTGGTGGGCACAGGCTGCTGCTTCCCTGGCACCTCCAGGGTTTGTTAGAGAGGAGGTTTAATTTGAGCTTGTAGGGAGCTAATTCTGCCCTGTCTGGAGTTTTGGTTATGTCATGAGTTATGGCACTGTTCATCTCCTTTCTTCAAAGTGCCACCAAACTGTTTTTCAGCCTTTTCTATTTTTCATCTGGCTAGTCATAAATGGTTTTATTTTGGTTTTTTTTTACACCACTTCCCAGGCTGGTTTGATTCCTTGGATCTTGGTGATATTACATCAGGGCACAGAATAGCAACTGTGTTCAGAGTAACCAAAATAAAAGTGACAGAGGCTGTTAATCAAGGGATGTCAGCTGGGGTCAGGAAGAGTTTCCAGCCATTTTTCATGAGCCAGAGATGAGGTTTGAATGGTGCTGCTAAACAAGATGAAATGTGCCTGTGGCCTCCACTACCATTCCTGTGTGAAAAATGTTGAAAAGCTGAGACTTTTTTGCCTTTACTTTGTTAAGTGTGGCAGCCAAAGTTACCAACCAGAAGGTGCTGGACCCATTTTACCTGGGGTCCAAACGCCCATGGCAGCCTGGACTTACTTTCAATATCTGAAATCCTGCTTGGAATTTTTAATGAATATATTTTGGGTGGTATAAGAGCCTAGCTAGGGTTACACTTAAGATGGATTTAAAATGGTTATAAAATGGATGACTTGTCAGGGAGTCTCACACTTTTGTAAGTTCTGCTCCATTTGCATATTGGAGTTAATTGTCCAATTCCAGCTTCAGGTTATGAAATCCCATCCTTGTTTTTCTCTCTTCAGCCCTCGTTGTTTGTGCTCTTGGGCCTGAGATTTGGATCATTTGTCCTTGGTGCCCAGCTGGAGCAGGAATTGTTTTGTCTCCCTGCTCTGTGCAGAGAGCTCAGCATCCCCTCATATGAGGCTCAGAACCCAGCAGCACAGAATCTGAGAAATATAAAAGCTAACCCTGGGGCATCAGTGTTTCCTGCTGGCCTTTGGGGCCATTGGGCTGGGCCAGGGCAGCTCACTGGATGTGTCTTTGTTTCTCCAGGGCTCCCAAAGCGTTGCACATCTTTGAGCAGAGCACGTTCAGACCTCTCTCCCCTCCTCCAGTGTTTCCCTTGGCGCCTCTGCTACTGATCACAGCCGTGCCTTGTTTGACTGAATTGCTCCCTCTCTGCTCCTCTCAGCTCTCTTCCCTCAGCCAAGTCGTAAATCTGGGTTTGTAGCTGATGCTGTTCCCAGGGAAGCAAACAGGGAAAGTGCAGACAGGAGGTTATGACTTCCCTGAGGGATGTGACCGAGTGGAAGGATTGGCCTATCAGGTGGAATAGATCCAAAGTAGTAGTCTGAAAAATGGGACTAGCGACCCAATTTGGAAGGAAACCACCCCTGTTCTAAGTAGTGTCTTCAGGGGAAAGCTTTTAATCTCTGCATTCCTCCCCTCTGAGATCTC
The DNA here is from genome assembly GCA_039654755.1 of Calcarius lapponicus. Lineage (NCBI taxonomy): Eukaryota > Metazoa > Chordata > Aves > Passeriformes > Fringillidae > Calcarius > Calcarius lapponicus. Next base: position 3,138,103 of record CM077479.1, read on the forward strand.
ATGCTGGTTTGGGGCTTTGAGTCACGTCAGTTGTTTCATCGTTTGTATTGTTTGTTTCATTCGTTTTTCATCAGATATTTTTCCTTTACCACGTTGTTCATGAGACTGAATTACAGAAAGTGATTTCCCAGTGGGGCTGTCCCCACCTGAGCTCTAAGTGGCCTCACACACAACTCAGAGAGTTCTCAGAAATCCAGCACAGAGGACTTTTGACAAGAAAGACCATGAATTTCTGGTGGCCCTGTGGGTTTGTTTGGGGTCAGGGATGCTCTTTGCCTCTGCTGTGCTGTTGGAGAGGAGCAGCCTGAAAGATTAGTGGGAGAATGTGACAATTTCCACCCTGCCCTAGGGTTATCCTGCCCCAGGGACAGCTAAGGGAGCTTTGGGAGGAATTAAAGCATTTCAATCACAGCAAGAGGCTGTTTGTATCCTTTTTAACAAACATTGAAAAACCTCCCAGCATGGCCTGTTGGAAGATAATAATTCCACACTGCATTTGGCTTTTCATTGGCATGTGTGATTGTGTCATATTCAATAGGGGAGGATCTCTAGGCTGGGGAAGAATCTTCCCAGACTTACAGAATGCTTTAGGTTGGAAGGGACCTCAAAGAACATCTTGTTCCAATCTCCCCTCCATGTGCAGGGAAGACCAGGCTGCTCAAAACCCAATCCAGCCTGGCCTTGAACACTTGCAGGGGTGGAATCTTGGTCAGTCATGACAAGGGAGAATGGGAAAGCTTCACAAAATCCTTTGTCATTGCAAGGGGCAGCGCTGCCCTTCTCCACCTGGGCACAGCCTGCCTTCCTTTCCCCTCCTCTCAAATTAGGAATTCTCTTAAGGCAGCCACTGTGCCCATCTCAGTTTGGCTGAGCAGTGATGGACACAGCGATGCCTCACCACTCTTATTGTTACAAAATGGCCCCAATAAATGCTTTTACGCACGTTATGGATTCCTTCCATCTGCTTGGCACAGACAAACTGCAGATCAGTGGAGCTGAGATTGTGTGTTGAGCATGCAGTAAAGCCATGATTAGCACAGTTTGGCTGTGTAGCCCTGTGCAGTATCTTCCACCTCAGGAATAAAATACTGGAGGAAGAGAAAGTTAGATCTGCTAAATGAATCCTTCAAAACCCTTGGGTGTGATGCTATTTAGTAAAAGGATCTTTTGACACTCCTTGCAGCTGTAGAAACATTTGTGTGCTGTTTAGGGGCTGTTCTGTCAGCAGCAGAGTGCTCAGAGTCTATGAAATAAAACCTGGCAGCACCTTTAAAGATGGTTTGGTGCTCAGGATCCCAGGGAACAAACACTGAGTTTGTGTCCCAAAGGAGCAGAGAGAGGAGCCCCAGACCTCTTACCTGGGGAACAGGCCTGGGGTCTCCATTCTCTGCATCTGGTGGGCATGAGCTAAAGAATTCTGTCCTGCAGCCTGGAGAGGAATTTAAGAGATTGTATGGACAGACTGGATTTACACAGACATAAATAATGCTCTCCTTTTGCTCCAGTTGCACCGAGTGATGTCTTTGTCCCTTTTCCCTCAAATAAGTGTAGATGATGACTCCTTGTCCTCAAGCAGAGCTGGGCTCTGGTGTGGCTGCAGCAATTCCTTCCTTTGCCTCTCCTCAGCAGGTGACAGGACCTTACCTGTAAAAGCCCTGCAAGCCCTGCTTCCTCAAAACTCTCAGGAGGGTTGGAGATGGGAATTTATGTGTCAGCAGCTGGGAGGCTGAAGGAGTCTCTGGGTGTATGCAATCAATGCAAATTCAGAAATCCAAGTTGGCAAACTGCTCAGTAGTCACAGATCAAACTCCTCACTGGAGGGTTGTTTATTAGCTATAGCATTTTGATAATGATTATCATCCTCCATGAAAGCCTTGGCTTAATCCCAATTTTCCTCCCCACAAATTAGGAGCAGTTGCATTAAGGGCTGGTCTAGTGGGAAATAACAGAAAAGGGGTGATGTTAAAGCACAATGCTGAGGAGATCCAGCAGTCCTTGGTACCCTGCCCTGGCAATGAGCACCAAACCTCACCAGCAGCCACTGCAAGACACCAGCAGCTCATCTTACCCTGATTTCAAGGAGGAAAAAGCTTTTCTGACACAAACAAGTGGATTCCAAAGCGTTGACCCCAAGTCAACACTTGACCCCAAGTGGTTTTGGACATTGTGGAAAGGAGAAGGCAGAGCTGCCTGGTGCTTGATCTGTGACAGCTTCTGGGGGGGTTCTCTGGCCAGGAGTATTTGGGTATTCATTGCCCTTCTTGTTGATATAAGACTTTCCCACTGCTGTAGCCACAACCAACGCTATGGGAGAGGCTGGAACTAACCCAGAGTGAAAATTTGCCCCATATTTGGTAAATTTCTTGACTTCTGATATGTTTGCAAAGCCACGGAAGCAATTACTTTGGCCAAAAATTTACATGATGAGTTTCTCCCAATTGCAGTGAATTATCCATGAGCAGTTTAAATTTTGATGACACACATATATAATTTAAAGTAGTTCTGACACTTGCACATAATTTAAAGACATTCACAAAATAGCTTCTGGTTTGTAAATTGGAGCAACCAGTGCAGCAGCACATATGGAAAAGCTGAGCTTGGATCCCTGCTGATTAGTGCTGGCACTGCAGGCACAGCCTGCTCTTTGTGCAGTTTGGATTGTGACCAGTTCAAACTTTTAACAGGAAGAGTTTTCCAGAGCGGCTTTAAAGTGAATGTCAAAAGATCATTAGTTGATATGCAAATAAAGAAATTATCTCTCATAGAAAGGACTTTTCCTTCCCACTGAGCAATTGAAACTTGTTTTGCCACTTAAAACAATCTCATCTCCAAGCCCTGCTTGTGTTACTTGGCAAGCGCTGCCCAAATCTGATAACCTTGGCAGTGTGTGGCTTTGAGATTCTCTGTTTTGAAAGATGAAATTTGCAGAGCTGCTGTTGAAATCCCAGCTGAAGGAAATCACAGTCTCATCTCTCCACTGCCCACTAAAACATCTCAATGAGAGCAGGAAAACAGCTGGCAGATTGAGAGGAAGCCTGGTTACTTCAGCCCATCCTCCTGGCCTGCAGAGCAGCTTTGCAAAGCAGGGATTTGGAATGGGGTTAGTGGGAATTGGGAGCTTGGATCATCTTTGGATGTGCCTGGGCAACACTTTCATGGCACACATGGGATGTGGTGGCCACAAATCTGCAGGGAGTTACAGATGGAGCTGGAGGACCAGACCAGAGCCTGTTTTGTCAGCAGCTTCAGCTAAGAATGGCTTTCACTGCCCTTCTGCAGCACTGGCTCCTTTGGGAGCAGAGGAAAGCAGGGCTGTGTCAGGCTCTGGGTGTCTCTGAGCAGTCATCTCTGGACTTGCTGTGGCTCTCTTGTCCTTCCCAGCCACAGGCCATCAGCAGTGTCTGCTCTGCTGAGAGCTGAGGGGAGATTCTCCCCTCCCAATCCAGCACTGGAAAGCCAGAGAGGCAGTCAGTGGGGCACCTGGGACACCTGAGCCTCTGCAGAGAGGCTTTTCCTCCTTTCCCTGCCCCTCTAACTCAGGCCTGGGTGACTCACACCGAGGGAGACTGCATTCCAGTTTAAGGTGGATGAAAAATTACAAAAAATAATGTGGCCTAACACTCCTGGGAGCCACCAGCCTGCACTGAGGACACTGTCCCCTGTTCCTGCTGTCCCCAATAAACACTCTTAGGGTGCCCAAGCAATGTGTGCTGATGAACGTGTACTGGCTCATTTATTCTCAATTTCTTTACAGACCAGGCAAAAGCTGAAAGTTTAATTTTGGACTCAGCCCAGGTGAAGGCCAAAGGCTTCCCTGTGCACAGCAGTGGTTCTGCTGAAGCAGACTTGGGCACTGGCCTGTGGTTTGCTCTGGTTTGGTTCCTTGGGAGGGTTTTACAGCTCCATAATGAAAACCAGCTCTAGAGTCCCCTGTTCCCTGGTGCAAGTGTTCATGGTGCTGGAGAACCTTCTCTTGGGGGAGTGTGGGTCTGTCTTGTGGGAGACTTCCCTACAATTCCCTACAATTTATATGATTCCAAAACCTGGTATCAGAAACACCAGGTAGAACCTGGTATCTTCTACCTGGCAGGAGAAACTTTTGGTAAAGAAATTCTTCAGGCACCCTCTGCTTATGCTGCTCCTGCCTGCTGTATCCCACTGCTCAAAGTCAGCATTAGTGGAAATTCCAGCTCTGTTGTGTCTGCCTGCCACTGCTGCAAGGCTATTTATCTGCACACAGCTGCTGCTGAGGTTGAAGAACTTTGTTTAGTCCCCCAGTCTCTGATGATGTCAAGGATTTTTGTGCAGTTTGTAAAATTGCCCATTCATATAAATGTGTCTGAATAGTTTCCATGGGAACACCTGCTCCACGCAGGGAAATGTGATTTGCTTTATGAATAAATATGGAATCTTGCTACCTTGGAGAGCCTGGGCTAGAAAAGGAATGGCTGCTGGCTAAGAAACAGTGCATGAGAGGCCAGCACAAGCCCTGGGTCAGCACAGCCAGCAGCAAGACCAAAAGAAAAGGAGAAAAAGTCTCAGAAATTCACTCAGGCTGAACCCTCAGGTGTAGCTTGGAGCAGAATTCCTGGCGCTATGGGAAGATTTTTTAATTTACTGCCTGAGAGTCACCAAGGTGTCCCAGGTCTTACTGTCCCTGCAGTGCTGCCTGGGGTGGGTCTTTGTGAGCAGCTTGGATTCCATGGGGAGAGCACCAAGGTCTGAGCTGAAGGTTTTTCAGTTATGTGGGGTTTCATAAAACCAGCCTGTGACTCAAGGGAGCTGCGCTTTTGCAGCAGCTCTGGAGACTGAGGGGAAAAAGGGCTGGATGTCTTTTTGGCAGGGAGGGAGGCAGGTGAGGAGCTTCCCCCAGAGCTGGCAATGAAGAAACTTTTACATTATTTTGCTCAAGCTTTATGTTGGAGAGAATAAAACAAAGAAGTGAATACTTTAGGAAGGTCTTGTTTTCTTTTAGAGGATAAAGAAGCCCTCTCCTCAACCCTATAGGAGGGTACAGGAGCACTTAAATTCAAGTATCTTCATCCACATGCCAACCAGGGATGTTCAGCTGGCCCCCTTTGCAGCCAGCTGCATCTGTGACCTGGGATAGGTACAAACACTTGTCACAATGACAAGCTGAGAGCTTAATTTTGTCAATTCATTTCTGCTTGCAAGTGTTCAGCCATAACCTGAATGAATCACAAAGCAGCCAATAAAAGATGGGATTAACCTTGAGGCTTTGTTTGTTTGTTTGGATTTTTCCTTGGTTTTGTTATTCTGAATATTAGTACATCCCAGAGACTTCTCTCAGTTCAGACTGGCAGTTCAGAGTTGTGCCTGTGGAGATCTCTGCAGCAGGAGTTCAATATACAGCATAGCTGTGATCTTTAGAGTCTCCTTGGGATTAGTGGAATTAGAAAACTGGAAATATGAAGTAAAAGGCAGCTGTAAATGTACAGGACCAACTCCATTCCTGCTGTATTCCTTCATGGCAGGGCTGCAGAGGCTCTGAAAGTTGGTCATGGGGTAAGGGACCTTTATTTTCTGGTCACTTTTGAGGGCATTGTCTTCTTTATATTTTCCTTGCCCTCTGACTATCTCACGTTTTCTCCATTTTAATCTTGCTCTTTTTCTCTCTCATCTCAGTGTCATGCCTGTACTGTAGCTCTGTCTCAGCCTCTGTTTGTCCTGTATCTGTCATGGTGATTCCACAGTGCTTGGCACCTTTTGAGAGAATTCAGCTAATCCTACTGCCAGTCCTCAGCCAGAACCTATGAGGAGTGATATTTTTCAGACTTATTCCAGAGAGTATTAAACTTGGAGATGAGGGCTGAAAACAGAGCTGAGGAATACAGCACGTGACAGTTGGAGCACGTTATTGGATGTGTTGCACACAGCATCCACGTTAAAGCAGGATTAATGATTGCACACTGCCTGCTGCTTTTAATGAAGCCTGAATTTCCAAAGGGGATGAGCAGGAGGGATGTGCAGAGGAGCACACCGTGGTAGGTCTAAGCAGCAGAGGCCAGCAGAGGGATCCCTGGACTGCTGCTTTTCCTCTTTCCTGCTTTGCTGAGAAATTCCAGGTATGACAGAAGTAGAAATACAAAAGTGATGGGGCAGCATCTGGCGTCTGCTGGTGCATCCGGGCTGTGGGCAGCAGTCTGTGTCTGATCTCTGTCTGCCCTCAGCCCCACCCTCCGTGCTCAGGGCGTTTGTGCCTGCAGGCAGGGCTGGATGGATTTAGCAGGAGCAGGGAAAGGCTCCTGAAGGCAGTGTCTGTATCCCTGGTGTGGTGCCCGCATGCCACGGATGCCGTGCGAGCGCGGACAGCGAGGATCGTTTCACAAAAATGGAGTTTTGTTTTCCATCCCTTCTCAACACAGAAGAATTACAGTAACACGAGTCCCTCTGAGTGCCAGCAGAGCCCTCTTATGTGCTGGTGGGCTGGGTACCAAGTTCCTGCTCTGGAGCTGTGGAAGGGCTGGAATTAGAGGCTGAAGGCACGGACTGTTCCCTCAGCTCTGTCTGCATCCCAATTTTCACAAAGGTCAGCGCTGAGATGCCAGCCCAGTTCCCTTTCTCTCAGCTGCAGTCACCGCTGATGGCTCAGGGTGAAGCTCTCTTCCTGGAAGGTTGAGTCACTGGTGTTCTTTGAAGCTGGATTCTGCTGCTTTCCTTTGAATTATCTCCCAGAAAATTCCTCATGCTCCTTTCCCTTCTGTGCTCACAGAATGACCACGCTGTGCCCTGCTGGGGTGACACTGGTGACATGTGCATGGCCTGTGTGCCACACTCAGGTGGTGGCTTTCCTGCTGAGTGTGCTGCAGTTCTACACTCAAAAGGGCAAAGGTTTTATTTTGGGGTGAGGAGCAGCTCAAGGCCCCTCTCTGGTTTTTATCCCAAGGTGTGAAGATGTCCCCACTGTGCTCCTCGTGGCCACATGTCCCTGAGTCCTGACCCCCACGCCATCTCCCTTCTCTGCCTTCCTTGCCTGAAGAGCTGGTTCTCAGCCCACAGATGCTGAATTCCTAATCCCACCATGCCAATTTTCACCATTTTCTCCCTCTGCCTTTTTTATTTTTTGTTACTTTGGCTCCTCCTGACATCCCTTGTCCCCATGAGGAGAGCTCTGGGCAGCAGCTGAAGGCGCCTTCTGCTTGGTGCAGCCTTTTGTTTGTACTCATTGTTTTTGAGATGTTGACAACTCTGAATATTTTACACCACTTTCCACCCTTTCTAAGACAACCATCTCAGAGGGAGTTTCATAAAATGGCTCCACAAATTGTGATCTCTAACAACCAAATACTGTTTTTCTTTTTTGGCGGCGTGACCTCGTCAGGAATGGGCTGCAAACCCCCAAAATTTCTCTTGAAAAGCCATCATCACCCAGCCTGTCTCACCCTGACATCCTGAAGACCACAGGCTGGTTAACATTTGATGCATTTTGGCGCCCTGACTAGTTTGTGGCCATTTTTTGGTGTGTTATTTAAGATGTGTTTTGGCAATCTGACTATTTTGTGGCTGGTTTTTTTCTGTGTGTTTTTTGAACTTGGGTATGAAAATGTCTGTGATGGATTACCAGCCAAGGCCAGAGACAGACCAACAGCATGATTTATTGTCTCCTAGAACTAGAAAACAGCTTCTGTCTCTATACAGGCTTATCTCCCATCCAGTATCTTCAATTTTTCCATTTAATAACAATTAAATGATCTTTGAGAGCATATTTTATCTTAAAACTTGTGAGGTTTAAGCCCTGGAGAATCGTTTAATACTTAAAATAAAAGCTGCACAGCTCTAAAACAACCAGATCTGTGTTATTCAGAAGAGAGGGGATTTTTAATGTTAGAGAACATTTTCAGGTTTCTCTGTGATAAAAGCACTTGCAGAGAATTGAAGTAGTTTTAAATTCATTTATATAAGGTAAAAAGATAATCTGGGCCATCACTATATGAGGAGACATTTAAAGTCTTGTAGGACCAATTAAAGTGTGTGTGGGTACAGCCAATAAATTATTTGACACAGGTTTTTGCAACAGCTTTGGAATAGCCAAAGTTTTGCTGTTCCATTTTATTTCTGCAGCTCACAGAGGCTCTGAGTCACTTTATCAATGACTGTTGCAGCAATCTGCTCTTGGCAGGGTGGAAAAAAATAATGCCCCAGTGGAATTTTGTGGCTGTTTTTGACCCTGAGGCCAAATCTTTGCCAAATCTTTGCAGGTAAATGCTTTTGTGCTTGCTGAACAAGGAAGGCAAAGGTGGTGGGCAGGGATGCAGCTCTGTGAAGGATGATTTACAGTGGGCAGGGTGTGCCCTGACACCATATTTTGGGGAAGTTTGGCTAATTTTGCCCTGCCCTGCTGGTGAAGTGCTTGCTTGACTATAGGAATGTTTCTGTTGAGCAATGCAGAGCTGCTGCTGGGGTGAATAATTCATGGCAAATCAGGCGTGGAAAAAACTTGCAACATTCAATCAGATTTTTCTTTTTTTTTCCTTTTAAAATTCAGGCTATTGCTGACCTAATTTATCTCGAGGATGAGTTTAGCTGATCTGGACAGACAGGGATGAATTTAACATTAGAAGTGGCGGGGAATGATGTGATAATGAAATATTGAACCCTTTTGCCACTCAGTGCTCTTCCCCTCCCATCCTGTGCTGGCTGCTCCTGCTGCCATCTGGCATCTGGGTGAACATGTGGCTTGGTACCTGGAGTGTGGAGCAGAACTCAAGGATTTGGGATGAAAACACAACAAAGGTTTGCTCTGGGAACATGGGCAGAGACCTCTGTATGTGGTTATTCCCAGGTGCTCTGGCTCTGGACACATCCTCAGCATTGTTGGGAGCTACTGCAGCTTCATTTGGGGAAATATTTCTGCTGGTTTCATTGTTCTTTTTGCTGTCACTCCTGTTTTCTGGTGTTTGGATTTGTTTTCTTGCTCTGGTAGACTGGAATATGCAAAGCAGGGCCTGATTTCAGAGTGGGAGGAGGGCCCTGAGGAATGAGCATCAAGTCAGAGACAGCCAAGAAAACCTGTGGTGTAGGATGACAAAGCTCATCCTGAGACAGCAAGGCAGCCTCACTTTTCCTGATTACTTTCCTTTCTGTGTGGTTAACAGCTTCAGTACCACAGTAATACTTTCTTTAACTTCTCAATTCCTTCTGAATAAAACATTCCCCTTTTGTAAGACATAAAAGAAGACAGTATGTATGACTCAAGGAGCTGCTGGACCTTTTCATACTCCATAAGACCATGGAAGCATCAGCAAATGCCAGCAGAGAGCTCAGCAATAGCTGGAGCAATGCCACACTACCTTCTTTGTGGTGGGGTGTTGGCCTGGCAGCTTTGAAAATGAACATGCAATTTTTCATCAATTAGAAGAAGCAGAATTGCTTAAAAAGATCTTTTTTTTTTTTTTTTTTTTTGATACAATTGGAACAAGGGTTGAGATACAATCTCCTGCAGCTGAAGGTGTGATGTTTGCTGAGCATGCTGGTGATTTTTGATCTCAAATGTCAGTGCTGTTACTGATTGAGTGCATTGGTTCTCCACATGACTTTCAGCCAGTATTGACCATGCTGCTGTATGATGTCCTTACCTTGTGATTTATCTGGAGGCACAGTTTGATTCTTGCCTGCTGCAGAGTTCTGCTCTGCCACATCCTCCTGTGATCACCCAGGAGTCAGTGCTGGATGTGGGAATGGCTTCATTGCCACATCCCCTCCAGGAGAAGGGATTTGTGTGAGTCCTGCAGGCCACACACATCCCCCTCAGAGCCGTACAGACAGTCAGAACTTTCTCAGGCTGGCACTGGTGTTTTTGCAGCCCCAGCTGCTGTACCCAGAGCTGCACTTCCCATTATCCTTGTGCTTCCCATTGTCCTGAGATGGTGCTCAGCACCTCAGCAATTCTTCATTGACTCATTAGATATTCCTAAGTGTGAGATGAGGTTCGCAGGAGAACAAGCTTAGACTTTAGTTACCAAGATTAAAGCATGAAGAACTTGATGCCTTTGCTGTAAACCTGGAAACAAGCAATTATAAGAACAATCAGCCCTAGATAATTGGGGGGTTTAGTGGTTTTGCTCTGTCCTTTTCAATTCAAGACCTTCTGAGCCGTGCTGTGGGCTGGAGAGGTTTTCTCATGCTGCTCACCCTTGGCACAGAGCCTGGGAGCTGAGGCATTTTATTCTTCAGTGCTGTGTCTGGAGTTGAGAATGGAGTTCACATCTCCTGCCTGTAATTGTCTTTTAAATTGCTTCTGCCCTGATTTGACTGAGATGGCTTAATAGATATTCCTGAGCCTTTGATAGAGTAACAGTTGTTTTTTTGCACCATACAGCAGGAAAGAAGAAGAGGTTAATTATAAATGCTTTCTGTGAAGCTTGGGAAGTGCAAGGCATTAATTACCAAAGCTCTGTGGAGACAGCCCAGATCACCTCTTGGTTCTTTATCAGCACAGTTAATAAGGTGCCTTATCTGGATATGTCTGTGTGAGCAGAGCCTCTGCTGGGATCTTGGGTGCTGCTAACTCCCTAATCCAGCAAGAATTGCCCTAAAATCTGAGATGGTGTGTGCTGAAGGGTTTGGCTGGGGGATGGCTGCTGGGGCTGTGCCAGGGGAGGCCAGCAGAGATGGGCTGAGAGAGAATCCTGGTTATCCCCCAAAAGCTGAGAGAATCCAGTGGCCGAGGGGAGCAGGGATAGCAGGAAGGATGGTGAGCAGCAGGAACAGGGTGTCCATCCCCGCTGAGCTTGGGGACAGGGCTGCAGGAGCTGTGTGTGTGTCACCCATGCTCCTGCCTGGAAGCATGATCCCACATGAGGTTATTTTTACAGTGGGAACAGTGCACAAAGGGTCACAGGACATTACACCCAGCCTTGCTGAGCCAATTTTGGGCTAATGATCACAGTCATTGGCCTCCTCCCAAAATCATGGTGATCATCACACAGGAATCCCTCACCCCAGGCTAACCTCAGCAGACCTTGCTTCCAAGGACAAGTGAAGTTTAAGTGCCAGGTGAAACCTCAGCTCTTGGTACCCACTGCACCCTGAGGGAGCTTCCCAGGGCCTGCTGTGGCATCTGGGCTCTGGAGGCCCAGGAGGTTCACAGAATTCACAGAATTCACAGAATCACTGGGTTGGAAGAGACCTTCAGGATCATGTAGTCCAACCCAGCCCCAGCACCTCAACTCAACCCTGGCACCAGTGCCACATCCAGGCTTTGATAAACACACCCAGGGATGGGGACTCCACCACCTCCCCATTCCAGAGCTTTATCACCCTTTCTGTAAAACACTTTTTTTCCTGATATCGAGGTTCTGACTGCTCTGGCTTAGCCAGTCCTGCCCGCAGAGCAGAGTGTCAGGAGCTGTCACCCAGCAGGGTGAGGAATGGGGGAGTCCCAGGCTGTCCAGGACAGGGACCCTGCTCAGGGCCATGAGGAATTACAGCCCCAGGTGACACTGTGTGTCCTCTGTGGGGTGGTCATGGTGAGAGTGAGAGTGGTGTAAGTGCTCAGGGTGAACTCCTGAGCCACCTCACCTGTTTAATGAATTTGTTTGAGAATCCTTTTCCAGTTAGAAACCAGAGCTAGCAGTAGAGATAAAATTTGGCTCACATCTCTTGTCCTGTCAGAGGAGGAGGAAGACAAATAGGTGTGAGAAAATGCCTTGAGCTTTCACTTACAGTGACTTTGATTGTTCATTGAGCTGACATCCCACTCTGATGCATTTCTACTCCTGCACATTTGAGTCATGTTATGGCAGTTAATCAAAACTACCTCTACTACTGATGCTGTTCCCCTGAACAGGCTGATAAAATCTCTGAGAAGCCCTAAGGCTGCTTCCTTTACAGCACAAATTATTACTGAGCTCAGTTTTTATGACCTGTGCTGTTGTCCTGCTTTATTTTCCTGCTCCTTGCTGCTCAGTGCAACGCAGCTCCCAGCTGAAGTGCACCCCAAATGGTGGGAATTTATCAATATGGTTATGACAAGCATAGCTGGATTCTTGGTGTGGAGCCACAGCATCCCAAAGCCTTCTGAAACCAACCTGGAATTTACTAATGCTGCTCTAATCCCATTTCTGCTCCCACTCCCTCCTCCCAGCCCCTCTCCCTTTGCAGTTCTCACCTGGGAAGACCAATGGAGTCTTGGGGAGAAAAACACTGAGCACATGTTCAAAAGCACCATCATGTTTTGTAATTCCTCCTTCTCCTTGAGGAGATTTGGGGATACATTCAGAATATCTCTTCCACAGTCTGCAGCTGAGCACTTCTGCTCTGTGGAAGGGCTCCAGTCTGTCCACAATCTGAGACTTCATATTTTATTCAAGTGTTACAAGCCAGGCTTGTCTGTGTGCTTTGGGTTTTATTTCAATGAGGGATATTAAAAGTTAATTTTAACAGCATCCTGGGAGAGGTAGTTGATGTTTTGGAGCCAGATAAGGCACTGCAGAGTATTTTTTAAAAAAGCTTTTGGCACCAGAGCCCTGTGAATTGAACAAATTCCTGTATGATCTGCCCTAGAAATCTATTTTGTTTTATACCTTCTTATCTTTGTTATATATCTACACATAGATCAGTGCAATTCCTCAGACAGAGGAGATTTATCTAAGCTTCTATTGCAGTTTTCCTAAAAAAGCTTTGAGCAGCTCCTGTGCTCTTCTGGTCAGTCATAAACTTTCCAGCTGAAATCCATCTTTGGTCACATCATTAAAGTCCCTTTTAGTGGGTTACAACCTCCAGCTCAGCTGGAGGCAATTATTATCTGATATGTACCCTGAGTAGGACATAATTATACTTGTCACTAAGTGGCACTGTGTAAATTAGTCTTTAATTGCTGCACATCAAATGAGCAGCTACCCAGCCATTTTTCTGTGAGATAGAGTTCCAGCATTAGCTTCATCACTCTGCCTTCTGCCTTCACCCAGCTTCTCATCTGTTCTCCTTGGTGCCTAAGATGCAATTTCATGTGATGAGACCTTCTTAACATATTTGGCTTTTGCCCTGTAAACCCTCTTTGGTCTTCAATATGGTGGTAGAGAGTTTAATATGAAGAACACAGGAGTAATGGAGTAGATGCGTCCTTCAAGTCCTGCTGTTAAAATATAATTATTGCACATCATCTGGGGCCAGAAACCCTTTTCTGGCTGCTGTGTTGATAAAATGGGAGCCATCACAAGGCTTGAGGAATGCAACCCTTTAGCATGATTTAGTTGGGCTGTGCTTTGGGGGTTTTTGCTTCACTATGGGGTGGATCACTCTGTCTCAACCTCATTAATGTGTGTGAACTTCAGCCCTCTTGATAAGTTAGGAGTTAATAGAGGGGAGGAAAAGTCTGATTGCTGCAGTGCAGAGCTGTTTATCTTATCTGGCAACATCTGGACCTTGGACCAGACTGCTCCCCTTGGCTGCATTCCCAAGCCCTGGCTGTGTTTGGGATGGATGGACACGCATCCTGCTGGTTCCTGCTGCTGGGGCCGGGGCAGGCACACTCATGGTCCATGCACTGCCTGCCCTCAGCTGCTGGGGAGCCTCCCCCAAAACCACTCAGAGTGGCACTTGTGAACATTTCTCACCCAAAAAAACTCCTTGCTTGCTCTTGTCTTGGTTTGGAAAGACAGGTGTCTGCTAAGGAAGGCAGGAACCTCCCCTGACATGGAAAATGTAAACCCCTTCCCTCCAAATTGCTATAAATTTGAAATTAAGGGGCTCTCTGGCAAAAATATGGGAGCAGGAATAACAGTTCTTTATTAGGGAAGAAAATAAAAGGATAAAATAAACAATGCAGTGAACCAAACCACCACTGCCAGAGTCAGAACCCAACCTGACACCCTGTGGGTCAGGGTGCTGGCACAGTCCCATTGGAATTGTGGCTCAGCCCTCCTGCAGTGTCAGGGGTGGCTCTGCTGGAGCAGGGATCCTGGAGAAAGGTGCAGTCTGCCTCTGGAGATCCAGGGGAAGAGGCAGCTGCTGTTCCTCTGGGAAATCTAGTGGGGAAGCCATGCTGGTGTCCCAGAATCTCCAGATTCTATCCAGGTAGGAATGCTTGGCTCCTCCTCTGGGCTCACATCTCCCAATGGGATGCTGTAGTTCCTATCAGCCATGCAGTGACATTCAATAGCTGTTATCAGCAGATGCCTCCCCTGAGAGAGGATTGGGTGTGGAAGAGATAAGGAAAACTGCCCAGTGAACAGAAGTCAGCTGCCACACAGATGGCAAATAGAACACAATTTGCTTGGCAATAGAATACAATTTGCTAGAGACAGCTCTCCACACCAATGCTGGCAGATCAAGGAGCCATTTCAAAAGGCTCAGTTCTATGGTTTTGGGGCAAAACCCAGGTGTGGATGGAAACCTGAGGGGAGTGTAATTGCTGGAGGACGTGTTTAATCCATATGCTGGTTTTGGCTGTCTACAATCCAGAATGTGGCTTCTATTCTCCCCTCTTTTGTGGCACAAAGCAAACAGTGTTGGTTAGTAGGGTGGATGGCTGCTGGAGCCAGGTGTTTGCTTTTCTATGCTTCTGTCCCTCTTGCTGACACCAGATAGCCCTTGGCAGAGAGAGCTGGAGGAGCAGCCAGGGCACACAGCCAGCCCGGCCTGGGTTTACATTCCAGGCTGTAATTTCTAAAGCAGTTTATGCTGTGAAGTGTGGACAGACTGTTCAGAATAACAGGAGGAACGTTTCCAGTCACAGAAAACCTCAGCACTGTGCTGACGTGAAGCCTTTCCTGTCCTCTGCCTCAGTGAGCAGGGTCCGTGCCCAGAGTGAGCCTTTCTGTCCTGGGAAGGGGCTGCTGCCCTGGCCAGGAGCTCAGGCACTAAATTCAAAGTTATTCACCCAAAGATTTCTACCAATATGTTGTCATCAACATATAAATGCAGTCAAAAGCCAACTTTCCAAATTCCTTGCACCCTGCAAGCCTCCTATCACAAGATTTTGGTTTGGTGGTCCTGCCTCCAGAAATTCTGTCTGAGGAAATGGTGCATCAGGAAGACACCAAAAAGCCTTTTTAGTTTGTTCTTCTTCACTATCTGTATCCTGCTCTTGTCTTTGGCACAGGATTTTCCCATAATATTTATGCCAGGTCAGAGCAGTGAATCCATGGGTGCTGGGCAGCAGGAACATCAGCCTTGAGCTGAGCCAGAATTCCAGCTGGGACTGACTTAGGTGGCACAGGACAGTATGAAAAAATAGACCTGGGTTTCTCTTGATCTTCTTTGTCACACCTGTGAGCTAATCTGAGGGGCTAGAAACTAAACTGTATGCATTTTTTTAAAGTAAGGCCATGTTTTCCAACAATTCAGGAATTTCAGGAATAAGAGCATTTTAAAAAATCACTTTACATCTTGAGACTTCATAGAAAACTGTTGGAGCTGGTGGCAAAATGTCCTGTTGTAAGCTTGATAGGCCAATGACAAATCTGGTTTTAAAAGTCCTTGATTTCCATCTCTGTGGAGTCATTATTTCTGCCTTGTACGTTCACTGAAAAACATAGATGGGCTTGGACATTTATTTTTAATATATTTGCTTCATTGAAATCTCAGCCAGGGTGCTATTTAAGTGATGAATTTACTGTTATACAACACTGGGAAATTCAGGGCTGAGGCAAAGACTCGTGTGGTTTAGAGCTGTAGGTGTTTACTCTAGACACCCTACTCCTAAATGAGACCTCAACACTCTGACTTTAGCACATTCCAGCCTGAAAATCATCACAGGCTGACCACACAAGTGTGCACTGTCAGTGAGGAGTCCTGGTGATGCCTCAGGTTTTGGTTTTTATATTTTTCACATTCTGTGCTGCCTCAGGGTGTGGGTCTGAGCTTCACATCAGGGGATGCTGAGCTCTGTGCACAGAGCAGGGAGACAAAACAATTCCTGCTCCAGCTGGGGACCAAGGACAAATGATCCAAATCTCAGCCCCAAGAGCACAAACACCGTGGGCTGGAGAGAAAAAAACAAGCAGGATGGGACTGGATGGGCTAAAGCTGGAATGGGACAATGAGCTGCAAGATGCAAATGGAGCAGAACTGATCACAGTGAGAGACCCTGTGCCCGGCCGTGCATTTTGTGACCATTTTGGTTCATCTTGGGTGCAGCCCTGGCTGGGCTCTTGTGCTGCCCAAGGTGGATCCATGGAGGTGATCCTTTTAATAAATCCTTGCTTTATTCTTTAGCTCTGTCCAGCCTCTGCTCTAGGTCAGCCTTCACAAGGCATAATGGCACACCCAGTGCCTTTGATAACGAGCTGCTTCTCTCTGCCCCATGGAAATAAATCAAACTGTGGCTTCTGTCTCCTCCAAGGGAGGGATTGCTGTGTTCCATCCTGACCCAACACTTTATTTACCCTGTGGGTGTTGATCCTATAACCTCCATCCAAAGACAATCTCCGTCCATTTCTCTTTTTTTGACTCCTGTGTGCCGAGATCCCCAGGATACAGTGAAATTTCTGGAACTGTAACAGACATAAATCTCTGTAATTACATAAACCAATTTTCTCAGACTTCCCTTTGAGAGGTTTCTCACTGTCGTCTGTGATGAATAAATCTGTGAGCTCCCTCAGCCTGGTGCCTTTCAAAACCTGCCACGCTCTCCCTTCACGCTGCTGCCAGGGACTTAATGATGGGTCAACATTTATTAAACACAGACTTCCGTAGCCTACAGCTGGCAAAATTTGTCCTTAAGCCCTGCCTGGGAGTTTGGCAAGGCTTTTGGTGGCTGGTTGCATAAGCTAGGTTTTACTCAAGGTAAATTTAGCTTCCCCCAAAGAATAGTGATGATTTCCTTTCATTCAGGCTTTCTAAATTGGACAGGCAATGTAATTTCTGTGGGATGGTTGCCACAAAGGCTGGGTGCTGTTTTTTTGGGTAAATATTTGTCAAATTAGATGTTGCATTTGCTTCTGCTGGTTTTTGTACCCTTGTTTGTGGTGAAATCCTCAAATACCTGAGCTAATGCATTTTCTGTCAGGAATGCATTTGGGAAAAGTCACTGTGAGTGATTTGCAGAAAGCAAATGTATCAATTTGCAAGTGTGGAAATTTTCATCAGAAATCCAGGTCTGTAAGTCTGTTGAAATCTCATCTGACTCTGGTGTCCAATCCAAACTGAGTGGCAAAAATCAGAGAATTCTCTGCAGAAATACCTGCTGGAAATGAACCCAGTAAATGATAACGGGTTCTTTTTAAATCATGAGAGGCAAAGAAGGAAAATACAAGAAATTATTGCCTTTGCTTCACTCTGAGACATGGCTGTGGGCACCTTGCACTTGCTGATTAGTTATGTGGGCATCAAGGGAGTGTAAAGCCTCTCTCTACAAAGAGATGCAAAGAAGCCATGTCACAGGATGCACAACTGGGCTCAGGAACCAGTTAATAGCATCATGACAGGCACTTTCATGGTCTGTTTTATTGTGGCAAATGAGGATCATCTCCATTGCCTGAATCCTTGGAACCTGTCACTTGTAATACACTGTTAATACATCAGTTGCCCAGAGCATGAAGGTGATTGCTGAATCCACAGTGGTGCCTGCAGACTGTTCCCATATTTGCCCTCTTCTTCTTCCTCATACTCATTAACTGAGGGGCAAAAAGTGATGTGGGGCAAATACATTATGCTGGTAGTTTAATGAATTTTTGGTTTCTGTTCCATAGTGCAGAATGGCTGATTTAGAGAAGGCCATGAGAGGGAAAAGTGTACCTGTGGCTTCAGTGCTTCAGCATGAAGTACAATTCATTTTATCTATCCAAGGGAAGTAAATCCCACAGCCAGGCAGCTAAGATTATAGTGAGAAACACAGCTGCTGATTTCTCTTTATGTTTGGATTACCTCCAGAGTTACTTATTCCTATGAAACTGTTTGATCCATTTCAACTGGGACCAGCGGAGGAAAAGCTGATCTTTAATAAATAAATAGCTGGGTAATAAATAATTATTAGTAAATAAATACTGGATAAAAGAATATAGATGCATTTATGTACTGTAGCTTGGGGGAGGGTGTGCGTGCTTTCCAAGTCCTTCACATACATGGAGGGAATGACTTTGGAATGACCAAATGTCTGGGTTTGGCTGGGGCAGCCACAGAATATGGATATTTTGTATGGATATCCAGTACACTCTCATTCATGGTTTTGGTTTTGGCCTCAGGATTTTCCCTGTTCCCCTTCAAATTTATGACTTTAGCAATTTACCTATTCCAAACCTGTGGCACTAGACTGAGACCAGTGGCACATGCTTTTAGGAAACCCGGTATGAGGTGTGTGCCTGTTCAATATCCCAGCACAGGTCACAGGCAGAATGTGCAGAGCTTTTGCTCCAGGTTTCATTTGCTCCATTTGCAGGCTGTGATTCAGATGCCTTTTGCCTGCTGTCAGCACAGGCTGAGTTTTACCTGCTGAGAATAACAAGGCTTAGGCATTGATAAAGCAGGAGTGCTCTTATCCTGCAGGAGGCTCTCTCCCAGCATCCCCAGCCCTGTCAGTGG
The DNA here is from genome assembly GCA_039654755.1 of Calcarius lapponicus. Lineage (NCBI taxonomy): Eukaryota > Metazoa > Chordata > Aves > Passeriformes > Fringillidae > Calcarius > Calcarius lapponicus. The sequence goes on from CM077479.1 coordinate 3,156,586, forward strand.
TCCCACTCCATCAATTAAAACCAGATCCCGTGGTGAGAACAGCAAAGCCAGGCCTTGCATTGTGCCAGGCTCTGTGTTGTTCCAGGCCCTGCATTGTGCCAGGCTCTGCAGTGTGCCAGGCCCTGCAGTGTGCCAGGCCCTGCATTGTGCCAGGCTCTGCAGTGTGCCAGGCCCTGAATTATGCCAGGCCCTGCAGTGTGCCAGGCTCTGCAGTGTGCCAGGCCCTGAATTATGCCAGGCCCTGCATTGTGCCAGGCCCTGCAGTGTGCCAGGCCCTGCATTATGCCAGGCTCTGCAATGTGCCAGGCTCTGCAGTGTACCAGGCCCTGCATTGTACCAGGCCCTGCAGTGTGCCAGGCCCTGCATTGTGCCAGGCCCTGCATTGTGCCAGGCCCTGCATTATGCCAGGCTCTGCAGTGTGCCAGGCCCTGCAGTGTGCCAGGCTCTGCAGTGTACCAGGCCCTGCATTGTGCCAGGCTCTGCATTGTGCCAGGCCCTGCAGTGTGCCAGGCTCTGCAGTGTACCAGGCCCTGCATTGTGCCAGGCTCTGCATTGTGCCAGGCCCTGCATTATGCCAGGCTCTGCAGTGTGCCAGGCCCTGCAGTGTGTCAGGCTCTGCAGTGTGTCAGGCTCTGCGTGTGCCAGGCTCTGCAGTGTGCCAGGCCCTGCAGTGTGCCAGGCTCTGCTGTGTACCAGGCCCTGCGTTGTTCCAGGCTCTGCATTCTGCCAGGCCCTGCATTATGCCAGGCCCTGCATTATGCCAGGCCCTGCAGTGTCCCATCCTGCTGGCAGCAGCAGTGCTGGCAGTGTTTGTGCAGGGCAGAGTGGTGTCTGTGTGCCCCATGGTGTGAGCAGCACCCCAGGCCACAGCTCCTGGCTGGGCTGAGGTTCCTGTGATGCCTTCTGAAGGCTGAGCTAGAGCAGAGGCTGGACAGATTTAAAGAATAAATAGGGATTTATTAAAAGGATCTCCTCCATGGATTCACCTTAGGCGGCCCAAGAGCCCAGTCACAAAATGGAGACCTGGTCATGGGGTCTCTCACTTTGATCAGTTCTGCTCCATTTGCATCTTGGAGTTAATTGTCCAATTACAGCTTTAGGTTATGAAGTCCCATCATTCTTGTTTTTCTCTCTCCAGCCCATGTTGTTTGTGCTCTTGGGGCTGAGATTTGGATCATTTGTCCTTGGTCCCCAGCTGGAGCAGGAATTGTTTTGTCTCCCTGCTCTGTGCACAGAGCTCACCATCCCCTGATATGAAGCCCAGACCCACACACTGAAGCAGCACAGAATGTGAAAAATATAAAAACTAAAACCTGAGGCATCACCTGCTGCTGGCCACCAGCCCTTCCCACAGCAGGAGCTCTGGGGCTCTCTGTGCTCAGGCTGCTCCTGCCCAGCTGCTCTGGGCGCTGCATGGGCTGGGACAGGACACTGAGGGGGATCAGGATTGTTGTAATCAGGTCCCTGCTGCCCCTGGCTCCATCCCTGATCTCTGCAGCAAATCCCTGATTCTGCTGGGGTGGGATCTGACTGATAAAGATGAGGTAGGGACAGCATCTCCCAGTGCCACTTCTGCCTTTTGATGTTCTCATTTTCTGCTGGGCTGTAGCACATCCCTGCCCTTTATTGGGGAGCTCAGACTTGCCAGCACCTCAGTGCCAGCAGACCATGGCCCTGAGGAAGGAGGGAACCTGAGTGAGCCCAAACCTCTGCAGAAACACAGAGGCTCCCTGTTGGGAAGGATGAAAGTTTGACAAGAAAGTTTCATAGATATGTGTGCTTAGCAGAAAGATTTTTGAATGTAGAATCTGATGAAGGAATAGAGATGGAAGCAAGTTTTGATATAGAAGAAAAGAATTGCTGAGCCAGTCTTACTGGATAACCAAGGAGGCAAAGGGTGTGTTAGTTAGAAGGGGTTTTTATGGCTTAGAGCAAAGGATAAACCCACCTCAAACAAGAAGATGTTTTTACCAAGCAGAAAGAGAGCACAAGTCAAACAAATCAGCAAATGTTGCAAGAAGAAAAAAGGTCTCAGAATTTTCCAGTGCAAGAAAACTGAAAAACAACTTCTAGTTTAAAGTGTAATGTACTATTAGTGATTGGAGAACAGTGACATGAATATGGTAATTAGAGTAGTTATGATAGGCTATAGGTAAAAGTTAAGGTATAGATTGGTTCTATTTCATTAAGATGTTCAGCAAAGAAAAGTCAATAATGCACTGTAACCAAACCCAAAGGGTCTCCAGGCCTGCCTGCAGCTGGAGCTGACAGCTGTAGGCACAGCTCTGTCACTCACCACCCTGGACTGCTGTGACATCTTGGGTACAATAAACTGCATTTTGGAGAGCCCCTGGAGTCCCACATCTCTAATTTAAGCTCTTACAAGTCCCATTCAGTGTTACCCCATGACGTCCTGCCCCTCAGTTCAGGTCACCTCCTGGGGAGGGGACAGCCACAATCGAGCCAGGAAAGATGATTTTCAAATTGCCATAAAACAGCTGGACACCAGAAGCCATGGGAGCTTTAACCTTCCTGACCCTGCAATGTGAGATATAAACCAGAGTTTGTTCTCCTTGTTGGGCACGTAGAGATCAGAATTCCTGGATGCAAATCATGCTGGAGTGTTTGGATAGCTGCTGCTTCTGAGAGCAAATGATCCTGAGACATTAAATCCTTTCAAATGTCCATTCAGCATGACATCAGTGCTGGCACTGAGATGTCTGTGTGCTCTCTCTCCCACCACTCTCTGCTTTTTCACTCTGCTTTTTTGCAGTCCAAAAGCCACTAGAGTTGCTGCTGATTGGAATAAACAAAATGCAGAGTCCCATCAGAGACTTAGGATTACTTAGAGGAAAAAAAGGAAAAAAAGAAAGAAAAAAGAGCCTGGAATAAATTTCAGTGCTTGTGGGAGATGAAACCATGAGCCCTCTCCAGAGCAGGCACTGTGTGAGTGTGGATTTCTCCCAGTCTCAGTGCTGGGCCAAGCCCTCTTCCTCACAGGGATTTCAGTCTCTGCTCTCTCTTGGACAGAAATTAAAAACCCTGGTGACTTCATAAGGTGGAAAAGTGTCCACTTGTGAGACAGTTTACATTACCAAGCCCTTCTGAAAAGGCCCCATACTGGATGCCAAGGTAATGTTTCTGTGAAATGTGGCATTGCAGGATGACTCCTAGCTAATAAATCAGTGATGATAAAATCCATTCCTCTCAGGAAGGATACAGATTCCTTTCTTGCCTGATGTGTATGGGCTTGATTTTTAAACATCTGCCTACTTCATTTCTTGTCATTGCTGTAGTAGCACCAAGAGCCAAAGTGTTTGCTATCCATCTCTTGACACCATGCCTTGCTCTGGCAGACTCTTACCCAGATATTTTGCCATTTGCTGAGTTTCAGCACAGCACATCCAGGAGCTCCCAGGCTCATGTGGAGAAGCCCCAGAAAAGACAATTTCTGCAGTTTTTAATCCTACAAACCCAGGTTTCAGGTGGATGGGCTGCTGCACTGGGTGTCAGTGCAGCTCTGGGATGTGCTGTGCATAACTCAAACTCCCAAAGCTGCAAATTCAACAGCTTCTCTGAGGAGAAAAAAAATTGCATTTAACAAATCCTGGGTCATCTGAGCAGCTTGCTTTCCTGACTTATGCCTTTCCTGCAAACTGATCCCTTTGGGCAGCATTTTTACACGTCACTGATGGATTTACCTGACCAGTAGAGAAGCTCTAAATATGCCAGTGCAGCTCTTCCATAAGTGCATATCCAGAGATATCCATTCTTTACACAGCAGGGCAGAAAAGATGCTTTATTACTCAGTGAAAGAAAAAAAAAAAAAAGGAAAAAAATAAGGATATTTGCTGCAATGAGTCTGGAGGCAGCTGCATAACCTGCCTCAGGAAGGGCAGAGCCATCTCACAGAGGTGGTAACAAGCACAGGGTGTTGAATGAATTTGTAGAAATTTCCTAAAATTTCTTAAAAAGAAATGTAATAATTGTAATAAATAATTATATATTATAATTTAAAAATAGTTAACTTCTAATTGTAATAACATTAATTACAACATCTATATTGTCTTATCCTTCACATAAAACTTAAAAAAAAACAAAAAAGTTTTTAAACCACCTCGCAATTATTCCATCTCTAAATCAAAAAAAACCTTAATCCAACAGTTTGTTCTGCTGCAGAGACAATGTCCTGTCCCTTCCTTGCTCAGGAACAGGGATGGTGGGTGCTGTGGGCAGCTTTGTACAGGATTAAAGCCTCTCTCTAGAAAATACCTTTGCTTTCACCATTAGCAGCTGGAATCTGTTGTTTGTGCCATGCTGCTTTTGAAGTCACTGCTCACATTTGTGGCCCCACTGTACTGAGCATCTTCTGCACAGGCTTTGCAAGGAGTACTCAGTGTCCTGGGGAATTTGTGTCCTGAATAAAGGAGAGGGACAAAACTGGGGGAGAGAAAAGGCAGCTTAGTGATGAGAATCCCAAACACAGAAAAATTGATTGACTGGCCTGGGTTCACCTGAAAGGCTGTGTTGGAGCCATTTTCACCAAAATTCCTTCCGTTTCAGCCAGGTGTCTTCAGCACATCTTCATTGCCCCCCTCTGTGCTGTGGGGATGGAGATTTCAGAGGACACAGCCTCAAGCTGCACCAAGGGAAATACAGGTTGGATATCAGGAAAAAGTTTTTCACAGAAAGGCTGATAAAGTTCTGGAATGGCTGCTCGGGGAGGTGGTGGAGTCCCCATCCCTGGGTGTGTTTAACAAAGCCTGGATGTGGCACTGGGTGCCAGGGTTCAGTTGAGGTGTTGGGGCTGGGTTGGACTCGATGATTTTTGAGGTCTCTTCCTGTCACCACATTTCTCCTCACAGAGAAAAGCAAGGCACAATTCTTCCCAAGAATATTTCTGGCTTTCACATTCTCTGAACCTCAGAAAAAGGAAAAAGAATTGCTGTGCCTGTGCTTGTGCAAAAGTAGAATGCAATATGGAGATTGTTCACCCACAGCGATGGTGTTTTGCTTCCTTGGCCTGTCAGGGCCAAGTGTGTAGCCCCACATTTCTCTTCACAGAGAAAAGGAAGGCACAATTCTCCCCAAGAATATTTTTGTCTCATTTGCTGTGCCTGTGTTTGTGCAAAAGTAGAATGCAATATGGAGATTGTTTACCCAGTGATGGGGTTTTGTTTCCTTGGCCTGTCAGGGCCAGGTGTGTGTGTGTGTCAGGCCTATTGGATGACAGCCACGAGATTCTGTGCAGGTGTGTTCAGAGTTGAGTGCTTGGCAGATTGAGTTTAGATGTAGTGTAATATAGTATAGAATAATATCATATAATAAAGCAATTAATTAGCCTTCTGATAAGATGGAGTCAGATGCATCATTCTCTCCCCTTGTTGGGGTTTCCCTGCAACTTCAATATCTCCCAACCTGGTCATTCTGTGAATTGTTCATGTGGGAAGGGTACAATAAACACCTCCTGCTCCTGAGAAGGGCGTTTTGTTCTTCAGGTGTTGGGATATAAATTTATCATTTGCTTTTCATCACCTTTGAGAAGGTTCTTTTCCTCCAAAGGAAATGTTTAAAGCAAGCATTTGTGATTCTTATGCTATGCAAGATCATCCTCAATCATTGCAAACCTGGGTTTGAGAGCCTGTGGGTTTCTCTTTTTGGTCAAGGATTTTAATATTCTGGTGTTCCTGCAGAGTGGAAAAAGAGCCTTTTAGGCCTCTGCTGGCTGATCACAGCTGCTCCTTGCACTGCAGTCATTTTTTCCTTTAACCTGGGCAGGGAGCCTGAGGGTGGGAGCTCCATGGGTGGGATGGAGCCCAGCTGGGTACAGAACATGCCCAACCTCCTGGGCAAGACAGCCAGAACGAACAACTTCAGTGGGGTCTGCACGAGTGTCCAAAATCCTGCTGTTCTCGTTGTTTTCTCAAAGAGGTAATTAAGTTTCAGCTCCATCCATTAATCAGGGACGGCATAAATTAAAGCTCCTTCTTTGCTGAAGCGCAGGAGCATGGCAGCATTTGGTGTTTGCCTCAGGGTTTGCTCTGGTGCAGGTTGGCCCAACAGCAGATCTTTCCAGACACAGGTTTCAAAGCAAGGAAGAAGTTTTAGGCAGCAGGAAACAAATCAAGCAGCTTACAAAGACGTTCTCTTCCTTAATTAGCTAAACTAAATCTTAATCAACCCACCAGTTGGCTTGCTAAATGCCAAAAGGGAAACTGCTTTTACTATTTTTGGTCTATCACAAAGAAGCCAGGGATGATGTTCTAACGAAGCCAGATGGCCAAATCTGCTGTACTGAAAGCCAGCCACGGAGGAGGAGGAGGCTGGAACAGCACAGGCTGCCCTTAAAGAGAGAAAATTTACCATTCTCTGGTACTCCAAGGACTGGGAAACGTTGGAAATTCCACCTCACTTCAGATGGTTTTGCACAGGTTCAGGTGTGATGGGGTAGGTCTCAGTAGTAAATGGAGTCACTTGTCATTCATGGGATTACTTGATATCTTCACTGTGGGCAGCTGAAATGCAGATTTCCCGGACTCAGAGGGTCAAAAATGTTCGGGGTGTTTTTGGTTTTGACTTCAGGGTTTGTTTTTAGTGTAAATTTGTACAACTGCATTAACTCCAGTGGAAACAAACTTACTTTTATTGTTTAGAAACTTATAGCTTTTCCTTGGAAAGCTTAACTGGCATGAAATAAGAAATTAATAGCCTCAGCTGAAAACAGGATAGACAGGCTTTGTGCAAAATTAAACATGTACTTCTTCCAGAAATCTCAGCCTGAATGTCTCAGTCCTGGGCTCCCTGTGTGGTTTGGCCCATATTCCTCACATTCAGACTTTTCCTTGGTCTCCCTGCACATTTCAGTCAACGCCAGGTGGGCCCCACCTGCTGCTCTGCCCCTGCCTTGATCCTCTCCAGCTTTTGCAAAGTGTGCGCAAACTACCTGAGGATGTTTTCCACACTGGGCTTCAGTGGAGATGCTGCTCTGAGGAGGGGGATCCAGCATCTCCCAGGTGGAGTGGCTGGGATGGAGACCCTCTGAGCCCAGGGAGGGGATCCTGGGAGGAAACCTGGGTCAGAGGCTGCTGGGGCTGCTGGTGATGCCTTGTGCGGGCTGACCTAGAACAGAGGCTGGACAGAGCTAAAGAATAAAGCAGGGATTTATTCAAAGGATCGCCTCAATGGATCCACCTTGGGCAGCACAAGAGCCCAGCCAGGGCTGCACCCAAGATGAACCAAAATGGTCACAAAATGCACAAAACACTCACAGGGTCTCTCACTTTGATCAGTTCTGCTCCATTTGCACCTTGCAGTTCATTGTCCCATTCCAGCTTTAGCCCATCCAGTCCCACCCTGCTTGTTCATCTCTCTTAGCCCACATTGTTTGTGCTCTTGGGCCTGAGATTTGGATCATTTGTTCTTGGTGCCCAGCTGGAGCAGGAATTGTTTTGTCTCCCTGCTCTGTGCACAGAGCTCAGCATCCCCTGATGTGAAGCTCAGACCCACACATTAAAGCAGCACAGAATGTGAAAAACAGAAAAGCCAAAACCTGAGGCATCAGTGGCACCCCGAGCCTTGTGCTCTGAACTGAGCTCTCTACAGTCCCTGTTCTGGATCCTGAAGGAAATTCTCCTCTGAGGATACCAGAGAGGACCAGAGTGATTCACATAAACACAGCTTCACATAAACATTTTGTAGTTCACATAAACATGGAGCAATTCTGTTTGTAGAACGTTTGCAGTTAATGAATTAATTATGTTACACTCTCCTCTGAGCAGCAAGCCATGAACTGAGCTAAGCAATCAGCAGGAGGCTTTGCTGCCTGTGTTTCCTGTTGTGTTTCAAATAAACACAAACACAGAAAAAGCCAAAGTGCACTTCTGCTGCCCAGTGCACTCAGATTTGGGCACCAAATTCAGTATGGAAAGGAAAGCCTTGGAAGGAGTGCTGCTGCTTTAATTCTCAAAGCATGTGGGTGCCTGTTGCCACTGGGGTATGGATGAAACCTCCCTCCTTTTATGATTTTTTCCCCTCTTTGTGAAATAGTGATTAAAAATTAGAAACCTTTGTAATAACATTCCATTCTCATGTTCATAGGGCTCAAAGAATTTCCTTACTGATGCTCACACCCCACTGCTGGCACTGCCTTTCCTCAAAAGATCCTCAAAATAAATTAATCCACAAGGATCAATTAAAAAACAAAAAGGTTTTGGATGTTTTGTGGCTGGAACTGCATTGATGCAGTGAATCAACTCTGTTATGGGACTTCCAGGATGTCTGTGAATGGGAGATGCCACAATTGGCCAGGGATGGTTGTAGCAATCAGAGCTGGTGTGGCAAATCCTGCCCTGTCTGCCCCTGTGCCAGGGGATGTTCCACTCTACCACTGAGGCAGGTTATTTCACTGATTCTTGTCATATATTTGCACTTATTGTGCTGTTTTTTCATCTTCCTAGACAGCTTTGAACTAATAACAGCAGCTACTTGACATGTAATTAAAGCTAATAACAGCTGAAATTATGCATGCTTGAGTGGTTTGGTCTTTGAAACACAAATTGTGATATTTACACTTTCTCTTTTGGCAAAAACGTGCTTTCCTCACAGACAGATGGCTTCACAGGTGATAAATGTTTGGGAAAAGTGGATTTAGCAGCAAGCCTTCAGTGTGCAGAGAAAACTCTGACTTTTTGACAGGTGGATTCCCTGATCTTTGAGTACCTTGGTGGGGTGTTTATTCCTGGGAAGCCAGAATGAAATTTGGATTTATCTGCTGCTTTGGATTTATCTGCTGCTCAGCTTTCACTCAGAGATGTGGGATTTCCTTTTTCTGCAACGTTTGTAGTGAATTTTCATTTTTACTACACTGGAAAGCCAGGAGTCAGCAAAAAACCACCTGCTTTTCTTGTGCCTTGCCATTTCCAGCCCACTTTCAAATACCCCTATATATTCTGGCAGCATAATTCATTCTCTGCTCTTGCTCTTGATTCCACCACACTTCTGATGTGCCTGGATCAGCATCCTCAGCTGAAAACCAGGTCTAAGCAGGTCTTGCAGATAAGATGCTGATTTTGGAGGTGCAAAAGTGGTCAGAATGATTTAGAGCTGACACTTTTTTCCAGGATGTGGCAGCTTGTGCAGTAAATAGATGGCAAAGATGCCCCTGCAGAGCTGGCCTGTGTGCAGAACTGCACAGGACAATATTCAGTGTACCCAAATGCCTCTTTAAAGCAAAGCTGCCAAGCACAAGACAAGGTCTGATATTTTTCTTTCAATGAATTCTTCACTGTTGCACTGGAGATACAGCTGGAGTTTGACCTGGAGAAGGAGCAGTGGCTGTGTGGAGGTCTCAGGATTTAATTGTGCATTTTTAGAAAGAAAAATGCCCAGAGCAGCCAGTCTGAGTGTGCTGCTGAGATCATTCCAGTGGAGACATCCTGGTGTGGCAGCCACAGCAGATGCCCTTGGGGCAGCACTGGCAGGAGGAATGGTTTTTTCCTAGGCAGCTCTGCCAAGGGCTGGATTTGCTCTCCAAGCCCTGCTCAGCCTTTCCTTTTAATGTCCTGAAGCAAACACTGAATGGAGAAGTTTCTGAGCACACACCCCAGAGAAATGAAAAGAATCACCTATCAAGAATTTTTAAAGCTTGATAGAAGGTTATATGGTATGTATTTGTGTGTGAATTTTGAGATAAGGAATGTTGATTTAGAAATGTTATAGAGCAGGATACACATTGTAGAGAGAGGAGCAGAATTAGAAATAAGTTTTAAAAGATGGTCTTGTAAATAAGACTAGATACTTTGGAGAAATAGAACTATGAAAGATTTATTGCAGTAGGACTTGTGAGAAGTAATTTTAGATGATTGGTTTTAAAGTATTTATAACATGGTGTGGTTAAAACTGGTAGGTTAAGATAATGTATTGTAATTAAGAGGTTAAGAAACACTTATAGTGTATTGTAATTAGGAAATAGTTGGCTTTTGATTATGATGGTGTGAATGATAACATCTCTATTGTCTCACTCTTCACATAAAACTAAAAATGGAATAAAAGTTTTTAAAACACCTCTCAGTTGCACGTCTGGGTCAGAAAAGGGCCTAATCCAACAACCTGACAGTCTGGAGATTGTCACACATTGTCACACAGCCCTCACCCCCTGGCCCTGTGGGGTAATTGTGGCAATGTTCCTCTGGGGGCTCACCAAATGTGGAATTTTTCTTCACTTGGGGGTCACCAAATGTGGTGGTGTTTGCAGGGGTCCCAGGACAAGGGGAGAGATGAGACTCTTGACTCCATGTTTCAGAAGGCTGATTTATTATTTTATGGTATATATTATATTAAAATAAATTGATATATTAAAACTATGCTAAAAGAATAGAAGAAAGGATTTCATCAGAAGGCTTGAAAGGAATAGAAAAGAAATGGAATGATAAGAAAATCTTGTGACTGACCAGAAAGTCCGAGACAGCTGGACTGTGATTGGCCGTTAATTAAAGATAACCACAAGAGACCAATCCCAGATGCACCTGTTGCATTCCACAGCAGCAGATAATCACTGTTTACATTTCATTTCTGAGGCTTCTCAGGAGAAAAAATCCTGGCAAAAGGATTTTTTATAAAATATGTCCTTGACAGGTAACCACTGAGCTGCTGACCAAGAGCCACAGTGCTCCAGAAATCCCACTTCTCACCCAGCCAGCCTTGAGCTGCAAGTGAACCAAAATGTGCATAATATTGCCCAGACCCTGTCTGGGAGCTTGTGCTGAGGTTTTTGTGGCTGCTTGGAGGCTGAAGAGCTCTGGACTGGCTGTGTCCCAGCAGGGAGGTGGGACACTCACAGCAGGACAGGGTGGCCTTGCACTCACTGGGCTGCAGGGACAAGGAGGGGGCTCAAACTGAGCCCAAACCAGGCTCCACCAGCAGGGGAGGAGGGAGCTTTGTGCCTGTGGCACTGGGGTGGCAGCTTGGTGGGCACCACCCTGACCACACAGGGTTTGCACAGCTCCTCTCTGCTTTCACCCTTACAAAAGTCCTGTGGTCTGAACAAAATGGAAAAAGGCTTTTTAAAATTAAGTGTAAGCTAACTGATGGGTAAAGCTTCATGCTGAAGTGAGAAATTGTGCTGTTTTGCCTCCTAAAGGCTGAAAGGGGACAATTCAGAATTTGGGAAAAGACGAAATAAAAGAATTTCCAGAAGGATTCTTGAATTTCTGGGTGGATTTGCAAATAATTTGGGTAAACACAGACGTCATCCTTTGCTGGCAAAGACCAAAGCTGAGAACACTGCCTGGCCCCAGCTGTACTTTGCTGCCTGTTTCAGCCACCAGAGTGGGTACCTGGCCTTTCCTAGCTGTAGGAGCACTGATCTGGCCTTTTTGGAAAACTTTGGAGTATTAACAACTACACTTTCTATGAGTTTTGAGGCATTGTTAATGCTTCCTGGCTTAAATGGGCAAAAAATTTGGTGTTTTGGCTTCTACTATCTGGAGTTCAGCTGGTGATTCCAGCCCGTGGGGCATCAAACACCTCAGAGATGGGGGGACTTAAGGATTTGGGATCATGACAGAATTCCTGGCCTTACCCCACAGGGGAAAATGAACAAATAGAGCCAGGTGTGAGCTGTGCAAGCCCACAGCTGTCACAGACATATTTTATGAAAAATCCTTTTGTTAGGATCTTTTCTCCTGAGAAGCTTCAGCTTCTCCATGTTTTGCTGCTTTGGAATGTGATTTGGAGAATTATTTATGCAACATGTGAAATTGTTTTTACTTGTTGACCAATGACAGCCACCAGTGTCGAGGCTGTGAGCAGTCACAAGATTTTATTATCATTCCTTTCTATTCCTTTCAAGCCTTCTGATGAAATACTTTCTTCTCTTCTTTTAGTATACTTTTAGAATATTGTTTTCTTTTCATGTAATGCATATCACAAAATAATAAATCAGCCTCCTGAGACATGGAGTCAATATTCTCCTCTCTTCCCTCATCCTGGGACCCCTCCAGACATCACCACACACAGCCACATGTACAGACACTCCTCTCACACCAATTTCAGATTTAATTTATGCAAAGAGTTGCTCTTGGGTCTTTGACTGATGAAAGGTTTGTGCAAGGAGGAATAAGTAAGGAACAATAATTTTGCAGCTATCACTAAGCACACAATTAATCTGTGTCTTGGAGGAGGCAGTTCCTTCTTTGGCTCTCTCTGCTGCTCCTGCTCCCTGTTAATATTCAGCAGGCTCTGGGGGCTGAGCTGCTCTTTGGTTTCAGGCAGGGAGCAGCTCCCTGGTGTTGTCTGAGCATGGCTGGTGCCTTGCAGAGTTAGTTTGGGATGCAGGGCTGGGACTCAGCTGCTTGGGAAGTGCTCAGAGCCTTGCTTGTTAACTGCAGGCTTGGAATGCTCTTCCCTTATTGCTGCCTGAGCTGAGTGCTGAAGGATGTGAGTGCTTGAAGGAGCAAAAACCAACTCCAGCCTGGGGTGGGAAGGGAAATGAATGAAACATGTCATCCTTCAGAGATGACCCAGCACTGACAGGAGCATCATCCACAGCCAGTCCCTGACCTGGGGGTGCCTTTTCTCTTGGCTTTGTTGTGCTGATTTGACAGCACAAGCTTCAGAGGAGAAGGGCTGAGGCTGTGTGTCCTTCCAGGGAAACAGGGAATTCCAGCTCCTTTCCCTGATCTCTGGCATGGCCTTGTGCCTTCAACACGCTGTTCAGGCTGCTTTCAGGGTGCTCCCTGCACTGACAGAGCCATGAAGGGCATTTTGCAAAGCTTTTCTGTGAGATGGATTGCTTGGGGAGGGTTTGGAGAAGAGAATCAGAGCAGAGCTGCTGAGGGTGAAGGGGTCAGACTGAATAATGGAAGGCAGATCTGCTCCAATATCTTTCAGTAGCTTCTGCACTGTCTGCATGGGTGGGTGAGGCCTGGATGAGCTGAGATTTGCAAACCCCCTGTCACTTTTACTGTCTGATTTTAGGCAAGATGGACAGTGCTTTCTAAAGGCTCAGGCTGCTGTAGCTTTCCATCGCAAGCACAGCAACTGCTCATCCTGAGCTTGTCTGGCTCTTCCTGGGCAAGGAGAAGCTACAACTGCCATTTGAAAGGAAAAAAAAAAAAAAAAAGGAGGCTAAACTTTACATTCTGACTCGTTAAACCCCTGACTATACAAGTGGAAAACGGGTTCAGGAGGAAATTAAATTGGATATTAGGAAAAATTCATCCATGTAGGGGAGGTCAAGCATTGGACATGCCCAAGGAGGTGTGGAATCACCATCCTTGGATCCTTGGAAGTGTTCAAAATGTGTGCAGTGCATGTGGCACTGGGGGACATGTGGTAAACGAGGTGGTGCTGGTAATGGTGATGGTTAATGTGGTGGTGGTTAATGGTAATGGGTAATGTGGTGGTTAATGGTTAATGGTAATGTGGTGGGGGTTAATGGGAATGGTTAATGTGGTGGTTATGGGAATGGTTAATGTGGTGGTTATGGGAATGGTTAATGTGGTGGTGGTTAATGGTCATGGTTAATGTGGTGGTAGTTAATGGGAATGGTTAATGTGGTGGGATTAATGGTAATGGGTAATGTGGTGGTGGTGGTTAATGGTAATGGTTAATGGTAATGATTAATGTGGTGGTGGTTAATGGGAATGGTTAATGTAGTAGTGGGGTTAATGGTAATGGTTAAGGTGGTTGTGGTTAATGGTAATGTGGTGATTAATGGTAATGGTTGATGTGGTGGTGGTGGTTAATGGTAATGTGGTGGTTAATGGTAATGGTTAATGTGGTGGTGGTTAATGGTAATGGCTGGACTGGGTCCTGAAGGTCTCTTCCAATCTTTGTGACTCCATTACAAACCTCTTCACCCCATCCATGGGCTCCCACTCCCTCACAGAAGGCTGAAGGTGCTTCACTCTCTCTAACAGGCTCTCACTAATGTGTCTCCAAGCTGAGATGGTGTGAAAGCCAACACAGGAAATGGCCAAATCCATGGAATTCCTGCTCCTCAAGAGACACAGTCTCAAGCTGCACCAAGGGAAATGTTGGTTGGATATCAGGAAAAAGCTTTTCACTGAAAGAATGATAAAGTTCTGGAATGGCTGCCCAGGGAGGTGGTGGAGTCCCCATCCCTGGGTGTGTTTAACAAGCCTGGATGTGGCACTGGGTGCCAGCGTTGAGTTGAGGGGTCAGGGCTGGGTTGGACTCGATGGTCTTGAAGATCTCTTCCAACCCAGTGATTCTGTGAATTCTGTGAATTCTCTGGGATCAGGAAGGGGCTGATCCTGAAGTGGGAGCTGCTGGCACGCTGCACAGCAAGCAGGTAAAGCACCCTGACCCCAGGAGCACTGCTGATGGGGTGTGTGGATGGGGCTGGGAATGAATCAAGGCTCCTTCCAGTTCCTGCAGCAGGTCAGCAGCACAACTGCATGCACCAGAGCCCTGTCTCATGTGTGAACCATTCATAACAAACTTCAAGCCCATGCATGGAAGAGACAATGACTTGTCCAAGTGTATTCCCCAGGGAGGCTGCATGCAAATCTTGCCCTGTGCCCGTGAGCAGTGACCATTTCAACACCTTGAAGGGGAAGAGATGTTTAAATTCTGAATTCAGGCTCAGTCTAAGCAAACAGAGCTCACTGCCAGAGGGATTTCACACTGCAGTTCTGAGTTTGCTGCTCAGAATTCATTTGGTTCTAATTCTGTAGCTTGGCTGTGTTGGCATTGCATCCTCATATCCCTGCTAATGAGGAAGCAGGGCTGCTGCAAGCAGAGGACTCCTGTAGGGATGTTGGCAGCATCCCAGAGAAGGTATTTTAGACTCACTGGGGAAGTTCCAGACATCACAGATTATATATTTATTCTAATGATGCCTCATCACTGGGGAAAGCCAGGACAGGCACTGTAATATTGGCGTAAGCAGGACTATGTTTTTGTAGTCAAAATCACTTCCAGTGAAGGGAACAAGTTGTCTCCCTAACCAAGAACCACCACTTTCATAGCTGGGAGCATTAAGCACTTCAGAGAACATTGCTTTGCCTGGGGAAAATCACATTTCCTCAACCCCTCCTCTCCCTCTGTCCTTTCCTCCTGGACTTGGAGGTGGAGGTCTGGTGCTTCAGGCTGGATGCTGCAGTTTGCCAGCAGATGCCCTGACGACAGCCACACCAGAGTTTCCCAGTTCCTCCTCGGAGGAGGGCAGAGGGTGGAAATGCTTGCCCAGGACAGATGATGCTGCTCCTCATGGGTGTTTGGACATGCTGAATGTTCCCTGCCTGTGGCACTGTCATGGGAAGCCTGTGCTGCTGACAAGGACCATGGTGTAACTGCACTGCACAAACCTGTGGGACTGGAGAATCCAGCCCAGTGCACAGACAGCAGTGCAGAATAAGTGTGAGCATCACCCAAACCAGGACAAGCATCTCTGGATATGCCTCATCCACCTTGTCCAGTTCTACCCCAAATGCAAAACTGCATGGAGTTTCACAAAATCAGCTGCTTTTTCTTTATTTCATTGTCTTCAGTCCTCATACAACTACAAATTTAGCACTACTGCTAAAGGAAAAAAAGAGCAAACTACAGCCATTCATGGGGTAACATAATTTTAAATGTTATGAGACAGCTGATACTATTAAAAATCATGGCCCTGTTATGGGCTTTCATTATTGATGGCTACTTGAGGAGACATACACTATAAAATATAAAGATAAAAAGTGAAAGGCTATTTAGATAGATGTTCAGCTGAGTGCTGCTAGCATCAAATCAGTGGCACTGGAGAAATGAGAACAGACACACAGCACAGCCTCTGGACTAAATGTGTGCACTGCCAAGGCTCGGCCTGCACAACGTGCACTTTAAATCAAAGCAACATTGAAGTCAGTATTGATTGTTCTTGGAGATATATTTTACCTTCAGGCACTGCTGTTTCCCAGAGGAGCGTGAGCAAGGACGTAAGTCTCTGTGCAGTGCTGGCTGCTGGTGGACAGGGATCTCCCTGAAATCCTCTGGAAACGATTCCTCCTCTGAAAGTACCCACTGCTGCTGCTGAGGGACCTCTGCCTGTTCTTCAGGTACTCCCTGTAGTTTTTGGTGAGCAGGGTGTAAAGGAAGGGGTTGATGCAGCTGTTGCTGTAGGTCAGGCAGGTTGTCAGGTAATTAATGTTCTTCATCACCTTGGGAGATAAAGGGAAGGATTCATAATACTGGAAGAGGAGCTGCCATATCCAGAAAGGCAAGAAGCAAGCCCAGAAGACCAGCACTATGGTGAAGATTAAGTAGAGCACCTTCTGGTTGGGCAGCCTCTTGGTCTGCTTGAAGGAAGCAGTCTGGGACACCCAGTAAATCTTGGCCAGGCGGATGTAAAGGTAGCCAATGACCACCCCAGGGCCCACGATGCTGGTGCCAAAAAGGACGGTGAGATAGACTCTGTAGGACAGCTTGCTCCAGGTGGGCAGGCAGATGCTTTTGTTGTCCCTCTGCACCAGCTGGATCATGATGAGCATGGGCAGGGTGAGCAGCAGTGACACCAGCCAGATCACCACAGCAATGGCCTTGCGGTAGCTCTTGGACCTCTTCACCGTGTCCAGGGGCTTCAGCACGGCCAGGTAGCGCTCCGTGCTCATCACTGTGAGGGTGAAGATGCTGGCGTGCATGGTGAGGAAGTCCAGGCTGAACAGGATGCGGCAGCCAACGTCCCCAAAGTGCCACTTCTGGATGAAGTAGGTGCCGACGATGAAGGGGATGGTGAGGAGGTAGAGCAGGTCGGCCAGCGCCAGGTTGATGATGTAGATGTACATGGAGGCAGAGGATCGCAGGTAGTGGCACATCACCAGCAGGGTGTAGACGTTGCCTGTCACCCCCACCACGCACATGAGGGACAGGATGGCCCCGATGGTGCAGATGGCCACCATGTCCTCCGTGGAGCCCGCCGCCCACGCGCCGTCCCCGGTGGCGTTGGCCGAGACGTTGGGCCTGATTCTGAACACGCCGTCCTCACCTGAGTCTGTCACCATGGAGGGGGTGGTGGAGAAGTGGCTCTCCAGCTCGTCACGTAGGGACATCCTCCTGGGTTTAAATGCCAGAGGCTTTGCTCATGTCACAGGGGTCTGAGGGGGTTCTCTCTGCTCTGAGAAACGCGGCTGCGCGGAGATGTGGAACCATTTCCCAGCGGCGTCTCATCCAAGGACCATCTGCATTCTCCACTAGAGGAAAGACAGCAAAAACAGCATGTTAGAAATCTGCCAGAGCAAAACAAAAGTTCATTTAGAAGTTACCTGTCCCTGAGCACGTATCTGCACTGCCTGAATGTACCAAAGGTCTTTGGCACCGAGGCCACTCTTGTAGGGGCTCATGCTCTCATCACAAGAGCCCAGCTGTGAGGTGTGTCCGTGGAAAAGAGACAAAAAAGGTTGTGTGGATCGCTGGAACCACTTACTTCAGTCCTTAGTTCGGGGCTGGAGGAAAAAAACATCCTTCCTAAATTTATAACAATGATTTAGAGCCATCAGCATGATTGTTTAAACCTCGTTGCCACATTCTTAACTCTGAAGGAGCAGAAGGCCCTGAAAAAGGGAAAACAAACTTTAGATTTGTAATTTGCAGCCAAATTGTCTGTTCTGTGTTAGTGATGCATTCACAGTCCTGTCCAGCATTCCTGCAGTGTTTTCACAGAGCAGCTTCCCTTGAATGAGGAGCTCCTCCTCTGTCCTGCAGTTTCAAACAGCATTCGAGTGATGGAGAAAAAGGCACTTCATAAAGCAAAGAGCAGTTTCCCTGTGGGATTTCTGTATCTGTAAACATAGGCTTTTTCACTCTCTCTGTCCATGTGAGATGTCCATGTGTCTGTAAACCAGATTTGTTCCAGCCAGAGCCTGGTGTGTACCTGCCTGAACAGCCTTGAGCAGCGAGGTGTGAGACAACATGTGAGGCAACTCTGTACGTGGGAGCCTCAGACTCAGCGCTGCACAAATCAGGATTCTGTTGCTCTGAATTCATTCTGGGTGTAGGCAAAAGGAGAGCAAACCTTCTTCAGAGCAATGCTGAAGAAGTAGCTAAAATGTCCAGATTTTAAGGCATACTGAAAGCCTGTGGCATCCTAAAGATCCCTGCATGCAGAAGTACATTTGCATTGTGTGTTTTACAGCACTCAGACAGTCTCTTTTTCTTTGGAAAACACTGAGGGGGAGGAGTGCTGGACTGCCTTGTCGTCGTAGGGCTCAGCAGGCAAAGATTCCCCTCTGCCTTGTTCCACTGGGCAGGCTGGATTTGTTTAATCCTGGGAATTTGCAGTGTTTCCCAGTGAGTTAGGCATCCCTTTCCCTCCTCACCAGCTCTGACTCCCTTGCCTCTTTCCTCCCACTGTCTCCTTGGCAGGAGGATCAGAGTCCCAGGCCCTCCCCTGCTGCCCTTGTGTCACCCTGTCAGTGACCTCTGTGGCCCTTAGGATGGACAATTTTCATCCTCTTTGTGATTTGCCCTCACCTTCTCCCCATTAACCCTGCAGAGATGTCATGAAAAACTCTGGATAAGAGAGGAATATCCAGTGCAGAGGGAGATTTTCTCTCACTTAGAAGTTGGAATAAAAATACAAAAAAACAGAGAAACACACAGAGCCCATCTCCCACCCCAGTCCCTCAAGTACAGGTGAGAGATCAGCGTGGTTCTGCAGTGCTCCTTCAGGACACTGCTGCTCTGGGCTGGTCCCCACAGCTTCACCAGCATCAAGATCCATTTCTTGGACCCTGCAACCCCAAATCTGCCTCATCCTGCTCCTGCTGTGCTGTGCAGTGCCCTCCTGCTGCAGGGCAGCTGTAGCCAGTCTGTCCCTCTGCCCCTTTGTCCCTTTTATCGATGTTGGTGTCCGAGCTGGCAGCGACAGTGACTCCCATGAAGGAGACACAGCTGCTCCCGGACCTGTGGCTGCTCCTCAGCCTCACAACCAGCAGGAGGGCACAGAAATGAACAGCTCTGCATGGGATGCTCCAGCTGAGCCCAGAGCTGCTCCCACACACAGATCTGGGCTCAGTGTGCTGGTGAGAGCTCATTTTCAGGAGCTATCTCCATGGCTCGGGGGCTGCCTCCTCGCAGCTGCCTCATTTGGTGTCCCAGGGACTTGTAGCAGATTTGTGCCTGTCTGTGCAGTTCCCCGGAGTGACAGCTCCTGCTGGAGAGAGCCGAGCCCACTGCATCTCCCTGCTCTGCTCCGCTTCTGCTGAACCTGCCTTCTGCTCCATTCATAAAATCCCTACAGCACCAATTCCATTCAGATACTTCAGCCCATCTCCAGACAGAGCTAGAAGAGGAAAATTAAGCCAAATGGGGAGCACTTTTATCATTTTAAAGTTGCCATCACTGCTGCTCTGGTACACAGACACACACTCACACACATGCACACACAACACAGAGCTTGTTATTCCGAGCAGCCATTCAAGCATCTTACGGTCCAGGCGATTTTCCCAGCCAATCTTGCCTTTCCCTCTACGATATCATCCCACAGGAGTACCATGCATATGTACAGCTGTAAACAGAAACAAATTTCTCCTGCTCAAACCTTGCTTTTAAATCCGGCAGATGAAGTTTCCTACAGGAAAGAAAATAATAATATAATAATAAAAAATTCTATTTAGCAGTATCAAAGCTGAAACTTAAAGAAAGAAAAAGAAGAAAAAAAACAGAAAGAAGAGAATCCTTCTTCGTGGGCAGAGAGTGAGAGATCCCAGCGCGCTGCTGCATCTGGAGTGGCAGGGGCAGGAAGGGAGCGTGCTGCCAGCCAAGTATGTTTGAAATCTGGGCGCTCTTAATACTCCCATTCCCCTCCCTCCACTCGTGCCGGCTATTTTTGCTCCCCGGTGACGTGAGGCATAGCGTGGCTTTGCTGCAGCCTGTTTAAAGCAGCAGGGTTTGATAAGCGTGGCTTGCTCTGCCTCCCCTGCTCTGGGCATCACTGAGGTTTGGGTTGTTCCATCCCAGGAGAGGTGGAAGGCAAAGCACCCTCTGTACAGCACAGGGAGAGGGAGAATTTCTGAATTAATTCCTGAATTAATTCCTGGATCCCTGAAGCTGCTCGAGCAAAACCAGCACGGCTGGGGAAGGAGAGAGGGCCAGGGAGGGTTAAAATGCTGCGGGAGGGTGACATTCCTGCGGGAGGGTGGGTGGGCTGCCCAGGGGAGCAGCAGAGCTCCGTGATTTGGAGATCGATTCCAAAGCGACGCTGAAGTTTATTTGGGTCGGATGGCGTGTGAAGAGATGAATCTGCGCCGTGGGGTCACACGCCACAGCATCTGAGACATTTCAGGCTGGCAGTAACAAAATATTACAGAAGTTGTTTGGGTGGTTCCCTTTCCCCAGTGATACTTGTGAGAAATCCCACTCACCTCTGCTCTGCTCTGCTTGGTGCTGACCACACCAGTCCTTTGCAGTTTGGTTCTATGTCCTCAGCCTCTCCTCTGTTCAGCTGAACAGCTGCCCTGTGCCCTCCTGGGACAGGAGATACAGAATACACATTCTGTATTCCTCAGCCCTCACAGCAGGGAATTAGAAAATTTAGGAAAGTGCTCTGGGGCCAGAAGTCTGCTAGGAAAAAGCCAGGCTCCATAATTTCCAGCTGCCGCTGATCCCAGGTGTTTTCTCAGCATGGAGGGCAGCACACATCCCCAGCCTGGCAGCAAAGATTTCTGCTGGAGCTCTCTAAAACCCTCTCACAGGAGACAAGAGATGAAGTGTGAAAAGTTGTCTGGCAGTGCATAAAGAGCAGCAAATGTCACCACACTGAGTTGGTGCCACTGTGGACTCGCTGGTGGCATTTGCCATCCTGCACACAGGGGATGGAGCTGGGGATGGTGACAGCTGGTGCTGCTGTGGGTCACCTCTCTGGAGCAGCAGATGCTGATTCAAATGCCCCTTAAAAAGCTGCTTTTCTACAAGAAATCCCACATAATTTCTGCCCTTGCTTACTCTGATGGATAACTTCCATTCCCAGTGGTGGTGGCTCAGTGCTGACTTCCAGTGCCTGTCTTCACTCCCCAGAGGAGACAGTAAAGGAGACAATAAAGCCCTTTCCCCCCCCCCCCACCCCTCAGATTCTACATTCAAAAATCTTTCTGCCAAGCTGTGAAACTTTCTTGTCAAACTTTCATCCTTCCCAGCACCTCAGCCATGTCTTCTCAAGGCTGAGGTGATGGAGGTGTCCCTGCCATGCTGGTGGCACTGGGTACCAATCTGTGCTCAGAGAGGCCTGCAGGGTCATGCACTGCCTGGGTGATTTGAGCGAGATAAATTCTTTCCTTGTGGGAAATGGATTTGTAGAAAATGCTTTAAAGTTTGCTAGAAGGTTCACATAGTATGTGTTTGTATGCAAACTTTGAGATAAGAAATGTTGGCTTAGAAATGTTATGGAATAAGACAGGCATTTTTGAGAGAGAAATGGAACTAGAAATAAGTTCCTTCCTTTGGAACTAGATGGAACTAGAAATAACCATGCTTTCAAAGGATGGTTTTGCAAATAAAACGAAATACATTGGAGAAATAGAGCTATGAAAGATGACTTGTAGTAGAACTTATGAAGGGTAATTTTAGTTGATTCGTTTTAAGGTATTTATAGTATAGTGTGGTAAAAGCTAATAAGAAACACTTATAATGTATTGTAATTAGGAAATAGTTGGCTTCTGATTGTGATAGCATGAATTAAAACATCTGTATCGTCTCACCCTTCACATGACACTGAAAAACAGAATAAAAGTTTTTAAAACACCTCTCAGTTACCACATCTTGAGTCAGAAAAGGGTCTAATCCAACATTTCCTCACCTCAAAATCCAGCAGCTGAGTCTCTGTCCTCGGGGACTTGCTCATGAACCTCCTGTGCCCCATGCACTGCTGTGAGCTCCCCGCCGAGGCAGGTGGGAACAGCTCTGTGCAGGGGCCTTGAAAAAGAAAGACTTGCAGCTAAAAGCACTGCCAAAAATGACAGGTGCTAGTTAAAAAGACTCAAAACTATGTGCCAGTTTTTAAATCAAGCCTTTTTGCCCAAAATGTTGCTTCCTGGGATGAAGAACAGGGAGCAGCTCCCTCCTCTGTGCCAGCCCCTCTCTGCAGGGACATCTGTGCCACCAGCACAAGGTCTGGGGACAGCAGAGGAGCCTGCAGAGCACAGGGCAGGTGGCTCTGCAGTGTTTGCTCCTCTGTTGGAAGTTTTGGTGTAGGAACAGGCTGGAGGGTGTTGGCTGGGGTGAGCAGTGGATGTGGCGCTCCACCTGTGCCACACTCTCCTGTGGTTCCTCTTTTCATTTCCCTTCTCTCAGGGTGCAGCCCTCCCCTGCCCACTGTCCCTTCCCACCATTGTTTGCTCCTGCATTTTGAAAACCCTCCTTCCGAGGGAAGTGGCTGCTGGCATTTTGTGTCAGAGGGAAATTCCTCTGGAAATGGCTCTAATGTAGAAGAAATGCCTTAATTCCCTGCTCCAAAGCAGTGGGGAGACTGAGCAGGTGCCTGGTCCCACAGCTGGAAAGTGTGCTTGAGTGTCTCAAAATGCTTTTCTTTGCCTTGCTTTGGATCAAAGGAACACTTTACCTGATGGAGGCTCTTTTGTTTCCAGGTGCTGCCCCACTCAGTGGGAAGCCCAGAGCGGATGGGGGGGCTGAGGGTGGGCTGGGGGTTGCTGAGGGCTCACCCCAGCCCTGGTGTGAGGAGGGGGCGCAGCCAAGCCCTTCTGCAGGCCCTGTGCCCCTGTTAGGCTGCTCTGGTGCAACTCAATTTATTTGGAGTTTGTATCACTGCAAGAGAAACTTTCATCTGCCCCAGCTGTGCTGCTCCCACCCCACTGTGACCGTGTTCACAGGGGTCTCAGGTTGAGGGAAGAGATGAGGATTTGACTCCACGTTTCAGAAGGCTTGATTTATTATTTTATGATATATATTACATTAAAACCATACTAAAAGAATAGAAGAAAGGATTTCCTCAGAAGGCTGGCTAAGAATAGAAGAAGAAAGAATGATAACAAAGGTTTGTGGCTTGGGCTCTCTGTCTGAGCCAACTGACTGTGATTGGCCATTAATTACAAACATCCAACATGGGCCAATCCCAGATTGGGATTCCACAGCAGCAGATAACCATTGGTTACGTTTTGTTCCTGAGGCCTCTCAGCTTCTCACGAGGAAAAATCCTAAGGAAAGGATTTTTCATAGAAGATGTCTGTGACACCCCACCTCCCTTCCTATGTCACATTCATATTTTCTGAAAAATCCCTTTGCCAGGATTTCTTCTCCTGGGAAGCCGAGAAGCCTCAGAGAAAAAGGAAAACAACATTATCTCATTTGCTTCTCCCTGTTTTGCTGCTTTGGAATGTGGTCTGGGGACTGTTTATTCAACATGTGAATTGTTTTTACTTAATGACCAATCACTGTCCAGCTGTGTGGGGACTCTGAGGAGTCAGTCACAAGTGTTTCATTAGTATCTTGTTAAGCCTTCTGTAAGTATCCTTTCTCTATTCTTTAGTATAGTTTTAGTATAGCATAATATAATGTAATGTAATATAATGCAATATAATGTAATGTAATATTAACATAATAATATAATATAATATAATGTGATATAATATAATAAATATAATATAATATAATATAATATAATATAATATAATATAATATAATATAATATAATATAATATAATATAATATAATATAATATAATATAATATAATATAATATCCTTCTAAGAACATGGAGTCAGCTTCATCAACTCCTCCTTTGGCCTGGGGAACCCAAAAATACCACACTTCCTGCTCTCATCCATGCTGAGCTGCTCTGACAGTGCCCTCTTGGCTCCCTGAGATCATTTCCCTCTTATTCCTCAAGCACTTGGTATGCTTCAAAGCCCCTCTCACCTCAGTCTGCATGTGGACACAGCACCTTGTTGGACTCACTGCAAATATTTAATTCTCTCTGCTGATTTCCCAGCCAAGGCACTGAAAAACTTGTGGCAGCAGCCACAAAAAATCACCACGAGGACATGGCATGAAAGCAACACGAAACTGCAGCACAAGATACCCTGGTGGTACATTTTTATTGTACTGGTGCTGCACAATTGGAGGCCTTTACATTTAAAGCAGATTGTTCCCAGTGGGCTGGGAACTGCCTTTGGGTGCTTCATATGGCTGAATGTGGGGATGGGTTTGGGTTTTGGCTTTTGGGAGGGGTGTCAAAGCTGTTTTATGGGTGAGACAAAGGGAACAGCATCCTTTGTTTTCCAGACTGGTCCTGTGTGGGGGAGTTTGCAGGGGTACCAGGATGAGGGAAGAGGTGGAAATCTTGACTCCATGTTTCAGAAAGCTGATTTATTATTTTATGATATGTGTTATATTAAAAGAAAATGATATATTAAAACTATACTAAAAGAACAGAAGAAAGGATTTCATCAGAAGGCTAACAAGGAAAGGAAAGGAATGATAATAAAATCTTGTGACTGACCAGAGAGTCTGAGACAGCTGGACTGGGATTGGCCATTAATTAGAAACAACCACATGAGACCAATCCAAGATGCACCTGTTGCATTCCACAGCAGCAGATAATTATTGTTTACATTTCATTTCTGAGGCCTCTCAGCTTCTTAGGAGAAAAGGATCCTAACAAAAGAATTTTTCATAAATAAGTCCATGACAGTCAAACACCTGTATTATTGAATAAACACCCCAAAGGATAAAAACAGCCCCACTCAATGCAGAAATCAGCAGTGGTTTGAAATTCTTTTGTGTGTCTCCAGACCCTGAGCACTTGAGCTCTCCTTTCCCTTCAGGGTGCTGGGGGATGCAGTTCTTGCCCCCATCATGGAGCTGTTGTCTCTGGCAGGGGCTGCTCCAGCTGTACTGGCTCTCTGCTGTTTAATCCTCCTGCTTTGCACCCTGTCTCATGCTGCAGCACCTTGGGGCCGTGCAGATGAGGAGATTCAGGTGAAATGAAGTGCATCCTTTCTCATGCTTACACACCCTGGCTGTGCCCAAAGCCCCCCTGACTCCACCATGTGTAAGCAGGGAGGGAATGCTGCCTCTGAGGGTGTGCTCAGAGCTGCAGGGAGGTTTCCCAAGCATCTTCTGGGCTCAGAGCACTTCAGGCTGCTCTGGTCCCCTGGCAGAGGGGAGCCTGGCCCATCCCTGCCACCCACATCTCCACAGTTCCTTGCTAAGCCACAGCCTGGCCATTCCCATGTTGCCAGCACTGTTTTTAGCAGGGCTGAAAAGCCAGCACTGTCTCGAGCAGGGTTTTTGGGATCAGATGATTCTCCAGGCTGGGGCACTGAGGGTGAGAACAGCCAGGCTCAGGGGCTGGGGCTGGCAGGGAGCCTTGAAGCTCTTTTTGAACCCAAATGAGAGAGGCTGGGCATCTGCTGCAGGGGAGGGAGGTTCTTGAGAGCCTCTAAACACCTCCAGTGTTAAGTGCAAGCAAAACATTTCAGGATTTTGGTGGCTCGGAGCTCCTTTTGCCAGCCTGCATTAGCAGCGTGTGACTCAGTTCACTAATGACTGCAATTAGATATCTTTGCAAAGAGGCTCTGGGTGACCTTGGCTGGGTTCCTGTCCCCTTGGGCCATTATCCAAGGGATGCTCCAGGACTCTGTGCCAGTGCAACATCTGGCTGTGCCTCCCCCTGCCAGCAGAGCCCACAGAAATGCCTCAGTTGTGCACAGAAAGCAGTGGGAGCTGACAGAACCACGCTGGGGCAGAAAGGAAAGGCAGATTTTTGCCTTTGCTACCTGTGCCACCTCTGCCCAGCAGTTTGAAGCGTTTTCCCTTCAAACCTCCCCACAAGCTGCCCCTGGCATGGCTGGGTCACTGACATATTTCATGAAAATCCTTTCCCTAGGATTCTTCTCCTGAGAAGCCTCAGAAAAGAAATGTAAGCAGTAATTATCTGATGGCTGTGGAATGTGGTCTGGAGGTTGCTTACCAACATGTGCATCTTTCATTGGTTCCATTGGTGGATTGTTTTTACTTGATGACCAACCATGGTCCAGCTGTGCTGAGGCTCTGAGTCTGTCACAGGTTTTTTTATTATTCTTTTCTAGCCTTCTGATGTCTCCTTTCTCTTTCTTTAGTGTAGTTTTAGTATATCAATATAATATAATATAATATAATATAATATAATATAATATAATATAATATAATATAAATATAATATAAAATAAATATCTACTCATCACTGAGTCTTCCTTTGGCAAACTGGCCTCACATTCACCTCTTTCTAGTTCTTCACTACCCAGAATTTGAGGTAAGAAGCAACACTCCAGAGTTAAAGCTGAAGCTGTTTCATCTCTGGGCTTCTTCACAGCTTTTGGGTGAATTCAGTTCTGGCATGACTGAAATAAGCTCATACAGCAGGGGAGAACATAGTCAGCTGTATTTATTTTATTTCATTGATTTTCTGGCTTTTAACTCACTGGATGAAAAGAAATCTAGCACATCCAGTGCTTACATTGAGTTAAGAATACTTGGACTGAAATGCTGCTTTTACAAAACCATTTGAAGGTACCAAGTCTGGACTGCTGACCCCAGGTCCTTTCAGAAGAGATAAAGAAGCTGTTAAATGCACCAGAGAGCATTCTTTGACATCTGCAGCCACTAATACACAACTCCTGGTGTTTCCTGGAGGGATTTAGAAAGAAAAGGAACAATGAACAGGAAGAAAAATAATAGCAAAAATCATCTTTCTATGGTACAGAACAAATTCTTCTGTGCAAGGGCTGGTTGTGCCCAGGCTCTCACTGCTCCAGGCTGCCTTCACAGCTCCCTCTGATCAGAGATCTTGTGAATCTGAGTGTTTCAGTGCTTTTACACACCCCTAGAACCATTTTCTGTCATTTTTGCACACATGAGCCTGGAAAATAAGTCCCCACAGGGTGTGTTTATGCAAATTGGTGTGTTTAAGCTGAGGGAGCTTGGGGAGCTGTTTGTGAAGTTACGCACTGAGGGATGATAGGGGAAGCAGAAAATCTGGTGGGTTCAGTGACCTGCTCAAGTGTCTACTGGCTTCCCTAAAGGTTACTCAGGTTGCTCAAATGCATCTTCAAGGGCCACTAAAGCCCACCTAGACCTTGGTGAAACCTTGTAATGTTCTGCTCACACAGCTGAGGAAAATTTGGACGGGCAGGTTTAGTGCATGGGGACCCTGGAGCTTGGTGTTGGGGTTACCCAGACCCACCTTGTGCTTCCACTTTGAGGGCAGGAGAAGAGACCCTTGTCTGAACCAGCTGGGCCACTCAGTGTCTGTCCTGGGCTGCTCCTGCAGGGGGGTGGCAGGGAGGGAAATCTGTGCTGTTTCTTCCAGAAGTTTCTGTGGGATGCACCTCTGCCCTTGGCGTGGCTCCAGGGCGTGAGGAGCGGGCAGCAGGGAGCTCTGAGCTGTGTCTGCCTGTGCCAGGCTCCAGCCCCGAGGCAGGGCAGGGACAGCAGCTCTGTGTGGTGCCAATTAGCCCTGCTAATCCCTACAACTGCTTCATTTGGGTGCAGGCCTGTGCTGATGGTCCCCAGGCCTGTGCTGATGTGATTATGCTGCTTCTGGTCCCCAGGCTGGCATTACAGCACTGAGCAGGGAGGGGTCTGGGGGCTTTATGCACAGAAACAAACTGCAGGAAGGGGGAGATGGAAAGGAGAAGACCCCTTGGAGCAGCCCCCTGGGGTGAGCAGTGGTTGGGTTTGATGCTCTTTTTGTGGAGATATGAAGCATCCATTGAACAGACGTGTCCCAGCACTGCCCTGGTGTGGGAAATGGATTTGTAGAGAATTCTCAAAGCCTGACAGAAGGTTCACATGGTGTGCATCTATATGCAAACCTTGGGATAAGAAATGGTAACTTAGAAATGCCATGGAATGGGACAGACATTGCTGAGAGAGAAATGGAGCTAGAAACAAGTTTCAGAGGATGGCCTTGCAAAAAAGACTAGATATAGATATTATATAGATGATAGAGATGATACAGATATATATAGATATATATGGAGAAATAGAACTATGAAAGATGCATTGTATTAGGACCCACAAAGAATAATTTTAAATTATTGGCTTTAAGGCATTTGCAGCATGGTGTGGCAAAAGCTGATAGGCCAAAAATGTTTATATTGTATTGTAATTAAGAAATATGATACAGATATATATATATAGATATATATGGAGAAAGAGAACTATGAAAGATGCATTGTATTAGGACCCATGAAGAGTAATTTCAGATTATTTGCTTTAAGGTATTTATAGTATAGTGTGGCAAAAGCTGATAGGCCAAGAAACCCTTATAATGTATTGTAATTAGGAAATAGTTGGCTTCTGATTGTGATAGTGTGAATTGTAACATCTGTATTGTCTCACTCTTCTCATGGGACTGCAAATGGAATGAAATTTTTTAAAACTCCTCTCAGTTGCCCATGTCTGGGTCAGAATCTGACACCCTGGAGCTGCTCAAACACGGCGCTGTGCTGCTGGGATGGGCAGGCTTCCCATGGAGGGAAAAGCAGACAGGCTGGACAATGTGATACCTTGGCAATAACAGCTTGTGCACTGTAAATTAGGAGCTGGCCTGTCCCTCCCTCCCACAGCTCAGTGTTGCTCCATGCTGGTGTTATCAGCCCAGCTGTGGGGAGCATAATTTGCCCAAATCCTGCTGCCACCTCCTGTGGCCAGGCTGCTGTGCTGACATCCCACACCCCATTCTCCCATTGCTCGGGTTAATGAAGCCAGGGCTCAGCTCTGTGTGCACTGAATAGCAGAACAAGCACAGGCTAATTCATCCCAGCCAGTTCTCTTGCATTATTTATAGATGAGGAGTAGCACACTCTCTGTCCATGAGGGAAACATATGGACACTTGGCTGTCAGCCTGTCATCCTTCTGTCTGGCAGCAGCCTGGACTCAGGTATCTCTTTTTTCCATCTCCTTTTTCCAGTAAAGTTAGCTAAAAAAAAAAAAAAAGGCCAAAAAACGATGATAAAAATGTAGCTAATAAGACTTTGAGTTCAGAAAAGGAAGCCCTTGTCCCACTGGACTTAGCAACTCACAGCTCCCTGTGCTGTCCATGTTCCCTCAGCCTGAAATCCTTCCTGGGGCTGCACTGAAATCCCTGCAGCAGAGCAGTCCTCACATCTCCACTTTGTCTTCTTGCTGTAATTCCTGCCTCCAGATGATCTAAAGATGACACAGGTGCCCTGCTGAAATGCTGCTCTCCAGCCCTGAGATTTCACAGCTCAGAGCTCTCCTGTGGAGTTAATCAGTAATTCACACACCTCCTCCCAAATCCCAGCCTTCTCCAAAGCCTCTTAAAATCACAGATGAATAATGTTTGAGAAAAGAAACTTCTGTAATTAAAAATTGTGCTTCCACTGATATTTTCCATGGTAAATATTCATTGAGACAAGAACTTTTAAAAGATTTTTTTGCTATTGCTTCACCTCAAGCCTAAGGGTGTTAGTATTTAGGAAAATGCTGTGATTCTGTTGAAAAGAAACATTTAATTTCAAACTTTCTCATCCAGGGCTCCCTAATGTCTCATTTTCCAGCTCACAAGAGACCTCAGCATTCCAGCTTTCCATTCTTGTTTGGAATTGAAAGTAATTTCAAATGTCTAAACTCCTGGTTTGAATTCCTTTTTGGGGCTAAGTGATGATTTACCTTATCAAAGTTTTCTATTCTCTTTTCTGCTTGTTTTTTTTTTCCTGATGAATGTGTGCAAGCATTTCCCTAATCTAAAGAAAATCAGCATCTACAAGAAAATTAATGCTCTTCCTTTTACCCTGTGCAGCTTTAATTTCACCCAGCACCAGCTTCTGCCTGGTGCTTCCCAGTGGGAATTGTGAGGCTCGCGGTTTTCTCAGCATTAGCTCTAACCAGGGGAAAAAATCCCATAAAAACAAACTGGTTTATTGAATAGCCTTAATAATATTTTTATGTGTAGAGAGACAAATAGAAATGCTGTTAAACACAGCTTTCCCCTTCTCCCTGCACCTGGAGCCTGGCTGATCGATTTTGGAATTATTGCTGGGTTTTTTTTGCCTGGGTTGAGATTAAATGCACAAGATGATATTTCTTATTTGGACTCAGATATTTATTAGTTCTTATCTATGTTATAGCCTCACAAACCCTGAGTTCTACAGCACTTCACTCTAACAAACTAAACATGGAGCCCTGTTTCTCTCTCTACAAGGCCTTTGAAGGATAAACTGTCCAATTAAGAAATGACACCTCAATTATTTTTGATAACCAACCACCCATGGCCCACAATGTGGACTTTTTTATCCAATTACACAAAATTACCCAACTCCATGTAAAGAAGGTGAAGAAGACGGTGAAGAAGGAGACGGAGAAGGTGACGAAGAAGGAGCAGCCTCTGCCCTAAAACCTCTATCTTGCTTTATATATATTACTATATTCTAAGCACTTAAACTCTTAGTTTTCCACCCTGTGATATCACACACTTCTATTCAAACTCCACACCCACAATCCCAGTTCTGTCACTCCATTTTGGAGGCTTTTCCACGGCCTCAGGTCAATGCAGTGTTCTCCTGGGGGTCAGTGCCTGTCAGCCCAGAAAGTCTGAAATTCTCAGTGATCAGAGTTCCAACAATTGATGGTACCTGAAATGCTGGAAAATACCTCTGGTCTGCAGTCAGAGCCTGTCTGTGGCAGCACTGGCAGCATTCCAGTCCCCTGGGATTGCATTCAGGTCTGCAGGCATGATCCCTTTTCCCATCAGGAATTCTCTCTCCCAGCTCTCAGTGTCTCACTCCATTCCTGGAGGCATCACCTGCTCAGCAAAGCAGCCTGGCACTGTGGGGACCTCCCTTCTGGGAACAGCTCCCTGAACCAGGTGCTCTGAGTCTCTGGTTTGCTGTTTATCTCTTGGGTGATGCTTTTCTGGCAGCTGGATGGGCTCTGTGCCCACACTGCTGTGTTGGGCTGGGCTCTGTCCAGCTATTTTTCTCTCTGAAGCAGAGATGAGACCATGACCAAGTGAGGTTTTGTCTGGCTCTTATGAGGAAAATATCTCTGCACTGATCCATATCCAAGGGAATGTGGAGACATGGCAAAAGTTTGTGCTCTCCAGGCTCCTACTAGCAGAGAAAGAAGGGAAAAAATGGGACTTAAAAATTCTCCCACTATAATTTTCTGCTTTAGGGAACTAACAGCTGTTGGACCTTGCTGTTGCTCAGAGCAATTCATGAAGAATTGTTGCCTGACAAAAGTTTTAAGTTTCTGGGTTGCTCAACTCCCCCAGATCCTGTCTCTCTGTCCATGTTTTGGAAACTGCAACTCGTTTGAACAGCCAAGACTTTTATCTGTGCTCACACTCTGAGCGTGAAGCATTTTGTCTTTCCCTTCTGGAGGTGTTGCCCTGCTCGCCCAGGAGATCTGAGGGCTGTGGTTCTGCAGGTTGGGCCAGCTGCTGGCAGTGCCCTGGAGAGCAGCCCTGGGAGCTTCCCAAAGGCTTCTCCAGGGTGTCAGAGCAGGTGGCAATGCCAGAGGGCAGGCAGGGTATGACTCTGAGGGATGTGCATCCTCTTTGCCTCACAGCAAGCAGTCCAGAGGTCAAATTTCATCAATGTGGTGATGTTTGCAGGGGTCCCAGGATGAGGGAAGAGATGAGAATCGTGACTCCATGTTTCAGAAAGCTGATTTATTATTTTATGATATATATTATATTAAAAGAAATTGATATGTTAAAACTATACTAAAAGAATAGAAGAAAGGATTTCATCAGAAGGCTTGAAAGGAATAGAAAAGAAATGGAATGATAAGAAAATCTTGTGACTGACCAGAAAGTCCGAGCCAGCTGGGCTGTGATTGGCCATTAATTAAAAACAACCACATGAGACCAATCCCAGATGCACCTGTTGCATTCCACAGCATCAGATAATCATTGTTTACATTTCATTTATGAGCCCTCTCAGCTTCTCAGGAGAAAAAATCCTAACGAAATGATTTTTCATAAAATATGTCCGTGACACTTCATCTCTCTCAACAGCCTTTAAAAACAGAGTCATTTTAACCTGCACCAGTCCAACAGCAGCACTTCATGGGGTTTCTCATGAGGCAAATTTGTCCTCTCTAAAAAGGCCACCCTGCATTGCTCTTTCCTCACAGGTCCTTTGCAGACCAGCTGCTGGGATTTGAGTTTATTGCTCTGATGGGAATAACCAGGGAAGAGGAAGATGGGCTTTGCCTTAGTTTATTTTTTTCTTTTCTTACCCTAATTTCTCATGACATTTGGGCTGGCAGGGCACGGAGTAGCCG
This sequence comes from Calcarius lapponicus, assembly GCA_039654755.1. Lineage (NCBI taxonomy): Eukaryota > Metazoa > Chordata > Aves > Passeriformes > Fringillidae > Calcarius > Calcarius lapponicus. Next base: position 3,188,833 of record CM077479.1, read on the forward strand.
GGCAGAGGTTGAGCATCATGTGTGGCAGCTGTTCCTGCTGCAGAGGTGGCTGCAAGGCTGGCTCAGGAGCCAGGCACAGGTGAGGATGCTCAGACTCCCTCCTTTCCAATTTCACACTTCATTTGAATGCACAGACAGGAGAGGAGATTACTGCAAAGCCAGCCCTCATCTCTCCTGACTGCAGAATGGAAATGGAAATCTCTGAACCCTGAACTGGTTCACTGAAACCTCCTCAGGGTGAAGGACCTGGAAGTATTCCCTGTTCTGCCTCTTCTGGGCAAGCTCTTGAATAGGGGATGTCTCTTTTACTTGGAAAAGACAAAGATTTGTGAATATTAGGCTGGGGGTTTAGCTGCAGCTGCGTCTTAAATGATTTTGAGAAGAAGAGCTGCACGCTTCTTCTCTCCCCTCCCTTTGCTCTCAGAACCGGTCTTAAAGGTGCAAAATTTATTTCTGGGCTAAACAGGATGGGGATGTGAGCACCATAAAGTCACCCCAGGACAAGTGTTTAGAGTGAGAATCTGCAGTCTGAGCAGGGGGAGGGAGGGTGGAGCACGGTGATCTCCCTAGAGGGGATTAGGGAAGCCTCCCTGTGTTTATCCTGCCTGTGGAGCAGAGCCTGGGAGGAGGGCTGGGAGCTGCTGGTACACATTGCAGGGAGGAGAAGGCAAGGGATGGGGAAATATGAACCAACAGACTGTGTTAGTTGATAAATGGATGAGTAGGTGACAGGTTAAGGGTCCCTGGGACGTTCCTGCCCCCAGAGGAGGCTGGAGGCACCAAGGGGAGCTGTGCCAATGGCTGGGGGTGATGGATTTACAGCAGCAGTCGTGTGCCTTGGTGTTCCCACTGCAGCAGACCTGATAAAGCTCTTTTCTGACCCAGACACAGGGCAACTGAGAGGTATTTTGAAAACTTTCATTCCATTTTCAGTTTCATGTGAAGGGTGAGACAATAACATAGTAGTTTTAATTCACACTAACACAATCAGAAGCCAACTATTTTCTTAATTACAATACATTTAAGTGTTTCTTGACCTATCAGCTTTTTCCCCACCATGCTGTAGATGCCTTAAAGCCAATCCTCTAAAATTATTCTTCGTGGGTCCTACTACAATGCATCCTGCATAGTTCTATTTCTCCAAAGTATTCAGTCTTTTTTGCAAGGCCACCCTTTGAAACTTGTTTCTCGCTCCATTACTCTCTCAACAAAGTCTGTCCTATTCCATGGCATTTCTAAATCAACATTTATCTCAAGGTTTCCACACAGATGCACACTGTGTGAGCCTTCTGCCAGGCTTTGAGGATCCTCTACAAATCCATTTCCCACATTTGCCCACCCAGGGGGCTTTGTCTTGGCCAGAGGTGTGTGCCAGGTCCTCGCAGGTGTGTCAGGGCTGTGTCCTGGCTCACCTGCAGCACTGAGCTGAGCGAGGACTCTGAGCTCCTCAGCTCTGCAGGCTGGGATGCTTCACTCTGTGAGTACCTTCTGGAGAAGCTGCTGCATTTTCCTACTGCAGATCCCAGGAGTATTTTGGATCAGGGAGTGCTCCTGGCTGGGAGGAACCACAGGGCTGCAAATGAGAGCAGCAGGAGTTGGTGCCCCTACCCTGTGTCACACCACAGATCCCTTCCCTGCCCTGGAAGTGCCATCCCAAGAGAAGCAATCGTTCCCAGAGCCAGTCCTGGCACTGGGTGGAACATCTGTGATTGCTCCTTTCTCATAGCTCCAGAAGGGTCTGGAGATATCTCCTCATCTGGAGCTCATCTCTGGCTCTGAATCTTGGCACATTTGACTGAGTAATTCCCTTCCTAAACTGGAAAACCTGAATCCAACAGGGCAGAGGAGTGTGGTGGGGAGAGGAATGTCGGGGGCTTTGGGGTTTGTTTGATGGGCTGGGGTTCTTTGGTTTTTCCCCCCCCAGGCTTTTCTGTGTTATCAGCACATGCCCAGCAGTGGTACTTGCTTGAGCAGCTATAATTTCTTCATTGCTTCCAGTGTAAACCTGCCCAGCATCTCAATGCTGCCATTCCATGTTTCCTCTGAAGTATGAGAGGCAGCAGCAGTGAAAATATCCTCCTTTATATTGGTGGATCTGCTAGTCAGGATTATGGGATAATCAATTCTTCATTTATCTCTGCCACCTCTTCCAAGATCATGATTTACACTAATTTTTTTTTCTTTTCTCCCCCTTCTTTGGTAGATCTATCTCTGCTTTAAAAAGCCTTGAGAGTATGTTACAGCCAGGTTCACTTTGGAAGGTGCTGAATTTGAAGCAGCAGACTGAAGGCACCAAGATATTAATCCCCCAATTTCTATGCAGTTATGCGCTGCTTGGCAGCAACCTCAAGAAATGCAAACCAGGATTTTTTTAAAATGCTTGTGAGCATCAAGAGGCAAAGATGCTCTGCTGCCAGCCTAAACCATCCCCCAGTGTAGTGGTTTTGGTTTGTTCATTTGAGATTTTGTTAATTTGGGGATTTTTTTGGTTAATGTATTAATGAGGGTGGTGGGTTTAGTGTTGGTTAATTATTAGTGTATCCACTTCTAGTTGTGAGGTAGGATTAGGAGAAAGATGAAGTAGGTTTAAAATTTTAAAAGGGTATCAAGAAAAATTTATTAATAGTAATTAAAAGAAAGAGTAATAAGAATTAGAATAAAACCTTTAGAATACTTCTTTTCTCCTTACAACTTTTTAAAATTGATAATGTAAAGAAACAAAGCATAAAATTTTACTTAGTTTACTACTTTTAGGATAGTTTTTTTAGTTTCTTTAGGGAGATAAGTCTTTTTTGTTAATGTTATAGAGACTTTTCTATAAGGAAAATAGTTTTTGTGCTTTTTAATGTTTTTTATGAACAATAGTTGTTTGGGGAAATTTGTAATTGTGAAATTTTAAAAATTTTCTACAAGTTTTTCTTATAGTTGTGTTTATGGGTTATGTTAATTTACCTGGGCAGCATCCCAGGGAATAAACTGTGGTACTTCATCTCACCTGGCCAAAGGTTTATGGGATAAAGGCAAAGACCCCATGGGCCTGTTTGTGCTACAGCCACCCTTGGGGTGCTGCATTGTTGGCCAAGGCTCTGTGGCTTTGACTAGCCAAGGATTGATCAAAATTGGTCCCCTAGTTTTTGAAGGATTTGCTTTATTTTGATATTTTTTAGTGCTTCGCAGTGGCTGCTGCTCACTGAGCTTTGTAGGATCCTAAGGGTCCTTTGTAGGTCCTTCTAAGGGTCCTTTTGTAGGTCCTCTTAAGGATCCTACAAAGGGTTCTTTGTAGGTGCTTTGTAGGATCCTAGAGGTTCTTTGTAGGTCCTTTGTAGCTCCTCCTATGTCATAGTTGAGACAATCCAAAGCAACACACTCCATTTTCAGAAGGCTTCAAACTGTTTTTATTTTATACATTCTTACAAAGCTCATAAATTTACACTTCACTCATTGGTCAGGAAAGACAGAGTGCTCATTGCAATAGCAGGTTTCAGTTGCAGGTTTCTCTTATTTATCCTTCTTTCTTTCTTGGTTTCTATGTCAATGATCTTGGTAGAAAATTCTTTTGGGGGTTAACATGGATCCTTTGCCCAGGTGAGATGAAGTACCACAGCCCTGGGATGCTGCCCAGGTAAATTAACATAACCCATAAACACAACTATGAGAAAAACTTGAAGAAAATTTTTAAAACTTCACAATTACAAATTTCCCCAAACAACTACTGTTAATAAAAAAATTGAGAGATGAAGATGATTGGGTTAATGACTGGCAATTTTGGTTTGCTCCATCCAGCAGCCCTACCCTGCTTGAGCTCAGTTTCAGTGCTCCTGGTCTCAGTGGTGCTCTGTTACTCTGACCTTGCCTCTCTTGCAGTCTCTTCTATCAATTAGCCCAGCATCCGCTAGGGAGGGGAAATTTTAAAACTGAATTATCTTCTTTTATTTTATTTTTTTAATATAGAAAACACTTGTTCAGGAGGGACTGTTTTTTCTCTTGCAGAGGGCAATTTATGTGGCTCTGTGCAGTGCTGAAATAAAGCCTCAAATTCAATATTTCCCATGCAACATTGTTAATGTTTCCATCTGCTAAAACGGGTTTAATTTGATTGACAAAAATGTCTCTAACTGTTGTTAGACAGTGAGTTGACAATGACAAGTAATCCATACAAAATCCTTGTGGATTAGTTCTGCATTCAGGATGCTGGCACTCTTGGTATTACCATTTTTACTTTTTCTTTTTTATGACGATTTTTCTTGCTGCAGAGAACTCAAGAGGCTGACGTTGTGAATGAGACTCGGGAGGTCTGTGTTCAGCTTCCAGATGCCTTAATCCTCCTGTAAGCCTTATTGAAAAGGATTCAGCTCCTTTAAATTGCTTTTGCAAAAGCTCCAGGTCGAGCTGGAGCCTTGCGAGCTGATGTGCAGAGAGAGCAGAGTTTAACACCTAATTGGGGAAAGCAGGGAGCTCTTGGTTTTAAAAGTGTCAGGCTGCAAATACGTGGCTGGGAGTCAGCCAAGCATTCCATGAGGGATGGATCTCCCTGGGAAAAGGGTCACTCTGGGGTGGTGGTTCACTCCTCAGTCCTGACATAGCTGTTCCCATACCTGCAGCCCCCCAAAAGCTCTGGTTGACCCACATGGTGATGGTTTCTATCTTAGGGGTGTTGCTTGAAGGGGTGGCTGCTTTGTCTGGCAGAGTCACTGGGGAACTGGGTGAGTGCTTAAATAGGAGTTTGAATTGTGATATTCAGTAGGAGAGTTGCAGCAGTAAATAAAATCTTGTGAGAAATGGAGTGATGACAGTAAGAGCCTGAATGAGACATGTGGGACTCCAGGCAGCTCTTCAAAATGCAGTTTCTTGTATCCAAGATGTCACAGCAGTCCAGGGTCGTGGGTGACAGAGCCTGTGCCTACAGCTGTCAGCTCCAGCTGCAGGCAGGCCTGGAGACCCTTTGGTTTAGGTTACAATGCATTATATACTTTTCTTTGCTGAGCATCTTAATGCAGTAGAACCAATCTATACCTTAACTTTTTACCTATAGCCTATCATAACTACTATAATTACCATATTCATGTTACTGTTCTCCAATCACTAAAAGTTAGTACATTACAGTTTAAGCTGGAAGTTGTTTTTCAGTTTTCTTGCACTGGAAAATTCTGAGACCTTTTTTCTACTTGCAACATTTGCTGCCTTGTTTGCCTGTGCTGTCTTTCTGCTTGGTAAAAAATCTTCTTGTTTGAGATGGGTTTATCCTTTGCTCTAAGCCATAAAATCCCCTTCTAACTAACACAGCCTTTGCCTCCTTGGTTATCCAGTAAGACTGGCTCAGCAATTCTTTTCTTCTATATCAAAACTTGCTTTCATCTCTATTTCATTCTCTGATTCTACATTCAAAAATCTTTCTGCTAAGCACACAGATCTGTGAGACTTTCTTGTCAAACTTTCATCCTTCCCAACAGATGACCGTCTCAGCAAGGAGAATCCCAATCTGCTCAGTGAATAAGCTTTACAAGTTTGCATTTCACTTTTCCAGAAATGTGAGGGCTACTTCGATTCCTCCTCCCTGGCAAAGTCCTTGGCTGTTCACTGGGGCTCTGCAGGAGCCTTTTGGGTACTTGGAGGTTCCCCCAGGTGAGGGGAATCCCCAGAGCAGCCCAAGGGGGAAGGAAGAGCAGCTCTGCAGCTATCACTGTGAATGAGGGACAAGAACTTTGAGACAAAGGCAGAGGCTGCAGTGAGCCAAGTGGGCTGTCAGTCTTCCCAAGAGCCACCAAAGGGGAAGGGAAGGAAGGTCCAGATTGTGTGATGATGCTGTCTGAGACTCTTCCTGAATCTGCTGGTTCCTGGAGGAAGGAACTGGGTCTCTGCCAGGGTTTGAGTCATCTCCTTATCTGCAGCTCCCTCTGGGCTGCACCCTGCATGTGGGTGAGTTCCCAGGGAGATGGAGACACCTGGAATCCTGTCCCTGCAGGAGTCATTGATTCCTGTCACCCATAAGTGCCCTGTGGCCCTGAGGGGGAAGGAAAAGAGCAGGAAGGAAGAGAAGGCACTGCCTGCAATGTGCATAACTGGAAATTGGGTGGTTTTCCTTAAACACTATTTAGGCTACAAATAAATCTGTCATTTCCTTGCCCTCTGCAGAGCAACCAGAACTGCCCCTGCACAGGGCCCAGGGCTGCTGGAACCCTGGTCAGTGAGAATTTCAGAATTTTTGTGCTGCCAGGCACTGACCCTCAAGAGAACACTGCACTGACCTCAGGCCATGGAGAAGCTTCCAAAATGGAATGATAGAACTGGGATTGTGGGGGTGGAGTTTGAATAGAAGGGTGTGATATCACAGGGTGGAAAACTAAGAGTTTAAGGGTTTAGAATATAGTAAAGATGGAAGTTTTAGGGCAGAGGCTGGTCCTTCACCTTCTTCTCTGTGGGTTTGGGTGGTTTTGTGTAATTGGATAAAAAAGTGTGCATTGTGAGCCACAGGTGGTTGGTTATTGGATTAAAAGTAAAAGTAATTGAGGTGTCATTTCCTAATTGGACAGTTTATCCTTCAAAGGCCTTGTGGAGAGAGAGACAGGGCTCCATTTTTCGATTGTTAGAGAGAAGTGCTGTAGAACTCATGGTTTGTGAGACTGTAACAGAGATCAGAGCTAATAAACATCTGAGTCCAAACAAGAAATTCCATCTCAAGCATTTAATTCCAACCCTGGCAAAAAAAAGAAGCAAAGATTCCACACAGGTCCTGTCTCCCTTTGGTTTCTGTGGCCCTGCAAGAGCACAGGGAGGGCTGAAGGGATCTCCCTAAAGGGCCACATCTGTCCCTGCTCCTTGTATGGCAGCTCTGGATTTTCTCTTTGCTCCTGCTGCTGGGTTATGATGAGCTGGGCACTGGGGACAGGTCTTGCATCACTGGTGATTCAGCAACCCACTGAGTCATGGCATTAATATTCCAGAGTGAATTAGCACATGGGTAGGAGTGTTGTGATGTTGTAAAAGAAGTGATCTCTTTATCAGAGTGGTGTAAACATCATTTTCACATTCAGGGAACTACTGAAGTATTTCTGTAGGCCTGAAGGAAATGTCTGCTGGAGAATAAAAATACAAAATTAAATGCAAAGCATTTCGGTCTTCTACTGTGAAGTACAGCAATCCTGAGCTGTGATTGCAATGATTATGAGTGCAAGTTACTAAAATAGTTTTAATGCAAAAAGAAATTGCATTTATTATGGAGGGAACACTATACTTGGCTGGGGAAGATAAAAGTCCATGCTCAATATACATCAACTGCAATTCATGAGACATTTTTGAGGACCACTGAAGATTTAGAGTGCTTGAAATGCTGCTCCTGCATTGCAAGTATTTCTAGGAAGGCTTGTGCAGCTCTGAGTTGGTATGTGTGTAAAATCCTTTGGTGGTTTGTGCCCCTGTGACTCACATTTGAGTCATCAACCTGAGCATCTGCTTAAGTCTTGAGGAGAGATCAGATGCATTCTTACCTTTTATAGAAGCCCTGGCGGCCTGGTGAAGTGAGGTAATCAGTGAGAAAGTGCTGGATCCTGAGAGGATGTGTTATCCTTGTTTTCCCTTTGGATTCATTACTCCATCTTCAGAACATGTCACCCTGTTTTTCCCAGCTGAATGTCCTTCCTATTAATTTTAATCTCCTTAAAATGTTTGTTTTGTATTCCACCCCCTCATAGGGGTGCTGCATTTGTGCCATTTGTACTTTTGCTAATTTGCTGTCCCATCCTTAATCTCTTTTTCTGAATTTGGGATGAAACAAGTCTTTCAAGTATTATGTGGTTAAGAAAATGAGCTGGTCTCCACAGATTCATGTGTTCTTGTAAAGCCAGAGCTTTGCTCCAGAGGACACATTCTGCTGATAAACAAGTGCCTGTGGCACCCCAGGCTAGGCTGAGCAGGTCTCAGCTGCTGTCACCTCTTCGCTGGCTGGGATTTTGATTTGTGACACTCTGTGACAGCTGTCACCTGTATTTAGGTGCCTCATTTTATTTGTGTCCCTGCTGGTGTATTGATGGAGCTGGGCCATGGCTCTTTCTGTGGGGACAGCCATGAAAGCTTGGGGACAGTTTGAGCTCAGAAGTGGCACTAAGAGGATCTGTGGCCATGGAGAGGTGATCTTCTTGGGAAGGACCAAACAGGGGGAAGGAAATCTGCTGGAAGAATCTTTACCCTGTGATTGGGCATGGCTGAACAAAAACCTAGCAGAAAATGGGAGCAGGTTCTGGGAAGTGAAGTTATTGTTCTGCCTATATTGTGATTGCTGTTTTCATGACCTTTGCTCCTGTTTACTTGCTGAGGACTGAAGTTGTGATTCTATTACCATGTTTTTGAAAGTAATCTGATAAAGAGTATTTTTTTATTTGGGGTAGTAATTGCCTCATATCTTGTAGAACACTTGCAGATTAATGCTTACAAAGTTGTAACATGAGGAGGTGATTTTGATCTCTAGTGACTAATGTGCTGAATAATTTTTACTTTTTTCCTTGTACATGAGTCAGTACAGATATGGTGATGCTCTGCTATAAAGAATTGCAAACACAGCTGGTTCCCCTGCATTTCAGAGTAATGGTATGATTAATAGGAGAAAGGCTTGGGTTGGATGGGACATTAAAGCCCATCCAGTTCCATGGGCAGGGACACCTTCCACTATCTCAGGGTGCTCCAAGCCCTGTCCAACCTGGCCTTGGACACTGCCAGGTATGGGGCAGCCACAGCTTTTGGGGCTCATTTCCTCAGAGAAGCACAGCCCTGGTTATCCTGATGGTCCTTGGCACTCCCTCCTAGTGGCATTTACCTTGGCACAGGAAAGAACAAACTCTCCTTTCACTGCCCTTCTTGTGTGCTGTGCCCAGCAGAGCAGCTCTTTGCAGGCATGAGAGCTGCCTCCCTGGCCAGCTTCTCAGGAATTCTCTGTGACTTGCAAGTGCTGCGTTTGGGAATCAGCAGCGTGGATTTCTCCTCTCCTTCCTGGCTCAGAGCAGTTAAAGGATGAGAACCCTAAATCTGATTCTGCCATGGCTTTCTTTAGTGACCTAAGGCAAAAACATTATTTACACTCATCTGATGGCAGCCTGTGTGCAGGAGTTTGGGCTTGAGCTGCCCATGGGAGAACACCTCCTGAGGGAGAAGTCTCTTGAGGCTGGTGGTGCTGAGCTGAGCTGACAAGTGCTGATGGGATGTCTTTAGTGCACTGAGGTTGTACTGCTTCTCCAGGAGCCAGGCAATGCTCTGCAGGGACCTCACTGAAGGGTTTAACACACACTCCTCTCATAACAAGGTCAGGAGCTGCAACAAACCCATTATCCTGATTGTGCTCATGGGAGGGAGCACAGGCTGCAATAAATACTGGGGGAGGTTGCTAAGGCCAAGAAACCTCTGTGAATCTCCCAGCTAGGATCCTCCCAGGTGAGCCCAGCTCCTGCAAACTGGAGATGCTCCCCATGAGCTCTGGAAAGGCTCTGCTGTCCCAGCTGCCAACAGTGCTGCCACAGAAATGAGTGGCATCTTCCCTGGCTGAGCCAGACTGATGTTCCATGGAGACAACCATTCCTTTTATGTTACATCCCTGCTAGGAGTGTGGGTTTCCTACCTGTGGCTGCCAAAATGTTGAGGGGAACAGGGGAAGTGAGGGAAATGTCTCCAGCTTTCAAAGCCCAAAGCAGCACATACTGAATCCCGTTCAGCTCTGCTGGGAAGTGTTTACCAGGAAAGCCTTTAGAAAGCACAAGAAGGCAACAAAACAATTGCACAAACACAGACTGTTTTCTTCCCAGCAATAATCTAATCATCAAAAAGGGAACTTTCAGTTCTGTGACTCCTCAGGCTTGGGAAGAGCAGATAAAGCCAAAGCTGGTTAGAGCAGCAGACTCATGTTTCCTCCAAGAGCTGCTTCTCATTTCACCTCCTGTTTTCCCTGGAAAGCAAGGAGATTCTTGTTTCTTTTGGACATAATAGGTCTGGGGGATGCCAAAACATTTTCATTTTTCAGTTTTCTATCACATTTGAATGTGGAAGCAGCACTGTTGCATGGTGGGAGATGCTTCAGCATCACAGTTGGTGACTGAAGCACATGAGGCTGGATGTGCTTTGGCAAAAGTTTTGGCTGAGTTGTTGGAGCAGGAGAGAGCTGTGGAGCTGGAGGGGTATTTGGTTTCAGTCCATATCACCCTGTCTTTGTTTGGAAGGACAGTAGTCTGCTAAGGAAGGCAGGAACCTCCCCTGAAATGGAAAATGTAAACCCCCTCCCTCCAAATTGATATAAATTTTAAAGTAAGGGGCTCTCAGGCAAAAAAAAATATGGGAGCAGGAATAACAGTTCTTTATTAGGGAAGAAAATAAAAAGATAAGATAAACAATGCAGTAAACTAGAACAGCACTGCCAGAGTCAGAACCCAGCCTGACACCCTGTGGGTCAGGGTGCTGGCACAGTCCCATTGGAATTGTGGCTCAGCCCTCCTGCAGTGTCAGGGGTGGTTCTGCTGGAGCAGGGATCCTGGAGAAAGGTGCAGTCTGCCTCTGGAGATCCAGGGGAAGAGGCAGCTGCTGTTCCTCTGGGGAATCCAGTGGAGAAGCTGTGCTGGTGTTCCAGAATCTCCAGATTCTATCCAGGTAGGAATGCTTGGCTCCTCCCTCTGGGCTCACATCTCCCAGTGGGATGCTGCAGTTCTTATCAGCCATGCAGTGACATTCAATAGCTGTTATCAGCACATGTCTCCCCTGAGAGAGGATTGGGTGTGGAAGAGATAAGGAAAACTGCCCACTGAACAGAAACCAGCTGCCATCCAGATGGCAAATAGAACACAATTTGCTTGGCCATCCAGGACACACCCCAGTGCAAAACTGTCATGGGCTGTGCTTTCACAGGTGTTGATGTGCTCCTCCTGAACCAAAAGCCTGCTGGTTTAAGGACAATCCATCAAAACTCTCCCAGAGGCAGGCTGGCTGTGTTACAGCACTGTGGTGTCTCGAAGTGGTTCTGGGGTTTATGCTGCAGCCTCTCTCACCCACCTGGCCTGTCCTACTGGCATCTCTGAGGTCACTGGATGGGGACAGGGGGAATAAGAGGCACAAGGCAAACTGTGGAGGAGCTGGAGGGTTTGGCCTGTCCTTTGCAGGATGTCTGAGGTGGAGGTGAGCCCCATGATCCAGATGTCCCCACTGTCCTTGCTGGAGAGCAGAGCCCATGGAGACACAAAGGTGATGGTCCTGGTGGTCAGCAGAGGTGGCAATTCCTCCCTGGAGCCCATTAATTTGGGAATATGCTCCTATTTTAAAATTGCTTTATTCTGTGGAAGTATCCCCCCTGCCTCTCACACTGCCAAAGGAGTGATTGTATTACATGAACCTCTGCTGTGGAGTGAGGAAATGTTTGAGTTGATCTTCTGACACTCACTGCACAAAGTGGAAGAGCAGCTTTAGCTGGGCGAGTGCTCTGTGGTAGCCCCTCACAGCAATGCTAGATACACCTGCTGCAGAAGATGTTTAAACAAACATCAGTGGCTCTGCAAGAAACCTGACACAGCCCTGCCGCTGAGGTTTAGCTGTATCAACACCAGGATGAAAAGGAAAGTTAAACAAACAACAAAAAAAAGGATGAAGCTGAAATTCCTTCATAGATGGGCTGCAGCCCAGTTAGCTGGAGCTTTGTGGAAAATGAGCTGAGCAGCAGAAAGCCATGGGAGGAAGTGTTGTGGTTTTAGGATCAAGTTGCAGGAAGTCTTTAAGCAGATGAAGCTGCTTTGATGGTGCCTTTCCAGGGAAGAGCTGTTCTCCAGCCTCCATCAGAGCTTGCAATCTCTATCCCTTCTTCATGCTGAGTTACTGGCCTTTCTTTTTCAGTCTCCTTTTCTCCCCCCACTGTCCTGTACACACAGGGGTGAAAGCATGGCTGGACTTTATTCAGCTGAGAAACACAAAGAGATTCATTACACGAAGAGGATCCCGGAGACCACAAACTATTTGATGAGTAGTTAAAAAACTCAAACTGTCAAGCAAAACTTCCATTTTCCTCTCCTTCCCCTTCTTTTTAGTGAGACTGCCTATGCCTGTGAGAAGGAGAACTTCTGTCCCTTCCAAAATTCAAAATGCCTTTTCAAAATTCAATGGCTTTTCAAGATCTGTGTTTTCATGAGCAGTGGATATTTTTCAGAATGCGTATGAAGATTTCACCTTGACTCCTCAGCGGTTACTGGTGGCCACCTGCCAAGTTCCATTCCTCTGTTTCACCCACCTGCAAACATCTCCTCTCTGGCTGTTTCACACTCCAGGCAAGGAGAGCAGCCATCCCTAGCACAGGAGCTCTCAAGAGTTTAACATCTCTAATGTGCTATAGCACTCAACATGCTGCCCAGGTTTTTAATTACATCATGGTGATTAGCAGTCCAGAAAATCACTTGAAGCCAATTAAATCATGTGCACCTAACTGAAGACTGCTGCAGGCTCTGGGGGCTGCTTCAGAGCAGCCACAGTTGATTGGGTTTTAAGCAGCCCCTCTCCCCCTCCCTGTAAATTATTTACCTACTTCATTATTTTACAACTCCAGCAGTAATTGTTTTTTATGGGTTTAGTAAAGCTGCTATCATTAGTGGTAGCAGTAAAATTTTCTCCTCTATGTAACCCCCTATGTCTGGATTGAGATCCTAAAGGGAGCTGTGGCTTTTTTGACCCCTGAATCACTGCCTGTGATTTTAATGCTCTCATGCAGAGGTACCACAGGTTCTGCTGCCCAAAATAAATCAGCCCTACAGCCCAATCTGGCCTTAGAATGGAGCAGCAGTTGATGATGCACATGAGGTCACCACTATTAAATACCCAAACCTCTCCAGGAGCAGGCAATGGGATTGAGAAGGGCTGGGAGCAAAAGGTACTTTGCTCCTCCAATATTTTTTTAATATGTAAATACTTTTGCATGAAAAAAGGCCCCTCCAGGGGCAGATGTCCCTGTCCCAGGGGGCTGAGAGCAGCTGTAATGCCCAAGGGGGGGCCTTTCCTCCCACCTGCAGCTGCCCCACGAATTGCTGCTCCTGCAGCCTTGGGGACCACCAGCCAGAAAACCCTCCTGGGGAGAACCACCTGGAGCTGTGCCTTGTCCCAAGGCCTGGATTTATTCTGCCACACATACAAGCTGGTAGAGAAAATCAAGATGAGGGGACACCCCATGTTCTGGGGGAAGGATCTGTTCATCCCTTATGGGTCCCTGTCAGAACCCAGGAAATTCCTCTGGCTGCCCTGGAGGACTTGAGACCCTGCCAAGGGGGCTCAGAGATCTTGGCCCAGAGCCCAAACCCCTGTGCCTTTGATTTTGACCCATGGAAAAAATGACCAACATTTATATGAAGAATTACAAGTCAAGAGAGTTTATGTAGAATAATAGTTATTTTGTCATGGGGTGAAAAATAGATTTTTGGGGTTTTTAGAATGGAGGTTCAGGAGGCAAGGTGGAGGAATTTGGGCGTGTCCAGCCTTCCTCCTTCTTCTTCTTGGCCTCCATCTTCTGCTGTGATGTTGGCACTTTTGGATTGGTTTAAGGTAGAAACTCACTGTCTAACACAGGTGATAGGTATTGGGAAGTTATGGTAAATAATGTACATACAGTTTTTAGTATAAAAAGATAACACTGCCCTGAGGGCAGGCAGTGTGCCTCTGGCTGACCTGCTGGACAGAACTTGGCGGGCCAGGGAAAGAATTTTATAGATAAGAAACAATAAACAACCTTGAGAACGAGAATATAACAGTTCTGACTCCTTCTTTGACTGCTGAGCTGGGAAAAGAGACTTTTTAACACATCTTGGGGTCACTCTGACCAGCAGAAATCCTTCATGGGTCCCCTGCACAAGGCCTTGGGGGCTGCTCCCAGCACCAGTGCCCAGCTGACCCTCCTCTGTCCTTGCAGCTTGGTGGAGAATGTGCTGGAGGACAAAACCAAAAGCCTCCTGTCTGCCTGTTTCTCAAGTGTCCTCCTGCTTCCCTCAGAAAGGGAAATGCCACACCAGAGCACTTCCCTCTACATCAAGGTACGTGCTGGCTGAGCCCCAGGAGTCTCCAGCCTAAGGACCCTTGGAGCTTCATCCTGGTGGTTGCATCCTCCCCATCACTCCTGCAGAGGTGGGGCTCTGCAGGACCCTGAAAGGAAAGACATGTTTTGTATTCCTATCCCTCATAGGGGTGTTGCATTTTGCCATTTGTACTTTTGCTAATTTGCTGTCCTGCCCTTAATCTCTCTTTTTCCTTAACCTCTGAATTTGGGAGGGTGTGTTATCCTTGTTATCCCTTTGGATTCATTACTCCATCCTCAGAGCATGTCACCCTGTTTTTCCCAGCTGAATGTCCTTCCTATTAAATTTTATCTCCTTAAAATGTTTGTTTTGTGTTCCTACCTCTCATAGGGCTGTTGCATTGTGCCATTTGTGCTTTTGCTGATTTGCTGTCCCATCCTTAATCTCTTTTTCTGAATTTGGGATGAAACAAGTCTTTCAAGTATTATGTGGTTAAGAAAATGAGCTGGTCTCCACAGATTCATGTGTTCTTGTAAAGCCAGAGCTTTGCTCCAGAGGACACATTCTGCTGATAAACAAGTGCCTGTGGCACCCCAGGCTAGGCTGAGCAGGTCTCAGCTGCTGTCACCTCTTCACTGGCTGGGATTTTGATTTGTGAAGGCAACTGAGAGTGTCTGAACAGGGGGCTCTGGGATGCACTGCAGGGCACCAGGGATGTCCCGAGGGTAAAGTGGGGTCTGGAGGCACCCTGAGAGCACCCAGTGCCCAGGGCTATGCCAGACCTGTGCCCTGGGGGAAGCCCTGCCCTTCCCTGCCTGGCTGGGTCACTGGGACACAGCTGGGGCCAGCTCCCTTGATGTCACCAAGCGCTGGGAGCCAGAGCTGGCAGCAGGTGCTGTGTCACAGTGGGGCCCTTTGTGACACCCCCGTGCAGCAGGTGTGGTGGGCATGGCTGCTGCCCACAGCGCAGGGTGACAGGCAGGAGCCTGGACCTGACACGGAGCCCCCGAGTGCAGCCCATGTCTTGCCCCAGCACCCCTGGCAGCCCTGTGGGGCTGAAGTGTTCTGCCAAGGCTTCCCACAACACCACCCCAACACCTGGCCCAGGATTCCCCGTACTGCCTGTCCCCCAGGATGGAGAAGAGCCCTCCTGCCACCCCCAGCGAGGCCTGGGAGGGGGACAGTTCTTCCCAGGGGAGCAACTCCTCACAAATGGTGTCCTTCTACGATACAAGCACGATGCAGCCTCTGCAGCTTGGTGAGTGAGGGGCTCCATGGGGCTGGGCAGGGCTGGGGACCACCAGCACCAGGATCATGTTTTCCTGGCACAATGACAACAGCAGTCCTGGAGGACAGGCAGGATGTCACCTGAATGCCAGGGTGGCTTGGGGCTGGATGCCAGCCCCAGCACAGCCTCTCCCCCCCAAAAAAAAAACCAGAGCAGAGGGGCTCCAGGGTGTGGGCAGAGAGAAGCAGTGGCACTCTGGACCTTTCCTGCCCATATCCCAGTGTGCTCCTCAGCCCAGGGCACTGGGGCCATCCCAGCTCCTCTGCCCATCACCTCCAGCCATCAGCTGCTCAGGAAAAAGGCTGTGCCAGAGGTGTGGGCACAGGGCTGGCTGCAGGGTAGGTGTCCTCGGCTCTCTCCTGTGCCCAGAGCCCCTGCAGCCCCCTGTGACAGTGTTCACAGGGATCTTAGGATGAGGGAAGAGACGAGGATCTGACTCCATGTTTCAGAAGGCTTGATTTATTATTTTATGATATATATTATATTAAAACTATACTAAAAGAATAGAAGAAAGGATTTAATCAGAAGGCTAGCTAAGAATAGAATAGGAAAGAATGATAACAAAAGCTTCTGTCTCAGACAGAGAGTCCGAGTCAGCTGGACTGTGATTGGCCATTAATTAGAAACAACCGCATGAGACCAATCCCAGATCCACCTGTTGCATTCCACAATGCATTGTTTACATTTTGTTCCTGAGGCCTCTCAGCTTCTCAGGAGGAAAAATCCTAAGGAAAGGATTTTTCATAAAAGATGTCTGTGACACCCCCCTGCTCTTCCCCTCTGGCAGATGCCAGCTGGTTGCCCATATACAAAGAATCAGAAGACGCAGTGGATTTCATCCTGGCCTTTGTCAGCAGCCTTGACAAGGTAACAGAGGCCAGCAGGACACTGGTTCTGCTGGCAGGGGCTTTGCTGGGCTGTGCAGTGGTGCTGGCTGGGCAGAGCTGCCTTTCTCTCAGGGCACTGCACTCCCAGTGCTCCAGCCCCACTGGCTGTGTCCATCCTCCCACACTCCCTGTTTGTGCCTCTGCCAGGACACCCACAAGTTCACATTTCTGAAGAGCACCTACGTTGTGTGCAAAACTGCCCTGAAACGGGGCTTGACCAAGGGCCTGGATTTATTCTGCCAAACGTGTGAAGTGGTAGAGAATATCAAGGTAGAGCCATCTGGTGTTTTGGGGATGGGCACAAGCACCCCTGGCACTGGCACCCTGTGTGGACAGTGCTTGGGTGGGTCAGGAATTGGATGCTGCCAGCTCCCATCCTGGTTGTGCTCTACAGGACCTTCTGGAAAAGGAGCCAAGGGACCGTCTGTCCTCCAAGATCCGCTACCTGGCCATGATTACCATACAAGAATTAAGGTCAGCCCCCTGCCCCAGAGCTCTGAGGCCACCTGCACGAGGCTTTGGGGGCTGCTCCCAGCACCAGTGCCCAGCTGACCCTCCTCTGTCCTTGCAGCTTGGTGGAGAATGTGCTGGAGGGCAAAACCAGAAGCCTCCTGTCTGCATGTTTCTCAAGTGTCCTCCTGCTTCCCTCAGAAAGGGAAATGAACACTTCGCTCTACATCAAGGTACGTGCGGGCTGAGCCCCAGGAGCCTCCAGTCCCTCTGGGCTGCTCCCTGCTCACCCTGTGCTCCCCCACAACCAGAGATCTGAGGCAGGCTGAGGTCTCAGTGTTCCTTTCCCACCCTGGTGGCTTTGTCCCCTTCCCATGGGCCTGGCTACTCTGTCCCCAGCAGTTTGTGCGTCCCTGTGTCTCTGCTGGGCAGTTCAAGTGTCCTCCTCAGGCACTGAGAGCTCAGATCAGTCTCCTGGGTGTGGGGGAAGAACAGCAGGATGACAGGCACTGGTCTCCGTGTGTTTGCAGACCCTGAAAGCCATGGACACAATGCTGAGGACAGTGGTGCTCAGCTTTCCTGCTTCCAGCGTCAACAAGGAGCTGCAGGACATCTTTGAGGTGTGGCACAAGCAGAGTGGGGGTCCCAGGGCTGTTCCTCAGCCTGGAAGGGAGGAGCTGCTCAGTCCAGTGCTGAGTAGGCAGAACATGGTGTGGGGAGGGTGTTCACCTCCCCTGAGGGAGCAGGGGCTGGCACCAGGCTCCTCTGAAGCACAGTGGCTGCAGAAGGTGGCACCTGCCTGGCCAAAAAAGTTGTCCTGGGACCTTTGCCCAGGCTTGTGAGAGACCCCAGGGACAGCACCCCACTGCAGGCTCAGAGGAAGCCGTGAGGGATGGTACAAGTCTGGCCCAGGAGCAGAGCTGTGCTTGCTCTTGGTGCTCACCAGTGGCTCCTCTCACCCCAGATGCTGCTGGAGTACACCAGATGTGAGAGGGAAGCTGTGCGGGAGAGGGCTGTGGGGAGGATTGCTGTCCTGACCAATTTGCTGTCCAACTATTCCACTCTGAAGGTAGGAACCATGCACCCTGCAGCCAGCCCATGGCCCTCTCCATGCCACTCTCCATGCCAGGGCTGCTGCCCAGCTGGTTGCTCCAAGAGATGGGCCCATGGAACTCTGCAAAGCCCAGATTCACCAGGACTCCAGCCCTGGGCACACTCTTGGGTACAGGTTCAGCACCAACTTCCTTCTCTTAGCCTTTCTTCTCATGCCTCCTTCATGCAGCCCTCTGTCAACTTTGGAAGAGACAGTTCTGGTCCTGTGTGCCCTGGGGACATCTCATTCCCAGCCATGGGAAGGCTGGTGGGACGTCTCATTCTCTTCCGATATTCCGGGGAACAAACAAGCTATCTAGCTTTCCACGCTCTCTTTTCCCTCGCTGAATTCCTCTGTAAGTAAAAAAGCAAGAGCAGCTGTGGCCTCATCCTTGTGCACACAGACCTCCCTTGACAGACCTGCTTCCCAACCTCCTCTGCCCCTCCCAGCTGCTTCCCATGGCATCACTTTGCTGCAGAAGCTGAGTGCTCACCTCAAGTCCAGGATCTGTTTGTCACTGCTCTCCTTCCCCCCATTCCTTCCAGGACCTTGAACCCCTCTGGCTTGTGGCCCCCACAGCCAAAGCCCAATTGACTCCCAGGTCCTAAAGCTGAGTCTTCCCCATTGGAGAAGAGCAAATCCACCACCCTGGCTGGTGCCTCTTGCCTAAGCAAGAAGCCATTCCCAATGGCCCCCAGAAACCCTGACTGGTTCTGTCCTGCTGTCTTGCAAGCAGATCTCAGGGTGGTTTGATGACCTTGCTGGCAAAGCAGCTCTGTCTCACTGACTCTTCTGTGTTTGCCCTGCTGTTTAGACAAGTCAAGGCCAAGGGATGGGTCAGACGAATTCTCTTGGGAAGCTGTGACCACCTCCTCACTGTGTTACCTGAGCATTAGAGACTGTACCCAGGTAATGATCCCCCTCCTGCTGCGACTCTTGTTCATGGCATCAGCAGGGCACTTGTGTGAGAGCAAAGGGATCCAGAATCAGTGGGGCTGGTGGGGCCTCACTGCCCTGGCAAGAAGGTTCCTGCCATCCCCGAGCAGGGATAACACATGGGCTGCACTCTGCTGTCCTGGCAGCAGCTCCGGCCCCAGCAGGTGCTCCGGCAAGCCCCTTGTTCTCATGAGCCTTCCTCCCTGACATGGAGGGCCCTCTATCCTCACCCTGTCCCACTCAGGGACTGCAGGCACTGCTGCCAGCTCTCCTGTGGGCTCTGCTGCCAGCACTGCCAGGAACCTCTGCCCAGCCAAGCCAGAACCACTCAGTGGCATGTGTGTTCCTTCCTTCCTTCCTTCCTACCATAGGCCTTTGGAAGATACCTCCACTCCAGTGAGAGGGCAGACGTCATCCTCGAGGTCATCGAGGCCATGAGAGATGCCAGCATCCTTGACAAGGACGTGCCCAACAGCATGCTGGATGTGGTCATGGAAGACACAGACTTCTGGCTGACAGATGTAAGTGCCCTGGGGCTGGATTGCCCTGATCTTCAGCCCTGTCAGGCCTTGTTCCTCCCTCCACCCCTTCCTCACAAACCCAGGTGACTTGGGTACCTGAAGCCATCCGAAGGTGGCAGAGAGGAATGGGAAGGGCAGCTGAGGACATGGCTGCACTCCATGGCAGTGCCATCCTCACCTGTATCCTTTCCAGGTGCCCAAGATAGTGAAATGCATTTTTGAGAACCTGCTATACATCACCACAGAGGCAGGCTGTGTGAAAGTGGAGTCACTGTTTCTCCTGATGACCAACCAGTACCCCTCGGCCGTGGTCATCAGCCTGTGTGAGATGGCTCTTCAAGGAGACAGGTACTGGCCCTGACAATCTGAGGGGCTTGTTCCACATGGGGACAGCGACCCCGAGACTCTGTGGCTGCCAGATCCAAGGAATGCTGCAGGACATCCCATGGAGCCAGGCTTTCCATCCCACAAACCTTTCTGGCTCTCTCACAGCAGCCAAAGCCAGCTAGGCCACTCCAGAGCCAGCTCGGCGCTCCCATCCCCACAGAGAACTCCCCCTCAGCCCTGTCCTGCCTCCTGCAGGCCCCCCCAGCACAGAATCTGCTCTGTGGGGCTGGTCCTGGCCATGGCACTGTGGCTGAGGCAGCACCTGGCTTCCAGCACTTTGCAGGAGCTGTGTGACACACTGTCCTCCAAGCCTGACATTCTGGACAAGTTCCTAACAGAGTTTGCTACCTTGCACCGGAACCAGTGGTGCAACCCTCCCAGAGAAGGCACCCGCACCTCTCACAGAGCTGTGAGTTACCAGAAAAGGCCCCAAGCCCTTCCTGTGAGCCCTCTGCCAGCACCTCATGGCTGTGTCTGTTCCTCCAGCCATCCTCGGGGCAAGGTGACTTGGAGGAGGGTGAGGAGCCCAACCTCTGGAGCAATCAGGGGCATCCCGATGTGATGACGGCCTTCCTGATGCTGGAAGTCCTCCTTGGGCTGTCAGAGAGAATTGAGATGGTGAGCAGGGTGGTATTGGGGCAGCCAGGGCCTGGGGCTGAGTGCAAGGCAGAGGCTTGGCCTGACCTGGGAGTCAGGATGTGGAATGACTGCTCCAAAAACCCTCCCTGCCATGGTGGGGCCTGGGCTGGGAGCTCCAAAAACCCTCCCTGCCATGGTGGGACCTGGGCTGGGAGCTCCAAAAACCCTCCCTGCCATGGTGGGACCTGGGCTGGGAGCTCCAAAAACCCTCCCTGCCATGGTGGGACCTGGGCTGGGAGCTCCAAAAACCCTCCCTGCCATGGTGGGGCCTGGGCTGGGAGATCCAAAACCCCTCCCTGCCATGGTGGGGCCGGGGCTGGGAGCTCCAAAACCCCTCCCTGCATGGTGGGGCCTGGGCTGGGAGCTCCAAAAACCCTCCCTGCCATGGTGGGACCTGGGCTGGGAGCTCCAAAAACCCTCCCTGCCATGGTGGGGCCTGGGCTGGGAGCTCCAAAACCCCTCCCTGCATGGTGGGGCCTGGGCTGGGAGCTCCAAAAACCCTCCCTGCCATGGTGGGACCTGGGCTGGGAGCTCCAAAAACCCTCCCTGCCATGGTGGGACCTGGGCTGGGAGCTCCAAAAACCCTCCCTGCCATGGTGGGGCCTGGGCTGGGAGATCCAAAAACCCTCCCTGCCATGGTAGGGCCTGGGTTTGGAGTCAGGATGTGGGCTGAGTGCTCCAAAAACCCTCCCTGCCATGGTGGGACCTGGGCTGGGAGCTCCAAAAACCCTCCCTGCCATGGTAGGGCCTGGGTTTGGAGTCAGGATGTGGGCTGAGTGCTCCAAAAACCCTCCCTGCCATGGTGGGGCCTGGGGTGGCTGCCCTAGGAGGTCTCCAGGCACAGCCTTTTCACCAAATGGAAACCCTCTTCTTCATAAAGGGAAAAAAAATTGAAGCCTTCCTGCCAAGCATGATGAAGATACTGGAAGTTGGCAGTGAAGATGAGAAGCTGAAGATCATTGAGGTCTTCCGAAATGTCCTGGGTCAGCTGAAGAAGTCAAAGGCCAGCTCCATTGCTGTGGCACTGGTGGGGAAGATCCTGCCCCTCTTTGACTCGGTGAGGCTGACATGGGAGTCCGAGCCCCACAGATGGGCACTGTCCCTCATGAAAGCAGCACTTGGCGCAGACTCAGCCCTCCAGGAATGGATCCTGGGCTTTGCAGCCCAACACTACTTGTGCCTGCTCTGGAATATGACAATGTGGCATGGCCCTCACCACAGGAAAGGGCAGGGAGTCCTGCTTCAAGGCTCACCTTTCCTCCCTTGTGGAAACCCAGGGCACAGGGAATATTTCTCTGTCTGCTCTGGGGTGCCCTGACCCCCAGGGCAGCAGTGACTTTGACTCTCATTCATGGAGAAAGTTTCCTAGACTTCAAGATAGACTGGAATCCACAAAAGTATGAAATAGATTATAGAGAGTAGTGTAGGTGTATCACTTAGGTGAGAAATTGAGGTTTTGGGATTTTTAGTATGTTGTGGATGGAAGTAAGATGGAGGGCACAGGGTGTCATCGTGAGTTTCTTCTTCATGCTTCTTCTTCCTTCTTCTTGATGGGTTTGGGTGGCATTTTGTAATTGGGCAGAAAATTCTTCTGAAATGTCTGATATATGAACTCTTCAGCCCTGCTCCACATCTTCATTATCTGCAGGGAGCACCAGGGATGTCTCCAGGCTTGTCACAGAGCCTCCCAGTTGGCTGGAGCAGTCCCTCCTGCCAGCACCCCTCACTTCTGAGGTGGCATTTTGTAATTGGGCAGAAAAGTCCACATTGCAGCTCTTTGGGACCAGTTATTGGGTTAAAAGGGAAAATAATCCAGGTGTCAGTTCTTAATTGGATAGTTTAGTCTTAAAAGACCTTCTAACATGAGGATGTTGGTCATTTTGTGCCTTCTAATGAAAAGCTGCTGCACTCACCATAATGAGACTGTTTTACTGATAAGAAACAATGAACACTTGAGTTTGAACATGAATTACTGTCACAAATGCCTTCAATCCAGACCCAGAGAAACTGATGAGTGGTACCCCACCCTCCCTCCTCACAGGAAAGCGCGCGGCTGCGAGAGCTCTCGCTCTGGCTCCTCAGAGACCTACTGAGGTCTGTGGCGAGGAGGGATGAGAAGAAGATGAGGAGGCAGGTGCAGAGTGCCCTGATCCCACTGCTCTTCCGTGTGAACGACCAGGTCCCCAGCGTGGCCAAGGTATGGATTTGAAAGCTGATGTGATACTGGGGGGCTGACACCTCCCAGTGTGTTTTATTTGTGGGGTGCCCCGTGGCAGGAAGGAATGATGAATCTGACTCTATGTTCTCAGAAGGCTAATTTATTATTTTAAGATACTATATTATATGAAAGAATACTAAACTAAACTATACTAAAGAATATAGAAAGGATACTTACAGAAGGCTAAAAAGATAATAATGAAATAATTAAATAAATAAATATAATGAATAATAAAAAGATAATAATGAAAACTCGTGACTCTTTCCAGAGTCTGACACAGCTTAGCACTGATTGGCCAAAGAGTGAAAACAACTCACAGCAGAATCCAATATGAAACAATCACCTGTTGGAGAAACAATCTCCAAACACATTCCACATGAGCAAAACACAGAAGAAGCAAATGTGATAAGAATTGTTTTCCTTTTTCTCTGAGGCTTCTCAGCTTCCCAAGAGAAAAATCCTGGGCAAAGGGATTTTTCAGAAAGTATGAATGTGACACCAGGGGTTCTGGGTACTGGGCCAGGGTTCCCCCAGTGCAGCCCCTGGGAGGGGTCTCTGTGGAACCAGCACAAGCAGGGGCAGGCAAGGTGGCTCGTCCACTTTCATCACCTGTCCTGCCTGCTCCTGCAGCTTGGCAGCAGCCTGGTCCCACTGAGACAACACCCAAGGCCTGAACATGTGTGCTCCAGAAACCCAGAGGCTTTTCAGCTTCCCCACAAGTGTCAGAGGCCAGGGCTTCATGCCTCAGTCACCAAGGTCTGGCCCCAAGAGACTCTAAGATATTTGAGCTAGGACAAGTCACAGCTTCCTAAGGGTGGGATCACTGCAGGAATAAAGCCAAGAGGTCTCTTTCTCCAGGCCCTGGTGCCACCTCTGAGCTAATGTTGTTCTGCAGGCTTCCAGGGAAGCCCTTTTTGCTGCTGCAGAGCTTCTCAAATGGAAGCAGCTCAAGCACCTGCTACAGAAAGAGCGGATGTGGGAGCTTGGAGAATGCTTGGTAAGGACAAGCCCCAGGGCCCAGGCTGGGTGAGGGCTGTCCCTGCCCTGGGCTGGGCAGGACGTGGAGGACCTTGTTCCTGTCCTGGAGAACAGAGCCCCAGAGGCTCCTCTCCCCTTGGGAGGGCTCAGCACTGGGGTGCTGGCAGGAGGGACTGCTCCAGCCAGCTGGGGGGCTCTGTGACAAGCCTGGAGACATCCCTGGTGTTCCCTGCAGATAATGAAGAGGAGGAGCAGGGCTGAAGAATTCATGTATCAGAGCCTGCCCTACCTGAGGGACCCTCAGTCCTCCGTGCGCCTGGCGGCCGTCAGGTTCATCGGTGAGTCACAGCCCTGGCCCCTTTTAGGCCAGCCTGGCCACATCCCTGCCCTGCACTGGCAGCAGCCCTGTGGTACCCCAACCACCCTGTGCAGAGCCTCAGCCTCCCTCTGCCCCCTGCCACCAGCTGGGCTTGGTGGCCACCTTGCCCTGTCCCTTTCTGGTGGCCCCTGGGTCAGCCCTGAGGAGTGGGAGGGTGGCAGGGCTGGGGGTCACCCTGCTGGGAGCACACTGGGAGCAGGGAGTGACAGAGCTCTGTGCCCAGGGTGCGCCACGAGGCACGTGAGGGGCCCGGACTTGGAGACTCAGGCTCACATCCTCAGTGGTGAGTGGCCTGTGGGGAATCCAGGGAGTGGGGGGGCTCTGCAGACACATGGCTTCATCTTGGCTCTGTTTGTTTGGGTCACAGCCCTTCAGCCCTTGGAGAGAGACAGGGATATCTCAATCAGCTCCCTGGCAGCCCACACAGGCTTGATCCTGAGAGCTCCAAGGGTGCAGAGAAGATCATGGGTCATTCTACACACGCTGTGCTGCTGGTGTCGGTGAGCTCAGCAGAGCTGCAGCTGTCTGTGCATTAATAAAGCTGGAGAAAGACATCCATGGTATCCTTCAGATGTGTAATGGCCTGAATGTGCTAAGCAGACTGTGTCCTCCTTGGCCTGTCCCACAGGCAGTGGGATGCTTCCTCCTCACACCCCTGCCATCCCAAAATGCCCCACTTGGCCCAAAATTGCAGGCACAAGGCCCCAGATGCAATTTCAAATTGCATCCCTGGTACCCCAAAATGTTCCTGTGGACCTTGAATTGTACCTGCAGAGCCCCACAGTGTCCATGGCAGACTGAATTCTATCTGCAGAGCCCCACAGTGTCCTTGGCAGACTGAATTGTACCTGCAGAGCCCCACAGTGTCCATGGCAGACTGAATTCTATCTGCAGAGCCCCACAGTGTCCTTGGCAGACTGAATTGTACCTGCAGAGCCCCACAGTGTCCACGGCAGACTGAATTGTACCTGCAGAGCCCCACAGCATCCTCAGCAGACTGAATTGTACCTGCAGAGCCCCACAGCATCCTTGGCAGACTGAATTGTACCTGCAGAGCCCCACAGCATCCTTGGCAGACTGAATTGTACCTGCAGAGCCCCACAGCATCCTTGGCAGACTGAATTGTACCTGCAGAGCCCCACAGCATCCTTGGCAGACTGAATTGTACCTGCAGAGCCCCACAGTGTCCTTGGCAGACTGAATTGTACCTGCAGAGCCCCACAGCGTCCTTGGCAGACTGAATTGTACCTGCAGAGCCCCACAGCATCCTTGGCAGACTGAATTGTACCTGCAGAGCCCCACAGCATCCTTGGCAGACTCCAAATTCCATTCCACGTACTTCAAAATGCCCCACTGAGTGCTGGGGTGCAGCTATGGAGCCCCAAATGGTCTCTGGCAGCCCCACCAGGTGTGGAAACATGAGGGAATGCTCAGCCCTGAGTGGAGCTCAGCAGGTCCCAGAGCTCCCTGGGGAGTGCCAGGGGCTCGAAGCTGGGAAGGAGTGAAGCTCTCTGTTTTAAATGTGGCATCTCTTTATTTTCCACCAAAAGAAGCCTCATCCGCACACTCTGGGGGAAGCCTCCAGCTCCCCACCACACATCCCAAACAATGAGCAGGGGATGCCACCCCCAGGCGCTGGGGGAAACAGCAGAGGGTTTGAAGAGCCAGAAGGGATGGGCAGGGGGCAGCTGGGGGAGGAAGCAGGGTGCCCCTGCCCTGGATTTGTTCAGAGGGGCAGAACGTGTGCAGGATGTGGGTTTGGGGTCTTTTCACTAGTGCTGCTGTCACCAAAACCCTCTGAAATTGTAGGGATTGACTCACTCTAACTCTGTCTTTGAGTTACACAGTAAGGTGTTGCTTCATTTTTGACCAGCAGGGGTGGCTGCCAAGTTCTGGCCTCTGCACTGATGCAAATACAGAACTTTTACACCGATTTATACATTTTTAACAAACAAACAAATTAATGTTCATTGGTTCTAAGTCACATCATTTCTGTAATTAATTAGTATTCTATCCTCTCCTGGTTATTGATGTCTCACTCTTCATGCCACTTTGCAACACATTTTTTAATCCTTTTATCCTCTTTTTCTTGGATGGGGAGCCTCCAGCTTTCCAGGCCTTCATCTCCTCTGTATCTTGTTGATTATTTTCCCTTGCTGTGCCTCAGCTGTCCTGTAAGTAGTAGAGTTATCATGCTTTGTCACTTAATATTAAATCTGACTTCAGCTCATACTCTTGCCAGTGATTTTTAAAGTGATCTCCAATCTCTCTTTCATAGCACCCAGGTGAGGGGCAGCACCGTGGGGCAGCTGCTTGGGGGTGTCAGGGGACCCCTCTGCTCCTGGCTGGTCAGCTCAGGGGACTCCGGGCAGGACCCCAGCCCCGAGATTCTGCTCTGTCCCCGGTGTCCCTCTTCTGCAGAGCAGGATGGCCATCAAGTGGCTGGTGCTGGGACTGGCACAGGAGCTTTTTATCCTGGGCTGCTGCAGGAGAGCATGCAAAATCAAAATCAAATATAAATATAAATATAAATATAAATATAAATATAAAATCCAATATAAATATAAATAAATATAAATAGCAGGAGATATATATAATACAATATAGTATAATATAATATAGTATGTATGTAAATATAAAATATAATAAACATAACATATAAAATGTAATATATTATAATAGAGAATATATAATTTATATAAAATATATATTATATATATTATAATGTGTATATATAATATAGATTATGTATAATATATATTATTATATATAATGTATATATTTATATATTTTATATATATATATATATATATATATATATATAGGGAAAAAACCCAAATACCAAATATTTGCTTGATATTATTAGTTTCTTTGAGTGCCCTGTTGTCACTGTCCTCTTTTCTGAAAAATCCCTTCACCAGGATTTCTTCTCCTGGGAAGCTGAGACGCCTCAGAGAAAAATGAAAACAATAATTATCTGATTTGCTTCTCCTGTGTTTTGCTGCTTTGGAATGTGGTTTAGACATTGTTTACCAACTGGTCATTGTATTCATGGGAATTGTTTTTACTTAATGACCAATCACAGCCAGCTCTGTTGAGGCTCTGGCAAGCCATGGGTTTTTCATTTAGTATTTTGTTAAGCCTTCTGTAAGTATCCTTTCTCTACTCTTTAGTATAGTTTTAGTATAGCATAGTATAGTTTTAGTATAATATAATATAATATAATATAATATAATATAATATAAGCCTTCTAAGAACATGGAGTCAGATTCATCATTCCTTCCTGCTATGGGGGCCCCTGAAAGTACCACACCCTGTCCCATATCTTTCTGTTGGGATCTGTGCCCAGTTTGAGCAGTGGCCTGATCAATGAAACTTGTCATTCCCCTGTGTTTGCCTGCAAAAGTGTTTTTCATTTTAATGACACTTTCAAGTTGAGCCTTGTCCACCATGCCCTGCAATGAGCACAGAATTACTTGTGCAAAGCTCTTATGCTGGGCAGGTTTATTCTCCTGAATATTTTCACCAGAACAATTTAATAAGTTTCATTTTTTTAAGCATTACTGTTTTTTCAGGCCAACCACAAACAGAGCAGGAAGGAAACTTCAAGAAGAGGTTAGGGCTGTTCCTAGAACAATCATGCCTCCAACAGCAGCCCCCAAACACATCGGTCAGTGGATTTGGAGCAGATGCTGGGCTGCTACATGGAGCAGGCTGATGGCTGGCTGCCCCAGGGAAGGAGCATGCTGTGAGTATGCTGTTTACACAGGGTAGTAACATTACCTACAAACCTTGTTTCCATCTTCAAGAGGAGGATTTGTTACTCTTGTTATGCCACAGGTTGAAGGGATGGAAGGCACAAGTTGCTGGCTGGAGTTTGGACTGCATGAACACAGGGAAGCTGCACAGAGCCTGGCGTAACCCTCTGGTGAAACATCTCAGTGAGTGCAGGGGGGAATGCAAGGCTGGGGAGGGGGGAAAAGGCTGCAAACCAGCAGCTGGAGGAAGGAAATCCATTTATGGCATGACTTGGGAACACAGCTTCTCTCTGTTCCCTCCTGGGTCTGCTCTGTGCTCAGTGTTGGATGCTGTGGTACTCACATGCCCTCTGAACAGAGACAAGCAGAGAAGAAGGGAAAAAATTCTTACCTCTGCTTGCTGCTCCTGTTGTTCTGCACATGTGGAATATGTTGGAAGATTATTTACCTGAAGGAATTTGGTAACTGGATTCTGCTAAGGATTCTTTTGTTTCCTTGGCCAATCACAAAAAGCTGTGTCCTGACTGTCAGCAGACAGTCACAAGTTTTCTTTTGTATTCTTTGTAATATAGTTATAGTATAATATAGTATAATAAAGTATAAAATTATATACGATATAGTTATAGTATAATATAGCATAATGAAATAATTAATTAGTCTTTTGATATCATGGAGTTTTGTGCATCATTCTTCAAAGCAAAACTGGATACAATAGGTTTTATTCTAGTTCTGTCTACAGCAGGAATATTAAATATTGTTTGAATCCAGTTTTCCAAAGTGATGGAAGTGTGTACACCATTCTTTCCAATGGTCACTTTTTAAAATTCAGCCCTATTTTTGCATGTATAGGTGGTTGCTGAACGTCCAGATGCTTCAAGTGAGGAGATTGAAGAGCTGCTCCATCACAGTGGAACATGCTTACTGAAGAACAGAAAGCTCGCTATAACACGTTTGCCATAGTGACCTCTCCCAAATCTGAAGAAGACTCTGGTAAACGTAAAACTGCGCTAGTGTACTCTAACCAAATTTGATATACATAGTGGTGTTAAACTAAGCACATATTTGAGGCCCTGTAAGGAAAACAGCTTTCATTGTTTTCCAGTTTTAATTCTTAGTGTTTGCGCCAATAGCAAAGGGATGCCAATGGTTACAATGAATGCAACCCATGAAGTCAATATTTCTTGCTCATTGTTCTGAAAAGTTGTTATATGTATAACTTCTGCTGTTAAAACATTGCTGATTTCTCATTCTTCTTCTGCCCATAAGCAGCTGCCATTGCATCCACTGCTTGCTACAAATGGTGAGCATCACAGCATCTAAAGGATGCTGGGCACTAAAGAGGCACAGAAGCACTGCAGGGACAAGAGTGAGGCTGGGAGATGGGAGATGAGCTCAGGGGACAGCCTTCAGGTGGCTTTGTAGCAGACAGTTGCCACTGCAGAAACACTTGGTATTAGTCTAATTAATACCTCAAATTAGTGTGTGCATTTACTAGAAATTGAGGTATTAATTTGAGGTATTAATTGGACTAATACCAGCAGAGCATCCAAGCTGCAGAAGTGCAGGGGCAGTACATCTTTGTGTTGAGCAGTGCATGACTGGAGCCAGAAAAAGCCTTAATGGACAACTTCGGTGATTTCTTTTGTATTGACACTTCTTATCTGCTGAGTATTTAGCCTCCCTCCCTGAGGAAATGTGTGGTTTCCCTGGGGCCCACAGTCTTTGGCTCTGAAAGGATTGGTTCCTCATTTGAAGTTCAGAGAACAATTGTCCCTTTCTACTGCTTTTGGTTTGTTTGAAGTAAATTGTAGTGATTTCAGGGTTGCTAGATATAGAAACAGAAGACTGACCAAAGTAATTTTTGATTTGCACAGTTCTGTATATTATGTGATCCTGTGCTAGGACTGGGACTCTACACAGAGACCAGTAGGAGCTTTCTCCCAAACCCTGCATGCAAACACCATTTCACCAAAATCCTTTTCATATTTTGGACCCTTTTGAATAAAGGAATTGATCCCTTGCAAGCATATTTGTGGAACATAAAACCATCTTGTGTCCAGGTGTTTTCATCTATAAATGGCCTTACAGCTCACCTAGCCCTGCTTCCAAACATTCCTACAGCTGGAAGTGTGGGGAAATTTTCAGTGTCTGGATTTGTGTAAATGAAGCATAAGCAGAGTGAGAGGGACCTTCTGCCTTTCTGGAGTGAGGTAGAAAGAGGTCATGGAGAGCTGCAAAAGAGGAAAGGACAGCTCTACCTGGGAATAAGCTTTTGAGTGGCTGGTTTGGATCTGAGGTGGAAGTGGCTGCTGTGTGTGTTTCCCAGTATGGTATGTATCTTAAATATTTCACACTGAGATTGTAAATCCAGGATCTGGATGTTGGAGAACCAGCCTGGCACAACCCCATGATTTTTCCAGACAGATGATCTGTGTTTCTCAGACAGCAATACTGGTGCTGCTGGAGTAAATGGTTTGTGGCTTGGGAGATGCTGCCTGACTTTGGGAAGGAGCTGGAGCAGCCCTGATGGCTTGGTGAGGACAAAAAGGAGTTGGGAGGGTTTGAAAGTGAGTTTCTAGTGATGGCTGAAGTCCAAAGCCACAGCTTTGCTCCTGCTCTGCCTGAATTAGGTGTTTGGACCCGGGACATGAGCATGTTATGATTCTTAGGCTCTGGGCTGTCTCTACAAAGAATAGAAATAGTCCTGTCTGGGGACTTGGTCAGCAGCTCTGATGTCTCAGGGCTGGGAGGTTTTATTTGAGCCCTTCAGCTAACTTGTTTCTCATCTTTGGAAATGTTGCTGCTTCTGTTTCCATTAAAGAAACTTGTGACAAAAGGGCACTTAGTTCCTGGGAAGGAAAACAGGAGTTTTGCTTTTCCTTTCTCCAAACCAATCAATTTACAGACTATCTCTGTGGGAATGTCAGGAATTGTACAGACACCCTAGGCCCTTGATAAAAATTGATGGCTTTTTATGAGTCATATTATCTTACTCTGCAGGAAACAGACCTTTGTCTATTTAATTTTGTCCTAGAAAAAAAAAAATAAGTGAGAAAACAGAAACAGCAGAATGTGGGTCCTGTTTATCTCAGCTAGATGGACTTACCTGCTTTGCTTTTCCTTTCCCTGTTGTCACCTCATGTTATCAATCAGCAGGACAAATCTGACAGGGGTCTCACACTTGGTGAGTAAATTATTCCTGTGGGCTGGCTGAGGATGAGGGTGCCCAAAAGCTGCAGACAGCCACGGGCATTCTGCTGGTCCTGCAGGAGAGTCTGCTCCACACTGGGGACAATGGCACCTTCTGGTGCCAATCTGGGCTCAGGAGGAGCATTGTTTCCTGCCAGGATGAGAAACACAGACCCCCAGGATGTGATGCTTGGGCTCTGAAGGCATTGTAATGCTGCAGATGGTTCTCATTTGCTCAGATTTTGAAATACATGGATTTATTCTCTTCCAGCCCCTATGGATATACATGTCCTGAGCCTCTGTCCCAGGCTGTGTGACCAATAAATGATCTCTGTGAGGTGGCAGAGCACCAGGCACACATTTGGCAGGCAGGGGGGCCCAGCAGCTCTGCTATG
This sequence comes from Calcarius lapponicus, assembly GCA_039654755.1. NCBI lineage: Eukaryota > Metazoa > Chordata > Aves > Passeriformes > Fringillidae > Calcarius > Calcarius lapponicus. Next base: position 3,219,957 of record CM077479.1, read on the forward strand.
GCACCTCTGCCACCCCAGGGAGCCTCATGCCCTGTCTGTGCCAGCTGTGACACGGGGCCCAGCCATGCCAGTGGACACATGCCCAGACACAGAGCTGTGCACTGAGTTTGCTCCAGTTTATTGTTTCCTATGAGAAAAGAGAGCACATTTTAATCTTTAAAAAAACCCCAAACCAAGTCCCACACTAATGGAGACTGATGCTTTGCCCTCCAGGCTTCTCCAGGCTTACAGAAAAGTGGGAACAAAGACAGAGTTCTCAAAGGATCTCCTGTGTACCTGCTGCTAGGGGTGTGTCACACTAAAGTGACTCTAAACTGGACAGAGATGGGTTTGATGGGTGGACTGTGAGATGGATAAGAAAATGGATGGTCACTTCCACAGGGCTGTGGTCAATGGCTCAGTGCTGATGGACATCAGTGACCAGGGGTGTCCCTCAGAGGTCAGTTTTGGGACCAGAGCCATTTCATACCTTCATTCAAGACATGGATGAAGGGACTGAGGGCACCCTTAGCAGGTTTGCAGGTGACACCAAGCTGAGGGTGCAGTTCTGTTATGGTGGTCACAAGGTGTTTCAGGGCGAAGGACAGGACGAGAATGTGGACTCCATTATCAGAAGGCTTATTTTATTACATTAGGATATATATATATATTAACTATACTAAAAAGACATGGAGAGAGAGAGAAGGTTTCTCTGAGAGGCTAAAGCTAAGAATAGAGATAGAAAGAATGATCAACAAAGCAGCTCTCCTGGACTCTGTCCGATAGAGCACAGTCGTTGATTGGCCATTAATTATAAACATCAGAGATGGGCCAATCACAGGTGAACCTGTTACATTCCACAGCAGCAGATAACAATAGTTTACATCTTGTTGCTGAGACTTCTCAGCTTCTGCTGGAAAAATCCTAATGAAAGGATTTTTATGAAGAGATGTCGGCAACACAGTGCCAGCCCTGAAGGAGGGGGACATCCAGAGGGACCTGGAAAGCTCCAGAAGTGGCCCGTGGGAATCTCATGAGGTTTAACAGGACAAGGGCTGGTGCTGCAGCTGGGTTGGGGCAACCCCCAGGATCAATCCAGACTGGGGATGAGCAGAGGAGCAGCCCTGGGAGAGGACCTGGGGGTGAGATCTGGACCTGCCCCAGCCCTGAACCCCCCTGCCCTGGGCTGAGCCCCAACGTGGGCTGCAGGAAAGGGATTGGGATTCTGCCCCTGTGCCCCATTCAGGTCAGACCCCACCTGCAGAGCTCCCCAGCCCAGCACAGGAAGGACCTGGAGCTGCTGGAGAGAGCCCAGAGAGGCACCAGGATGAGCAAGGGATGGAGCAGCTCTGCTGGGAGAGCTGGGATTGTGCAGCCTGGAGAAGAGAAAGCTTTGGGGTGACCAAATTGCTTTTAGAAGGCGACCTTTCAGATTGAAACAGCTTCAGTGCATGTGCTCTTAGGGTTGTTGATGAGTTTTTTCTTAGAGCAGGAGCTCATTTTAACATAGCTAAAGCATAACTAAACAGAGTTTTAAAATAATAAACAAAATACTTGAAGCAGAAGTTTTTGAAGGGTATATCAATTCTGCAGCAGGATGATAATTGCAGATTATTTTGCACTCTCTGAGAATAAACATCCATGTAGAGATTTGTCTGCCTATGAGTCAGCACAATAGAAGGAAATGGAAGTTTAAATCAGCTGGAGACTGAAGAGACAAAGTGAATACCCTAAAGATGTATGAGAGAAACCTGAAACAGCTCTGGATGGATAGCAGTGACTTCTCCCTTAGCTGTTCTTGGTGCTTCATCCAGCACAGTAACCTTTTCCCTTTATTCCTCTTATCTATGGGCTCAGGCTCTGGGAGGTCACTGGGGGCAGATCCAGCCCGTGAACTTTCGCCCCAGTTTCACAACCTGGAGCTCCAGTAGTGGAAGGGTGAAAGGTCCAGGTTTTTATGTGAAATCAGCCTCATTCCCTGACATAACAGAACAAAACCCCAGTGTTCCTTGAAGAGTCAGGGAGCTGCATTCTCTTGCAATTTTGGAGATCACATCATGTCAAAAATGTTGTCTCACTATTTTATTCCAACATGTTTGATTTCTCTCTGCTTTTATTATTTTAACATTAATGGCATCCACAAGCTGTGTTGATGCTGAGGTTATGTTGTCTACATCGTCTACATCTATCTATCTATATCATCTATCTATATCTATCTATATCTATCTATCTATCTATCTGTCTGTCTATCTTGTCATCTATTCCATGGGTTTCCTATTTCATTGCTAGAACAATCACCTGATCACCTGAAGCAGTGCTTGGTGCCACCATCCATCCTCCAGGTCTTCATGAGCTTGGTTACCTTTACAAGGGACAGTGGGTCACAGACTGGTGAGAAAAATGATATTTTTCCTGGGTGGAGTAGGGGAGTATTTAGCATGGAAAAGGATGAGGATGTCTTGTTATGAAATTATTTCCTAGATCTTTCCTTCCTTGGAGAATCTGTGTAAAAGCAGATCTTGTTTGGGAATGAGTGCAGCAAATCAGAGTAGTGCAAATGGAAGGGATGGTGTAAAGAAACCCAGGAGGAGAACTGAGCATGGTCTGATAGAAAAACTCATCACCTTTCTGGGAATTAATCTAAAGGAATTGTGGAGTGTGAGGTCCTGATGCAGCTCCTGACTGGATGTCTCTTGCCAGTGTTTTGCTGCAGTTTTGTGTTACAAGTTTCGATGATTTGGATTTGCACCAGTGTTGTGTTGAAATAAATATACTCTGCATGTGATTTGGATGTTTCACAAATATTTTTAATTGAGCAATTATTTTTACATATGTTTATGGATGGAAAAGTCCAAATAGAGTGCCTCTTGGCTAACCCTATTCTGTTCCATCCATAATCCTTTAGAAACTCAGAGCTGTTTGGATTCAGCACCTGCTGCCTCACCTGCTTCATCCACTTTCCCCCATGCTCTTCTGAGCAGAAAAAGGAACTGAGTGAAAACTCCAGGCCCACTTGTGCTTATTTCAGAGGCAAAGATCATCTTGATATGACACTTGTGGAGGGCAAGGCAGCTCTGCTCACCTGGGCTGGATCCCAACCTCCCATATCTAAGGGTGACAGTGACTTGCTTGTAGCTGGTGTTCCCTTGGGATGGACCTGCTGAGCAGGAGGGTGCTGGAGACTCCCTGAGATGAAGCTCACACCAGAGACAAAGTGCTGAAGAGCCCTGGTTGCTGCACCTTCCTCCCATGGATCTGTCTAATCCCAGATGTGCTCAAAGTTTCTGGGCTGGCACCTTGTCCTGCAGCAAAGGGCCCTTCTCTCAATTGTTTTGAGCACAGACCACAATGATGGCTTTTGTGAACCACACTTTCTTGTCCTGCAAGGACAGGGGAGGTGACATTTCTTCATGGCCACCTCTTGTACATTATTGTCTCCTGTGCCCTTGCTCCTACAGCCCATATTTCCCACATTGCCCAGTTCCAGCATTTGTGTATTTTTCAGATCTAGTTTATATTACTGGAATATGAGCTAACTGCATGTGGATATGCTGTGGCTTCAGTTGTTCTGATCTGAGTTTCCTTCCTAACATTTTTTGATGTTTTCACTTTGATAGGGCAAGAGGAAATGGCCTCAAGCTGTACCAAGGCATGTTTAATTTGGACATCTGGAAGAATTTAATAATTGAAAGCATTGTCAGAATTTAATCATTGAAACCACTGTCACTGGGACATGGTGGAGTTCCTTCCCTGGAGGTGTCCAAGGAATTGCTCTGGGCTCAGTGACAAGGTGGGCATTGGGCACAGGTTGGACTCAATGATCCAGGTCTTGCCCAACTGAAATGATTTTGGGATTCCATGATAACTGCACTGAGCTGCTTTTGGCACACGTGCCATAATCCTGATGTCTCTGTCTTGAAGAGTTGATTGTGAGCTCACTGCTGTGGTGGTCAGACACTGAGCTGATTGACCACACTTCCCCTATTCACTTCCCTTAAGGCAAAACTCCCTTCCTGCTTGTGCCTTCACATTTGGGTAATGAACATATTGCCACATTAATAGAAGGAAAAGCCCCACTAAAGACTGCTGTATTTCTATGTCTATTTCTAAAGGGGGAATGAAAACATGAAAGGCTTCATTTGTCCCCCAATTTGGTTTGTGCAGTCCCTGCTGGATAGGCATTCTTGGGGAATAACAAATCTGTGAGTTGCCAGGGTTGTAGTGCCTGAAATCATGTTTCTCTCTGAAACAGATCTTTTCTGTATTGCACAACTGACAAGGCTTCAACTGCAAAATGTTAGCAGTAATGAGAAATATTTGTGGTGCATCAATAAATGAGTGTTCTGTGGGACTGGCCTGTGGCCTGCCAGCATCTGGCTGTGCCTCATGGAAGAAAAACACCTCTAGAGAAGACTGAAAGTCAGTGTTGGAGGAAATGGTCCTCAGAGAGCACCAGTTACATCAAATGGAGTTGGAAAATTTAAGAAAACTGTGCCAAAGGGAAGAGTCAGACTTTGGTATGAAAGAGTCAGTTTAGGACAACTAGACTTTATTTGGATAAATAGCTTCAGGTCATCTTTGTGTTGGGTGGGAAAGAGAAACTATGCTCAGATAAGGAAGTCCTTGCTTGCAAACCAAAAAAAACCCCACTGATGTTTCAGAAATGATGCTGCCATCTGCAAGATCCTTTTACACCATGAGTTGAAATTGCTCCATAGCTGGAATGGAGACCTCCACAGCAGGTGGGAGGAGCAGGGGTGAGCACAGCAGAGAGGGAAACACAGAGCTGCAAAGAGAATTTCCTCTTGGTTTTATTGCCTTGCCTCAAGCAGTAGAACCACTCTGCAGAGTGTCTGTAGGGGAACTGGACTGCAGAAAACTCACAAAATCTCTGTGTTGTTGGGTGTTCCCCACCTCACTCCCATCTGCAACAGCCACCAAACCTTGGGCTGCACTGAGGTTAACACCTTCTATCTCCTCATTGTGCAGGAAGTATAATAAAGTCACAGGCCTTCTCCTTTTGGAGAAGGAAAAAGAGTTCAAAATCTCCAGATTCCTGGTCCAGTGCAATCTTACAGTAGGGGAGCACAAGGCAGGCTCAGTGATGTCACGGTGTCCGATGTTAATAGCATAAAACCCCATGTATGTTTAACTTTTGGGACACACACATGAAAAGTGAAACACTGGTTCTTCCTTTCCAGCTGGATGCATCATCTCAGGCCAGTATGAAAGCCCCCTGTGTCACAGAGCTCTCATGTAGATAGGAAATAGATGTGAATTCCCTGATCTCTCATGCCAGGACTGAAACAATTTCCTCTGAAAACAACATCCACATGATGAATCCCCCTTGCTATAAATGGCTGAATTAAGGGCAGAAGAGTTACATGCAAAGCCTGAATCATACAAGGAAGAATCCTGAAGGAAGTAACTTCACTGTTTCTTTTCCCTCTACCCTGACCATCTGTGTGTATTCTTCTCTGGTTTTGCACAGGGAACATGTGAACAGTCTGTTTCAGTCTCATGAGATCTTGCAAACTTCTTCTCTGTGATGCTCTGATTGCCTTCTACTGTTCCTGCTTAATTTAGCAGACTTTAATTCCCACTGGCAGGTTTGCTTGGTGCTGCTGAGCGGCACACTTGGCTTTTTGCTAGCCTGCAGCAGGACACCTGCAAGGGAGTTGGGGTGGAAAAACTCCTGGGTTTTGTGTTGGGAGAAATGGTTTAACAATTTATTTCTAACTGAACTCCTGGGGGTGTGGCTTTGGCCTCTGAGCTGCTGCTGGGACTAGGACTGAATATCAGGGACAGCAGGATTAAAACTCTGGATGGGGTCTGAGCTGGTTTTCCTGGTTTGCTGTTTGAGCAGTTCTCCCTCCCCTCAGTGAGCAATCTGCTCCCTAGAATGTACCTGATGGATCTGGGAAAGATGTCTCCTACCATGTTTTTGTTGCCTTTTGGATTTTGTTATTCTCTGGGCAGCCCCTGGATTTAAATTCCTCAGAGGGCATATGAGCTGCCCTGAGATACCAAGGAAAACATCAGGTAAGTCATTAATTGTCTTTTGATTTTTTTCAGTTGTGCTCTTTGCTTTAGGGCAATAACACAACTGTTTGTGTCTGCATCAGTGAACATGCTCTGCAATTCCTTTGGTTCCCTTTTGAGACAGGAATGCCCAAATCCATGGAATCTGCATCCTACAGATGGACACATGAATGTGAACAAGTTGCTTGGCTTCTAGAAAGAAGGTGGCTGAGGGGCAGTGAAGTACCTGTCAGGCACACTGACCTAGGAGCAGGTTGGAGAACTCAGTAACTATCCTGGTGGCAGCTTTCCCCTCTGAATCCCAAAGCTGTTTTTGCTTTAGCAGAGGATAAACTGGAATGCAGGAAGGGCAGGATGCTCCAGATCCCACTGAGTGACCACCTGGGAGCTGAGATATGCTGCTGGGTGACCTTGGCTTTTAGGCTTCCAGGCCTCTTGGCTGTTGCAAACTCAGGACATGCGACCATAGGAAAATATAAAAATTTCCCAGTTTACCAACCCTTCAGTGTCCAATAAATGGTTCCAAGGGAACTTGTAGCTGGTTATTTCCAGGGTCTGGGGTGCTGGAAGGGAATAAGACTAAAATAAGTGTCCTGGGAGCCAGCAGAGCTGTTGCTGCTCTTCCTCTTCTGAGTCATGTTCTTTGTCTAATGAAAGACAAATGGGGAGAACTTGACAGCTTAAAGCTGATTTTGCTCTACTTGAGTATTTCCCCTTGCAAAAGGAAGCCCCCATTCTGCTGCTGCAGGCAGCTCTGTGTTTGCTTGGCCTCTGGCAGGGCAGGGATGTGCAGAAAAGCACTGATTTTCAGCTGGCAGAGGGTGAGTGAATCCGTTTGTGCTGGGGTTGAAAGGACTGCAGCACTGTTTTCTCACACCTGTGAATCTTTCGGTGAGATCCGGTCCCCTACAGGAGCCAGATGATGGGGATCTAAAAACAAATCTAAAGTTGGGGTATCAGTCATTCAGAGCTGCCCCATCCTGTCTCACATTGCAGAGCTGACAGGATTTGCTCATTGCTGTTTCTCCCATTCAGCTGCTTGTAACCCACTTCAAGCTGGAAGTGCTTTTGATTATGGTCCCAAACATGCAACCCCAACTTTCCCAGAGATTGAAAAATTATGTCTAGGCTATTTTTGTGTGAGACATCACTACATCAGCAGTTTTTATGAGCTGGGGCGGGTCATGGCAGCAAGACACTTACTTGTATTTGGATTTTTTCTGTATTAGCTGGCTGGGTTCAGCTTTGTTGTGGCTGCATCTATCACATCCAATCAGGGGACAGTAGTAAAGCAAAGAGAACAACACATACTCTGCCCTAAGCCTTGGCTATGCAGCTCAGAATACAACAAATAGATGAAAGAGGATGAGGCTGGTTGCAAATATTCCTCAGGAGTGACTTTTCCAAGGAGTGCTCAAATTAGTCTATTGACTGGCACAGGCTCTAAGAAAAAGTAGAGTGATTAAATTTTCCTCTTGTCAGAGTGAGCAGACTCCTAGAAGTAGGAACAATTGTTGTTATTTCCAACAACAACTTGTTTGGAAATAAAATCACAAAACTGAGTGGGCAGGGTGTGTTGGAAAGGGCTGAGTCAGGATGGCCAAGACACAGCTCCTGGTGCTGGGCATGAGGAGAGAGCTGTGTCCTCCCAGTCAGATGATGTGGCAATGGCCCAGGCTGTAAATCTCCCCCACAGCCATAAACTCAAAGATAAACTTGTGCTTATGTTGCAACAGAAAGCAAACACTGAAAAGAAAAACAACTGGAGTGCTTAATGAGGAAGAGAAAATTGTTTTTTCCTGGAGCTCCTTGGCCCTGAGGGAGTCAGAGGGCTGGGCTGGGACCCCCCAGTGGTGCCATTTATCAGCAGCTTGGTGCCCCCTCTGCCTGGCATGGTGTCAGTTCTGGCCTTGTCCTTGTGATTTCCAATGAGCCTGTGTGTGTGCTGCCTCTCTGTCTGTGTGTCTGTCCATGAGTCTGTCTGACTGCACTGCAGGATGGCTGCTTTGGGCTCTGGTGCATAAACCCTTGTGGACTTGCTGGCTGTAGGGCAAATCTGCAAGTAGGAGGAGATTATCCCAAAGGGCATTTGGCCCCCCTCTACACATCCCGCAGGTGTCTTAGGACAAGATGGCCAGGGAAATATCAAATTTCTTTAAGATGATTTTGAAGGAAGCTCTGTGTCTCCTTTTACAGGCTGCTCAGAGGACTCTTTTTAAAGTCTTAAGATCACACACACAGAATTCACAGAATCACTGCGTTGGAAGAGACCTTCAAGATCATGGAGTCCAACCCAGCCCCAACACCTCAACTAAACCCTGGCACCCAGTGCCACATCCAGGCTTTGTTAAACACACCCAGGGATGGGGACTCCACCACCTCCCTGGGCAGCCATTCCAGAACTTTATCACCCTTTCTGTAAAAAAATTTCCTCATATTCAGCCCTTGGTGCAGCTTAAGACTGTAGATGATTAATTAATGCATGAGAAGGCATGTCATTGTGTTGTTATAAAGAAGTCAGAGTGCTGGCAGCTGAATAATTTAATACAACACCAGTTTTTCAGCTGAGGAGGTGTTTTACAGCCCACTGTATATCTCAATATGCCACTGGGGTTTATAAGATGTTAAACCACAGCTTTTTTAAGGGTTAGGGGAAAGGGCAGGGAAATGATCCATTAAAACTTATACATTTATGTCACCACTGAAGAACATTTATAAGAACATCAAATTGTTACCTTAAAGGAAACTTAGAGAAGGGTTAGACATTTGTCTGTCAGTCAGAAACCCTGGGTATCACCTCTGCCTCACAGTGGGGATCCCTGGCAGGGGGGGGCTGGGGGAGGATGCAGTGTGCTCTGCCTATCCATGAGATGCTGCAGAGAATTTGAGACTTTCTGTGCTGACAGGCACTGACCCCAAGAGAACACTACATTTCACCTGAGGCTGTAGAGAAGGTTTCCAAAATAGAATGACAGAACTGGAATTGTGGGTGTGGAGTTTGAATAGAAGTGTGTGATATCACAGGGTGGAAAACTTAGAGTTTAAGAATTTAGAATATAGTAGCACATATAAAACAAAGATGGAGGTTTTAGGGCAGAGGCTGGTCTGTTGTCTTCTCCTTCTTCTCCATGGGTTTGGGTGGTTTTGTGTAATTGGATTAAGAAGTCCTCATTGCAGGACATGAGGGATTAGTTATTGGGTTAAAAGTAAAAATAATTGAGGTGTCATTTCTTAATTGGACAGTTTATCCTTCAAAGGCCTTGTAGAGAGAGAAACAGGGCTCCATTTTTAGTTTGTTAGAGTGAAGTGCTGTAGAACTCAGGGTTTGTGAGGCTGTAACATAGATAAGAACTAATAAACATCTGAGTCCAAACAAGAAATTCCATCCTGGCAGAAAGAAGAAAAAATTCAAGAGCTACCCTAGAAAGTTTATAATTATCCAGCATCCATTTGCAGAAGGCAGCTTCCTCCACTTGCCTTTGGGTCATGCTCAGATGATTTTTGATCTAAAGGGAAAGGGGATGGGGTAGAAAGTAGAAAAGCATGAACCAAATCCTCAAGGAATGTTAGAAAGGAGGCAGCACTTGGAGTAAAGCTCAGGGTAGGTGGGGGGAAGTAGATGTGAGAATTGTACTGGGGAGTGATGTTAATTCAACTCAGAATTTGTTATTATTACCTGGGGTCTCAACCAATCTGTTTTTGATGCCCTGAGCCTGGCACATGAGTGTAATGGCAGCCAAATGTCCTGGTGTTGGCTGGAGCTTTACTCTAATAGCTCTCTGCAGCCAAATTGCTGCTCTGGTGATGCAGAAACCTCAGGGAACTGCGCTGGTGCATCTGGGAAAACCATGCCTGACAGCAGCTTCCTTGTGTGAGCAGCTGTTGGATGGTACACAGGTATTTGACTGGGGAATTTTCTGATCAGTTGAATCACAAAAATCAGCTTTTATGATCCTGCCTTCATTGCCATAAAAATTTATGGCCCTAGTTATATTTCAGCCATAAATTACTCCATGCCAGAAGATTGGCAAGGTAGTCCCTTGCAAATGTGATAGTGGAGGTTCTGCAGGAAAGCAAATACTACATAATACTACTGCAAAACACTACTTCATAATACTACTGCAAAATACTACTTGTTTGCTTTGTCCCGTGGGCTCAAACACTGGTATTTCAGGAGAATAGAAATTTTCTTATGTCCTCTTTGGCTGTAGGGAAACGAAGATTTGTTAAGGTCACCATGGTTTTTGTTTTCAGGAATAATCAAATAAAATATGGGTCCCATCCTGGATTTAATTTACAGCTTTCTCTTTGATGATCCTTCTTCCCTTTTATTAAAGGAACAGTTGTAACAGCTGGCTTTGGAATTATGCAGTAAGTAAACAACTTATTCTTATAAGTTGTTTTAGTTTCCTATCACAGAAGGCTTTGAATCTTGTTTTGAACTGTGATGGGACTGCTTTGTCCTAAATACTGTTGTTTCCCAGAATGACAGAATAGTCAGAGTTGGAAGGGTCTCTTAAGTGGATAGCCCATTTGGGATCAAACCCAAAACCTTGGCATTATTAGCACCTGCTCTGACAACTCAGGTTGTGTCTCTGCAAAACCAGAGGGGTTTTCGATCTTTGCTTCTGTGTATTCTGGTCTGTGGGATACTGTTGGGTACTGGCTGTGCCATAGCAGTCAAAACCAGCTCCTTTGGACATGCACAGTGGGTGCACAAATGCTTGGAAAAGGGGGCTGCTTCTCCTAAAAAGGCATCAGAGCATTTTGAGGTCAGAGGGTCACAACAGCAGATGCAATTCTGGTTTGGCACTCTTGGAAGAGAGTGTTCTAGGAATGCCTGCCTTTTAGAGGAAGCTGATTTCCAGCTTTTGCTGGGGCTTTGGAACATTGCCACAGCCACTGGAGCTGTCAATGTGTATTTCCTGCAAGACAATTGTTGGTTGCATTCCATACAGTAATTTTCCAAACTCTGGTATTGGAGTTCAGAAAAACAAAAACAAGACTCAGCTATGGAAGGAAGAGAGGTTCTTTATTCACACTTGCTGTCTTTCCAGACAAGATTATTGTTTCAGGGTGATTCAGACAATATCTGCTGCTCTAAACAGGTCAACAATGAAATGGACCACAAGCACAAATAATGCATGATCTCATCTTGTAGGGAGAGCAGCTTCTTGGCAGGCTTCAAAATAGCTCTCCCACCACTTGAATAAACAAAACAAAACAAAAAATCATGAGAGAAGATGCCTAATACTTGGGAAGGTGATTGGATCATCCTGCAGTGAATGAATGAGGGAGTTTTGGGCAGCTACAGAACTGCTGGGCCTGGCACAAGATCCTGCTCTGTATGCCACAGCACAGGCCTGGTGGGCAGCTGCTGGGTTGGACCTTGTTGCCTTGTGATGTTCAAAATCACCTTAATTTGCTCCATCCATCCATCCATCCATCCATCCATCCATCCATCCATCCATCCATCCATCCATCATCCATCCCTCATCCATCCCCCATCCATCCATCATCCATCCCCCATCCATCCCCCATCCATCCATCCATCCATCCATCCATCCATCCATCCATCCCTCATCCATCCATCCTTCCATCCATGCATCCATCCATCATCCATCCATCCATCCATCCATCCATCCATCCATCCATCCACCATCCATCCATCCATCATCCATCCATCCATGCATCCATCATCCATCCATCATCCATCCCCCATCCATCCATCATCCATCCCCCATCCATCCCCCATCCATCCATCCATCCATCCATCCATCCATCCATCCATCCATCCATCCATCATCCATCCCTCATCCATCCATCCTTCCATCCATGCATCCATCCATCATCCATCCATCCATCCATCCATCCATCCATCCATCCATCCATCCATCCATCCATCATCCAGCCATCCATCATCCATCCATCCATCCATCCATCATCCATCCATCCATCCATCCATCCATCCATCATCCATCCATCCATCCATCATCCATCCATTTTTAATGACCCCCCTAAGTTCCCTTTCACCCCAGTTCTGTGATTCTATGATTTACCTTATGCCCAGAGCACGAGGGCATCCCTCAGCTGTGCTCCCCCATGGCACACTGAAGGGTGTCCCCATGGGACGCTCCTCTGCTCATGTAGCTCACCCCTGTGGCTTCATCTCTCTTATGACCATGGCCTTGAAGTCAAAGAAGTTTGGTCAAATGTTGGACTTCATAATTTTGGAACCTTAATGATTTAAGGTTCCAAAGCCTTTTCCAACTTTAATGATTTTATGATTCTAAGCAAAAGATCAAAATTGTCTACAGTCCATCTATCCTTGGGGTTCAGGATTGCTCTTCTGCCTCTGGGAAGAGGAGATTTCCTCATGAGGTGTCCATGGGGGCTTAGCACAAGCTCTTTCTGCCTGAAACATCTTGGGTAGATGTTGATTTCTTCTGCAGTAATTCACAGGTGCCAAGGTAAGAGACAAGGTTTCTCACAGCAACTTCTCACTCTTCTGAGCAAAGCTGAATGTGTATGCTCAGATTTGTAGGGTAACTTTTTAACCAACGTCAGAAAACAACTTTATCTTTTCTTGTGGCGCCTGACTGGTGAGCGGCGTGGCAGTAAAAGAACGTTCTGTGATCCTACATTGCCTGTCATAAACCATTGGGGTTACCCTTTTTATGCTCCAGCCATAAATTACCTCATGCTCAATTTTCTTAACATATCACATTAGCAGGGGAACTCCTCACCACCATAAAAGTGGAGATAAGTGAGATTTGGAAGCCAAAATCATGGACAAAGCACACTGAGGCCAACAGTCTAATGGGACAAAAACTGTTAATGCTGAGACCTGGGAAAGATCTCTGTGCTGCCTTATTACTTTCAATTTCCCACAACATGAAATAAAATATACAAGATATTACAGTTCATTGAAACAAAAAGGAATAGAAGCCCAAAACACTTGTGATCATGAATATAGCTAAGAAAAACTGAGGCTCTTTTATGTTCATAGTATTTGACTTTCATATCTTCTGGTTCATTTGCCATGTTGAGTTTCTGGGTAAAATTCTGGTTAAAGCTAACATTGGTATTCTGGGCTGATAATTCTGGATTCAGCTAGAAGGGATTTTGTACTGTCAGGATGGATCAAAATATAAAACTCCTTGGCCATAGGAGAAAGTTCTTGTTGGAGGGTCTCTCTTTTGAAAGTCAAAATGAAGCCTTGTTCAGGAGTGGAGTTTGTGGGATTATTGCAATATAAATACAATTTAATTAACAAGAAGGCAAAGCTCCTTACTGAAGACATTAATTACTAATATTTTTTTTCTATTTATCACACAGTTTATAGTCAAAGGATGCGGTGCAAACTCCATACAAAGTAAAACTTCTCTGAAAAGTTTTTGGATACACATGATCTTTGCCTGTTCCTGATAATTCTAAATTAGGCAGCATATGTTACCCCTGAGTTTCTGCCCTATGCTTGCAGAAAGCAGATGTTTGATGAACTTGGTATCACTCAGAGGGAACACTGAAAATGGAAAAATCACATTTATGGCAGAGCCAGAGGAGCTCAATGTTGTGTCTTTGAGGAAGAGGTGAATCTGAAACAATTCTTGTGTGGTTTGCTATTACCAAATCCTGTTCTTGGAGACTAACCCTTTCTGTGAAAATGAATCAAGACAAAAGAAAAATGAAAATTTTGAGTCATATTCCCAGAATATTACTATCTTCAGTGGTGCCAGATTGCACTAGAGCAGCTATTTAGGTTGGCTGGGTTTGAGTGAAGGCTTCAGTCCTTTTAGCAATTCCTCAAACCAAGCAATCTTCTGGGAGCCTCAAAACCCCCCACATTGTGGTTTAACTGCTACATTTCATAACTGCAGCTCGTTTCCTTGTGGTAATTCAGATCTCATGTTACAACACACTGAGGCAGTCCTGGCTGAGCAGCTCTGCCCAGCCCAGCCCGTGGCTCCCAGTGAGACTCTGCTGCCAGGGGGTGTTTTAGGGTGAGGATTTGGTGCCAGGTGGCGTTGGGGGCCGGTTGGGATTAGCACAACATGTTTGTTTGGAGTGTGACCTTGTTGAGAAGTCACTGCCAGACTGTGCTGAGTGCCAGGGCAGGGCACTGGAGGGAAAAATACTGCAAACCTGGGGTTTGTGCGAGAATGGCCACATCACCTTGTGGGTAATGATTACCCACTTCAGGAGTTACCTTTGTCAACATTCCACTTCTCTAGAGATGTAGAAACCTCATCTGTATGCTGGTGTTCCTTCTGGGCCAGGGCAGGGTAACAAGGGCACAGGTAATAGGGAAACAAAGGGTTTTGTTGTGGGTTTTGTTGTTGGCTTGTTTGGTTTTGGCTGTGTTTGTTGTAGTGGTAGTTTGGGTTTCTCTTTGAGGAAATGTCTCCAGTTTAATGTCCTGAACCTGAAACATGAAAGTAAAATGACAGACTGATAGATAGGTATGAATGATAGATAAAATGTCCCAGTTTTGGAGCATTTTTTTAACCCACAGCTGCTGCCCTGAGCTAGGACTGTGAGAGCAAAGCCCAAATTCACTGGAGGGGCAGTGTGGGTGTGCAGCACAGTGATTAAATTGAAGGCTGATCAGTTCTGTATGATGTCTGCTAAATAAACCCCTGAAACTGAGTTTCCCTGAGGGTCAGCCTCCACATCTTCCACTCCAAGGGCACAGGTGCTGCAGTGCTCAGCATAAACCAAGCACGTGAATCCTTCCAGAAACTCTCCTTTCCAGAGGAGCAAAATTTACAAGCAGAAACTCCTTGTCTGGACTTTCTGGGTTGTAGATCATGTGAAAAAATAGGGACAAAGTGCAAGAGGAGTGGTATGGTGAAAGAGTGAACTGTGGACTGGGAGAAAGCATTGGTATTATTAGATCCAGGTAAGTTCCTACAGTTCCAGCAATTCCTAAAAATTCCCCCAGTTCCTGCAATTCCTGGAAGTTTCAGCAATTCCTCCAAGTTCCACCCTGTCCTGCACTCACAGGAGCGTGGACTTACCTGGTTTGCATTGCTTTGTGATCCTGCAACCTGTACTTCTGAACCGAAAGTGAAAATGCAGTTTTTTACAAGATCAGTTGCATTTAAATATGGGAGGAGCCAATGAAGTGACTTTTTCTCTGGGATTCCGTTGACTTCTGCTTTCCTCTGGAAGAGGAGTTGAATGAGATCTGGAAAGGCTGCACAGGCACTTGGAGAAGGGAAGAGGCATGAAGGCTTCCTTGGACACAAACGGATTCTGAGGTATTGTCTTCTTCTTTAGAGGGTCCTGTCTTCCACCCTGTTCTCTTACAAATTCTTGCTTTCTGGTTTTGAAGTAGACATTCAGAAGCAGGCACTGAAATGTCTGTGGCAGGAGGGAAATTCTCAGTGTGCTGCACTTTTTCTGCATAGAGAAGAACATGTATTGCTGGTGATCTTTGTGACTAAATAATACCACATCTGTAGCCCAGACTGGCAACTTCCAGAGAGCTCTGTGTGAACTCACACTGATTGTGGGAATGCAGAAACCCAACAGCTTCCTCTTGGTGCATTTATATAAAAGTGTGAGTGACCTCAGAAATAATAGAATAAATGTATTAACAACATTTTCCTGTTCATGTAATTTCTGAATAGCTTTTCCCACATCCATTAACCTTCTTTTTTTTCCTCATAGCTCCTTAGCATGTCTTGCTAATATCTTCTTTTCCAAAAGTTCCATCCTGTCATGTTTGCAAATAAGGGAGAATTTGTCAGAAGGGTTGCAGGAGAAATCCCTGCAGCTCTTCTTTTCAAGAAGCTGACTGTGCATTTCCACAAGTCCAGCCTGACTAATGAAAAATCCAACCTGGCAGCTCTGGATTCAGAATGAAACAAGACAGAACCAAAGTACAAAGCATTTGTGGTTTTAAAATAGAAGAAGTTAAATCAGTGTAACACTTCATTCTATTTAATGTACTGCAGGCAGTAAAATAAAAAGTTACCAATGTTTTATAATGCTGTGCAAAAGTTTTTTCAGATCAGGCAGAGGAAAGCCAAAGTGTGATTTACACTTAGGATTTTTTGCAGAGATTTCTCAGCTCAACCTCAATGCCCTGCTGGTTGCTCTCTCTGCAATGACTTTTTGTAACTGTGGATACAAAGTGCAATCATACACTCACCTAGGAAAGAACTGCTTTATCTCCTCACATGATTTTGTATTGTTTTGTTTCTTTGTCTTTATTGCAAAGGCTTGTTGATAGGAAGTACAACAGACCAGTAAGGGAAACGTGATAAGGAAAGTGATACCAAAATTCTCTTATGTAAATACTTCTCCTTTTCTGGGAAATAACTTAGAGTAGAGAACAAAATCTGTAGCATCTTCTGAAGTTCCTTGAGTTTTAGTCTGTTGCTGTCTTACTTCCTTTAATAGTACTATTTTCTCCAAGCTGACTGCAACTTAAGCCTTCCCCACAGGACTCTTAGGGTGCCACATAAATATTTTAGAAATGATGATGTCTTGTTCCACCAAGCTGGTTCTGACCATGAACCCCACGGACTAAATTGCTCCTGAAGCTGTAGAGCCCAGGAGATGTGGCTGGGAAATGCAGGAGTGAGAAAATGCAGTGTTTACAGCTGGAGAACAGCACTGGATTTTGTGTTCCCGTGAATGTGCATAGGGGTTGTTTGGTGAGGGGATGTTAACCCTGTTAGGGGATGTTAACATGTGAACCCTGGGGCAGCAGCTCTGCTCTGCTGGCTCCTGGGGGTGTTGGGGGGACTCTGCTTGGGTCACTTTGGGGGTCCCCACTGAACTGTGCCAGAGGCAGAAAGCCTGAGGACACACACTGGAGAGGCAGTGACCTGGTTTAATTTGTGCTGGAGTAGGAGGAAACATGGGTCAGAGTATTCCAGGTCATCAGATTTTAACTTTGAGAGAGAACTTTTGCTCTGATGAAAGTGATGTTATTGCATTGGAGACTGAATTTCATCCTTCTCCTGGCAAACACTGGAGTTATTTATTGTCTTGTGTTTGTTATGATGCTATGGGGAGAAGGAAAAGCCTGAGAGTTTCAGGTAGTGGTGTTCCCTCAAATAGATCCTTTCAAAAACAAAACCAAAGGACCCTGTTAGGGCTCTGCAGATTTCCTGTCAAATCCTCTTTCTCCTGCTGATGATCTCAGGTGGGTCAGGTCTGACCTGGGGGGAGGCTGGGTGTGAGTGGCTGAAGGAAATCCAGCTCTTCCTGGTTGTTCCTTTATTCACCTATTGCTTGCTCCTGATCTGCTTTTAGGGTCTGGCTTTACTGTGTTACAGCTCTGTAGAAAACCTCAGAAGCTCTAATAAGTTAAAGTTTGTATTACTTAGAAAAAGAAAGGGAAACAGGCAAAAAAAAAACTGAATGGAAAATATTTTGTCTGTCCAAAGAATGTGTTTCACTTTAGATTTGAGTGTTTTATTCAAGTAAACTTAAAACTGCTGGCAGGAGCTGGCCAAGACAGCTGGAGAGCCTCCAGATTTTAAGAGAGATCAGTTGGGGTGAACAGAGATTTGGTGGATGGTGTTTGGACTGTTGGAACTGAAGAGAAGAGGGGGAGAAGGAGGCAGTGTTGCCACAGAGAAGAGGAAGGGACATGTCTTTGATCAGAATGAGGAGAGGGGCAAGAAGACTACACAAGAGAGGACCAAATAACTGAGGATACAGGATACAGACCTCATGCTGAAAACTACTGGGGGAAACCCAAATCTTAACCTCTGGGCAAATAACTCTGCCGGATGTGCTGCAGCTGTTCTGTGCAGCAAACGTGCCCTGGGGTGTAAATCCTCTGGAGGCATTTAAAAGACAGGAAGAGGTGGCACTTAGGGACATGATCTAAGTGGTGGATTTGGCCGTGCCCTGTTAACAGCTGGACTCGAGGGTCTTTTCCAAAGCTATGATTCTGTGATTCCAAGATTGATGTCAATCCCTTGGAACTCTGCTCATCTGCAGGGAAGGAGGGCCAGGCATTGTTAGCTGTGCTTTGCAAAGCAGGAAATGGGATAAAGGAATATGTGAAATATTAATTATCAGGGGGAAAAAATTAAAAGGATGAATTTTTTATGGATGGGAAGAGGCAGATGAATTTTTTATGCATGAATTTTTTATGTAAGAGAAGAGATTGTTGTTAATACTTGGTGGGGCCAGAGGAAATCCTGAGGTGAGCAGGAGCTCTGTGCATGAAGTGCAAAGGTGGTGGTGGAAGAGGATGGATCACTCCTTGGAGGGTGCAGTGCCAGGGGCCCAGCTCTGTCCAGCATTCCCTGAATTTGCATCCTGCTCAGGGCTGAGGTGAGAGCCTGAGGTGTCCCAGGTTTTATTCCACAGGAAATTTTGCAGCTGGTCTCAAGGAGGGGGGCAGCACCTGCTGGAAGGACATGTCCTTGGGTTGTGTTGCTCCTGGCTCACCTGTTTCTGGGAAATGGCGTAGAACTCTCAGCAGATCTAGATCACCACAGACCATAAGAGATAAGCATTTATTAACTTCTGTTGAATGTGTAATTAGGAATTAGCATACAACTAATTTGGAAATTTCCTCAAGGTTCCTCTCAAGTAGTGGCAGCAAAAAAGTTGTTTTAATGAAAGCTTTAGATGAAAAGCTCCCAGGAACAAAGCACTTTATGTTTTCCAGAGCTAGTCTGGTGAGGAAAGTTAGGTGAATTTTCTATAATTTTTTTCTTATTTGGCAAGTATTTTACTAAAACATACATCACAAAGTCGTGTTATTTAAATGAAAACTAACTTCTGACTAAATCCAAGGATGTTTTGAAAAGAAATACCAAGTTATTGTTTGTTTGTTCATTTGACTTGAACAGATACTTCCCATCAGATCTCCTAAATTAAAAATATAATTCGATTTGACAATAAATATTTAATCTTAGGCCAAGTGAAACATTCAATCAGCATAATCCATCTTCCTTAGTTATGTGGTGGGGTTTGGAAATCTTGACCAAACTTTGGGACTTGGAAACTCAACTTTGGAAAATTTGGCAGCAAATCAAGCTGTTACTTGCTGCTCCTGCTGAGGGCTGTGTGCAGGGTCCCTGCCAGGAGGAGGACATGGGCACGGAGCCTCCTGCCCAGCAGGCTCAGGAGGGATTTCCCTCTCCCTGCAGGTGTCTCCTGCTGCTTGGATGAACCAGAGGTGGCAAGGGCTCTGAGTCTGGCCCTTGTGGAGTGCAGTAGCAGCTGTGTGAGCAGTGTGAGGGTTCCTCTGCCTTGCCTCCATCCCGTGACCTTGGCTCGAAGCTGCTGTCTGACATTTGTTATCTTTTTGTCTGGACAAAGAGAGCAGAGACACTGGGTGCTAAGTACTGCCTTTAATTCCCCACAGGGAGAAGACTGAGGGAGGAGCCTGCCCTGGCATTGTGGAGGATCTGGGAGAGCCCCTCAGGCAGCCCCATGGACTCTCCCCACCTCCTGCACTTGGGTTTCCTGCTCCTGGCTCTTGCTGCTCCCCATCCAAGTGAGTCTGTGTTTGATCTCAGTGCTTTTCCCTGCTCTTCCATAGCTCAAAACCTCTGTTAGGAGAAACTCAGCTGTGCTCAGTTAAAACCAAGACCACAAAACCTCTAAGGTGAGAAGAGAAATTAAGGAGGTGAAGGTTGATGTGTTTGACCTGTCCCTGTGGGAACCCAGGACATCCCTCTGGCTGGCCAGGACAGCCAGGACCCCTTTCAGGGGGATCAGGGACCCTGGCATGGAGCCCAAAACACCTGTGGGTTTGATTATGACCCATGGAGCAAATTACCAAGCTTAGATGAATACCAGCAAGCCACAACAGTTTAAGTAGAATAATAGTGAAGTTATCATGGGGTGGAAAAGTAGATTTTGGGGTTTTTGGTATGGGGGTTCAGGAGGCAAGATGGAGGGAACTGGGCATGTCCAGCCTTTCTCCTTCTTCTTCTTGGCCTCCACCTTCTGCTGTGATGTTGGCACTTAAAGATCGGTTTAGAGTAGAAGCTCACTGTCTAACATAGGTGATGGGTGTTGGAAAGTAATTGTAAACATTGTACAGGTAGTTTTTAGTATAAAGACATAACACCACCCTGGGGGCAGGCAGAGTGACTGGAACTGTCCTGCTGGACAGACTTCAGCAGGGCAGGAGAAAATTTTTTATAGATAAGGAACAATAAACAACCTTGAGACCAAGAAATGAAGAGCCCTGACTCCTTCTTCAAGCACTGGGCTGGGAAAAGAGACTTTTAACATTCTCGGGGTCACAGCAACAAAAAGATCCCGAGATGTCCCAATCTCCTATTTTGGGAGGGGTGATTGTTTGGGTCTGTCTGATGTCAGATGAGGTGAGTCCTTTCCCAAAGGACTGACCCTTTCCTGGGAGGCTCTGAGGGGGGAAACCTGGGACACTGCACCCAGGGTGGGCGGTGTGGCAGCTCAGCTCTGAGCTTCAGTGGTCCTGGGAGCTGGCAGTGTGTTGGAGGGACACCTGGTGGGATTGTGCCAAGGAGTTTGGGAAGGAAAGAGGACAAGAACAGAGGAGCTCAGCAAGAGAAATATCTTTCAACTCACCTCCCAAGCTGCCAGCTTCCCAGTTAAAGCAACAATGGAAGAAGTGGGGGAATTCCATAATGTTTCTACCCCAAAAGTTATCCTGGGATCTGGCCCCAATACTGTATAAAATTTTCCCACTGGCAGACAATGTTTCCAAAGCCATGACTAAGCTTGTCCACCAAGACCTATCTTGTCCTCTAACAGTAAACATCCAGGGAGAAAACTGATGGAATTTTTTTTCTTTGTTTTTTTTTCTGATTTAGGTATTGCCATGTCCAGTGCTCGCCCTGCTAGGATGACACGAGGCAGCGCAACTCTGACAGTCTACCGCTGTGAGGACTGTGAAAGCTGCAAATGCAAGGCTGGGTCAATCTACTCTGAAAACATTACAACAATTGCGAAAATACAAAACAAGAAAAACATTATTCCAGGTGTAACAGTTGAGTTGGTGGCCAATGAGTCACACATCACTGTTTGCTTTGAGCAAGCAAATTTCTGTCCTGGACAAATTTATGGCATCTCGGACAAAACTGGGCCAGCAAAATTATGGTGTGGCACCCTGAATTCTGGAGGTATGCTTGCTGGGAACCTGGTTATTAACCTATGGAAAACATATTTCTGGGAGGAAACTGAACTGTTCTCTATGTGGGCAGACAGCAAGGCTTATCAGTGAAAAAAATGGAATGACTGGGTTTCTTCTGTAAGAAAAAGTCATAAAGTATTTCACAAAAGCAAATTCAGCTTTTCCATGTCAAACACTGCTTAAAACAACACTAGGAGAGATTCAGATAAACACATATTACTGTGTTTAAAGATAAGTTTTTATTTTAGGTTTCTTTTGGCAACAGCAATTCCCATGGTGAAATTCTGTGCCATGTTGCAATGTGTGAACCCCATCTGCTTCAGCCAGAACACCCCCAGAGCCAGGTCCAGCCTCAAGAGCTACTCTGTGCTGCTCTTCTCTCCAATTCAATAAACACCTGGGAGCATCTTTCCAGCTTCCTCACAAAACTGCCAAAATCAGGAATTCAAACACCTGGCAGTACATGAAGCAAGTGGCTCCTTGAGGGCAAAACTTCATGGTGACTCAGGTTACAGGGCTTTTATTGAGCCTAATCTAATAGGCTTTTATTGAGCCTAATCATTCCTCCTGTATTTAATTTCTGGCCACCATAAGCCATTTCTCTCCTGTATTTATGCTCACCACTGCAAAATATCTGCATGCTGTCACTGCAGTGTAAAACTTTGGTGACACTGCAACATTCACAGTGAAATCTGGAAATGGCTGTAGACAGGGATGCCTGTATCCCCTAAGAGGGGAAGGGGTGGATGTGTAGGTGAAGGCAGGAGGGAGTTTTCCAGATTCTCTTTGAAGAAGAATAAGCTCTACAATGGCACAGTGGGATGCAGGGTTTGTAGGAGATGCACTCCAGGATCTTAGAGATTTACTCAGCTACTACTAGAGATTTACAACAAGCTACTTGCTTGTTCCTCTTCTTTGGTTCCTGTGGGTAAAAGGCAGCTGCAAAATTTTTGAATAGATTTTTATTGCATAAAGGTAATGATAAGATTTTTACAGGTATTTTGTTATTCTTAACTGCATGTGAAAACTTTTTTACCTTCTTCAAATATTTCCATTTTTGATTCCCAGAACAACTCCTCACTTTGGTGAGAAGGAAATCTAATGACAATGGTTGATTTGGACTTGTTAGGGAATGAAGCATCTCCAGCTCATAGCAATCATAGCAATCTCCAACATTTTGTGCAACATGATCCACTTTTTTAATCTATTAACCTCTTCAATGTCTTTAGCCCTTCACTGAAGATCTTCTACATGATCCATATTTATAATCAAATCTTTTTTAACCTTTCATCTTTCTCAGAAAATGGAGGAGATAACATCAGTAATGAGGACAAGACTGTTTGCTGTGAAGCAGAGGCAGATCCCTGGCGATACAACCCTGACCTGAAGTGCTACATTCAAAAGTCACATCCAAAGCATCCAGCTGCACTGTCAGTTGTCATTCCTGGTGAGGGAATTCTAGGTTAATCTCTTCTTGTGTTTGCCTTTTGCTTTGAGAGGGCCTTGTCCAGACAGCTTGATGTGAACAGAGTTTACATGGGCAGGGAGTTGTCCTGTACATTCATAATTGGAATCCACACATGCTGCAGCCAACCAGCCTCAGAGACTTTGCCTTGGCAAATGGACATGGCCAGTCCTGGACAGAGATGTCCACAGGCTCAAGTTCCTGTAATTACATAGTGACAGGCACAGGGGTGCTGAGGGAAGGGGGTACATGATGGGTGTGCAACAAGTTCCCAAGAATTGATCTTATCTGTAAGTGCTAAATGAGGACATTTGTCAACTAAATGTGACATATATATATTTTCAAATTTCTTTCATGGTAGAAACCTATGTCATCTTCCTTAGGTCATGGACAGAAAGGTTTTTAAAAACCAGTCAAAGTGGATTTCCTTATTTGAACACTTCAACAAGGATGGGTCTCACCACTTGTTGGTTATTTCAGATAAGATTGATGTTCAAAAGTATCTGTTGTGGGGGGGCAGCAAGAATTTGCTTTGAATGTTGATAAAGTGAGCATTATGCCAGGTACCTTCTGTAAAACATGATGAGCCAGAGACTCTTTGATCTCTCATTCATCAGTTCCTTCTCTCTTTATCAGATGGGGCCAGTTCCTTTTTGCGGTGCTTACGAGGCAGCTCACGGCTTAGCACTCCTGCTTGCTTCATTTGGAAGCTCTATTTTCTTCTGCTCTGCAGGTAATCCTGAATTTCTCACCAGCAAAAAGAGCAGCCTTGGCGTCTTGCTGGCATTCCTGTTTGTTGGGGTTTGCACAGGATGGGGCACCATGTATTACTTCTTGCGGCTGCGGCGCCGCCAAGGTACAGACTGACAAATTGTGTGTTGTCTGCGGGTCCCACACCTGGAAGTGGGAAAGGCATAAAGGATTTTCCTCCTGGATCTCATCTCCATTGTGCTGATCCTGCAGTTCTTAATGATGTTCACTGGGCTGACAGCTGGGATGAGCTCTCCTCCCGTGGCTGCCGGGACAGTGCCCATCCGGTGGCTTTGTTGTGAAAAATGAGCACAGAAGGAATTTCCTCACTGCTTCCTCCTGAAGCAAGGGGGAAGCACTGGCAGGGCCAAGGAATCACAGGGCTCAGCCTTCCCTCCTTGGGGCAGTCCCAGACTGCTGCATTGCTGTGCAGCTTCCCAGGCAGGGATGTGTCCCAGTCAGGACATCCAGGCACGGGCTGACAGGGCCTTCAGGAGAGTGGATCCCTCTCCCAGCCCTGCCCACTCCAGAGCCAGCCTTAATTTAAGATAATTCCCTAAATCATTAATTCCCTAAATAATTCCCTAAATTAATCCAAGATGGAAGTTTGCAAACCAATATGAAAGCAGAGATGGGATGGGCTCTGTGGACACTTCTTGAACCTGCCATAATGGCTTTCCCCCTCCATCCTGTGTCCACCTGGCTCCAGGGTTTTTGGCACCCTGTGTGTGCCTGAGGCTGGGCCTCCTCTCAGTTACTGAACTGGTGCATCCCCTGGTGCTGGTTGTTTCTTTCTCAGAGCCAAAGGATTAAATTTCCAAGTCTGAATTTGTTTCAGGAGGAGTTGCACAAGCGCTTGCACAGCCCAGCAAAGGCAGCACAAAACCAGTCTCACTGTTGTTACATTAATAGATTAATGGATATATTAGTGTGAGGGGTAAAAAACTTACCAGTAATGCTGCCCTGAGGTCGTGCCCTGGGTGCAATGTCCAGTGATGACTCAGGTCTGTTCTAGAGGCCCTCTAAGGCAGAAGTTGATGGGTCACAGCACCAGGGCAGGGTCACAGCAGAGCCTTGACGCTGCCCCCTTGGTGGAGAAAGGGGTGGCCCAGTAGCAGATGGGAGAGGGGAGGTACCTGAAGGACTTCACAAATTCCGGCATTTTGTTTATAATTCTTACTGGAATCTACCAGTTTCTTTGGTGGCCTCACAGATTTTTTTTTTTTTCAATTCTGCAGCTTCTAGGCCAGACAGAGAGCTTCTGACAGAGAAAGGCTAACACCTTCTTGATAATCATCTACAAGGGGGAAAACTTCTCTGCCAGCAGCATCCTCCTTCTCTCTCATCATGTACAGCAACCAGCTGAACACAGACTGATTTTCTATGGAAACTCCTGCCCTTGTTTTCCCAAATAATCCTGTTTTCACAAAGGTACCTTCACCACATCCACACCTTCCCCAAGCACTGTGACTCTTCTCCAGTTCCAGCCTTTTGAGCAGCACAGGCAGCACCAGGAGCCCCCATCCTCTCCTTGGCTTGGCTGCAGACAGCAGGCACCCCAGGGTGTGTGGCTGGCTCGGCAGCACTGAAACCAGCTGAATTCTCTCTGTGACAAAGTGGGAACAGCTCTGAAATGCCTCCCATGCCCTCTGCATGGCTGTGCCTTGGAAATGCCACAGCAGCACCCAGGTGTTTGTATTGTTTGAATTCTCAGGTCATCTCTGCTTTCACCAAAGCCTTTTGCACCACAAGCTGGCCAGTAGGTTGAACTGGAAGAGTTTGGAAGAGATATTTGATTTTGCCTCCACCTGCAGGCTGAGGATACATCTGAGTGTTTGTTCCTGTGCAGGGCAGGGTGGGAGGCTGTGTCCAGCTCCCTCAGGAATGGCATTGGGTCACAGAGGTCCCCCAGGCTGAGCAGAACTCTGGTATCAATCTTCCTGACAAATTAGGCAAGCTTAGACAGTGTAAGATGAGTACAGCTCCTCAGGAATCACTTTGGGTACTTGGTATCTTTAAATGATTCCCCATTCCCACCTGATTTGAATAAATCCTCAGCTTTTGCATTGGATCTCATTTACTATCAGGACTGTTGAGCAAAAATCAGTGGCAGCACAAGGCGAGAAGCAAATCCCTAAAGCAACGTGAATGTCTGCTGAATCACTGTCCTTTTGCCACACAGCTAAACACAAGCACACACACAGTTCTTGGTTCATTTCTGCTTTGATTGACTCAATTTTGTTTGCTGCTTGTTTTTTCCTCAATGTGTCCCAACCATCCAGTCAGTAGCAGAGTGAACCTTGCCAACAAACTCTCTTGTGTTGGTGCTTAATATCAAATCTGGATTTTACTGATCCCCTTGCTGGTGATGTTTTAAGAGATCTCCAACACTTTGAACAGGTGATTCCCATTTGATCCCTCTGTTCCTTGCTATTCATTGTACAAATGCTTCTTGTTCAGTTCCTTTGGTTATTGGGGTCATTGGAGAGCTCTAAGGGTCTCATTATACATTTTTATACCTTTGTTTCTTACTGGATTTACACCTTCTGCAATCATCTTTCAGAGAATCTGTATTATCTAGCTCCCTGATGTTATTAAATTCTTAAAAAAAAAGAAAAAGGTGTGTTTTCTTCTATTCTCTGCCACTTTTCCTTACCTTTGCATTCCTGATTTAGATCTGACACCAGCTCCAGTTATCAGACTGAGTCTACTGCAGCTTGTATTTTGAGAACTAATAGGATTATCCAGGGAATCTACAAAGAGAACTACATTTTCTGAGTGACAGAAACCACTCTTGCCAAGGCCTTTGAAGCTTGGGAAGGTGCTGAGCTGCTCAGGTCACTGGGCATGAAAGGCACTACAGGTGCCAAAGCAGCCAAGAAATGACACAGGGAGACTGAGGTGCAGTCTTACAGAGCAGTTCTGTTGGTGGAGGAGTTGGTTTTGAAAAGTACTTTGATATGATCAGACCAAGAGGAACTCTGATGTTACAATTTCAATTGCAATTCTTATTTTTAGGTGAAGCAAGTGAATAGTCAAGAGAACATCTATCAGTGCTTGGGGGGGAGACTCCATCAGCATAACTTGCTCAATGCTTCAGAAAATGAACATTTAATTGCTGGGCAACTCTTTTTTCTCAGTGGTCCATTTGGCAAAGATGTGGAGTCAGTAAATAACCATCACTGTTTCCATGAAATACTTGGATTCTTGTGCAGTAACTTCAAAGGTTCCTGCTGAGCTCCTCACAGCTGCCAAGGGACTGCTCCTGCTCAGAGCAGCAAAGCTGCAGAGAGCTCTGCCAGCACCAGCACAGGCACTTCCAGTTTCCCTAAGGAGATCCCTGAGATGGGAGTGCAACAGTGCATGCACAAGGACCCTTTTCCTGAAAAAGGAGGAGTTCAGCTCACACACAGGGGGTGCAGTGCATTTCCTTCCCCACTTTCTGGCTGTTCTTTGAGACCACTTGCAGTGAAGAACCAGGACCAGCAGACGATGCCCCAGAGAAAAAAGGTTGGTGTGGATTCACAGGGGCAAAGGCTGTAATTCCTACACATGGTGCTGTGTGCTGAGGTACCTTGGGCTGGGGTTGTGTGACTCCTGTCACTGCCACAGCCCTCTGTGCCTGCTGGGTCAGGCAGTGGCACTCCCTTATCTGCATGAGGACATCTGATGCCATGCACTCAGAGGTGATGCCATGCGCTGGACTTTGGTTTCTTTATGACCTGATTGACCTGAAGACTGCCCTGTAGAAATGTTTTCCTTGTCTAACAGCAAGGTGGTTTTCCAGGAGGAATCCCAGGCTGTTTCAGATGGCAGGGAAGGGTGAGCTCAGCCCAGCCAGCAGCAATCCATGAGATTTCTGCTCCCACAGGATACTTTCAGTCCCTGTGAATCTGCAGAAGCCCCAACTGGCTGTGACTGGCACAGGTTTGTTTGGAACAGAGGCTCCCTCTGAAATCCCTGCTAAAAAGGCTGTGCTGAGAGCCAGGGTGGAAGAGGGCAGCGTGGTGAAAGGGTGAGCTGTGGGCTGGGAGGAAGCATTGCTGCCCACAGATCCAGCTGCAGCCTATGGCAAGGGCTGGGACTGCTGCTTGTCACTGCCTGGGGGACGGCTTGCACAGGCTGACAAAAAATAAAAAAGGTTGTTCTGTGTGCCAAAGGCAGGGGCAAAGTCAAAGCAAAGATCTTCTGGATCTGTGGAGATATCTGGGGTAGTAGGGAAGAGGGGAAAGAGGAGGGTCAGGCCCTCTCCAGATCACTTCCCTGTTGTAACCACGTGTTGCATTTGCTGAGAGTTAAAATCTATTTGATAGCTTGCTTTAACTTATGCTGCCACCATGATATTTTCTGAAAATCCTCTTTGCCCAGGATTTTCTCCTGGGAAGCTGAGAAGCCTCAGAGAGAAATGAAAACAATAATTTATCTGATTGCTGCTCCTTTGTTTGCTGCTTTGGAATGTGGCTTGGACATTGCTTACCAACAGGTGAATGTTTGATTGGTTCCATGCGAATTGTTTTAATTTAATACCAGTCATGGTCCAGCTGTGTTGAGGCTTGAGGAGTCACAGGTTTTTCATTATTCATTCTTGTGAAGCCTTCTGATGTATCCTTTGTCTTTCTTTAGTATTGTTTTAGTATAGTATTCTTTAATATAATATCATAAAATAATAAATCAGCCTTCTAAGAATATGGAGTCAGATTAATCTCTTCCCTCATTCTAGGGACCCTCACAAACACCACATTATGCCACCCCAAAAAACCCAACCCCAAAAGAAAAGAGAAAAAAGCAGCAGATCTTACCCTCATCTGTACCCTGTGCTCACAGGCCCTGAGCTTACAACAGACCTGGGAGCCCTTGCATGGCCAGGTAGTGCCAGACTGGGGAGCAGATCTCAAACCCAGTCACTCACATCCCTGCTGCAGTACCCAGAGGGACAGGGTGACTGCCCAGGCGCTTCTGAGCAGGTTCCTGAGGAGGTTTTGGGAGTGTGATTGTCTTTTTCCATATTTTCCCTACTGCGCCGTACCACACATCAGCACGGGCTTGCCTGGGGTCAATGTTCAGTGACAGTGCTGATCTGCACTCTAAAAGTGAAAGTAAAAATCTAATTACAGGTAATTAGGCAATAATACATTGAATTACCTTTGAAGGAAGGGAGGAGCCAGTATCCTGCTTTTCCTCGAGGATCCAAGGGACTTTCTCCTCTCCTGGCCAGGGGTCTAGAAGAGGGGGTGAATGAGCTGGGGTTGGAAAGGCTCTAGAGGCATTGGAAGAAGGGAAGAGGCATGAAGGCTTCCTCAGTCACAAACAACGTGTGAGGTGCTCACACTGTATTCTGTAAGTGCTCCTGTCTTAGAGCCAATCTCTTCTCTTAGAAAATGTTGCTCCTTTTACTTGTTAAGAATATAACTGGCCGAGTTGCAAGTTTAATTCTCCCTTTTTTGCTAGGTGGAAAAGGCTTTACTGTCCTGGTAAAGACAGAAATTGTTTATTGTCTTGGCTTTGCAATGAAGTTAAGAGAGAAGGAAAAGCCCAAAAGTTTCAGGTAATGATGTTTCCTCAAATAGATCCTTTTAGCAACAAGATCAAAAGACCTTGTTAGGGTTCTACAGATTTCCTGACAAATCCTCTTTCTCCTGCTGGTGATCTTAGGTGGGCTGGTTTGTGGGTCAGGTCTGCCCTGGGGGAGGCTGGGTGTGAGTGCTGGTGTTTGCTGAAGGAACTCCACAGCTCCTCCTGCTTGGCAGTTACTCACATTGTCACGATTCAGATCAAATCTGCTGGTTTGTGAGTAGGGCTTGTATAATGATTGAGGGTTTTCCTGAAGTAATGGAGCATCTCTCATCTCCTTTCTCCTTACAAAGCCAAGACTTTTGCATCTGCAGCTACCAATCTAAGTCTGTGGGAATCCTGACAAACTGAACTGATGTTTCAGATGGTTCTGCATTTCTAGGATGAGAGACAACTGCCTGATTTTGGCACTGTGAAGAGCAAATTTGAGCCTCCCTTTTCTCAGTTGTCTTCAGAGGGGAGGTGGGTGCTCCCCACAGACAACTCTACTGCTGCCCTGGGGCTGGGGGTTGCTCAGCAGCAGAAAAACAGGGGGTGGTGGTTTAAGTGTGAAGATACCAAGGTGTGCACCTCCCAGAGAAATGGTTTTCCCCTCACAACCATTGTGATACAAAAGCAAAACTCTGCTGACTTCTTTCAGTTGACAGCTCAAGTAACTGGCAGACAACATCCCTGGGGCTCTTGGGACTCTTTACTCAGGACTTGAACTCATTGTTCCGACTGAGGGAGCGACTAAAAAGACCTTTGAAAATGCTGTGGATGTTGTTTCTCCCAAATGCATCCCTCTTTCTCCTGCTTCTCCCGTGCTTCCCTGCCCAGGACGGTACGTACAACATCGGTGCTCTTACATTTCAGTCTTTTCTTTCCTTTTCCCAACCTTTTCTAAACTATGTCTGCCTTAGACATGCAACAAATCTCTATTTCATTTTTCTTCCCTTGCTTCTTATGTAGCCCTTTCAGGTGTTTCCCATTTGATCTCTCTACTCCTTGGAATTCATTGCACAAATACTCACCCTTCACTTTCTTTGGATATTGGAGTCATTGGAGAACTCCAAGGATTTCATTCTACATTTGTTTCTTAGATAGATTTGATTTACACTTTTTGCAGCTTCTTCCTGTTCTGAATCCGAGAATCTGTATTATCCAGTTCCCTGATGTTATTAAAAGCCCCTTTAAAAGGACGAGTGTATTTTCTTCTATTCTCTGCCTCTTCTTCTTACTTACAGGATTTTCTTCCCTTCCTGTCCCCCAAGCATGTGATCTAATTGATTGCTGATCAGCAATTGTAGTTTATATCCATGAAGGATTATCATCTCCTCCCTTGGACTTCTCTTTTCAAACTTCTTGGCTGTGTTTTCTCAAATGAATCACATCTTGTTTATTATGTATTGTCTCTCCAAATTATTTTATTAAGTTGCTTTATATCTCTGTTTGATTCTGATCCTCTTCTCTGAAATGCTTACAGCCTTCCCTTTCCAAACCTGATAAATTCTGTCCTCACTGCCTTGTCCACTTCAATGATAATATTAAAAGAAGCAAGTCCTGTCCTCAGAGGAACTCAGAGGAATGTCTTCCCAGCTGCACAGTGAGTCATTAATGACCACTCCATTTTCATGGACCATTTTCACATTGATGGGACACACACTGTGTGATTTCATCCAGACCAACAGCCCCCAGATCTTTCTCTGCTTGAGAAAGCAGGCAATGATGCATGGCTCCAGGACGTGCTGGTCAGGCTGTATTCCCTTAGAGGAGGTCAGTATTTATAATTTTTGACGTAGTGCAGACCCTGTACAAACAGCTAAACCTGTTGATCAGTCCTTCTTTCAGATCCTGAGCCAGGGTATACAAAATATATCCTTCTTAAAGCCTGTGTAAAACATATTTAAAAATCCATTTTATCTGCATTTCCATGGTCTGTTCTTTCTGCCTGCTCTGTCCCCTTGCTCCCCAGTTCAAATGCACTGTGTTAAGCATGTGATAACCACTAATCTCTCTGATTTTAGCTAAACTGAAGAACAGAAAGCTCACTATAACACAAAGTTTGCCATAGTGACCTCTCCCAAATCTGAAGAAGACTCTGGTAAATGTAAAACTGTGCTAGTGTACCCTAACTAAATTTGATATATATAGTGGTGTTAAACTAAGCACATATTTGAGACCCTGTAGGGAAAACAGCTTTCATTGTTTTCCAGTTTTAATTCTTGGTGTTTGTGCCAATAGCAAAGGGATGCCAATAGTTACAATGAACGCAACCCATGAAGACAACATTTCTTGCTCATTGTTCTGAAAAGTTGTTATATGTAAAACTTTTGCTGTTAAAACATTGCTGATTTCTCATTCTTCTTCTGCCCATAAGCAGCTGCCATTGCATCCACTGCTTGTTACAAATGGTGAGCATCACAGCATCTAAAGGATGCTGGGCACTAAAGAGGCACAGAAGCACTGCAGGGCCAAGAGTGAGGCTGGGAGGTGGGAGATGAGCTCAGGGGACAGCCTTCAGGTGGGTCTGTAGCAGACAGTTGCCACTGCAGAAACACTTGGTATTAGTCCAATTAATACCTCAAATTAGTGTGTGCATTTACTGGAAATTGAGGTATTAATTTGTGGTATTAATTGGACTAATACCAGCACAGCATCCAAGCTGCAGAAGTGCAGGGGCAGTACATCTTTGTGTTGAGCAGTGCATGACTGGAGCCAGAAAAAGCCTTAATGGACAACTTCTGTGATTTCTTTCTTTTTGACACTTCTTATCTGCTGAGAATTTATCCTCCCTCCCTGAGGAAATATGTGGTTTCCCTGGGGCCCACAGTCTTTGGCTCTGGCAGGATTGGTTCCTCATTTGAAGTTCAGAGAACAATTGTCCCTTTCTACTGCTTTAGGTTTTTTTGAAGTAAGTTGTAGTGATTTCAGGGTTGCTAGATATAGAAACAGAAGACTGACCAAAGTAATTTTTGATTTGCACAGTTCTGTATATTATGTGATCCTGTGCTAGGACTGGGACTCTACACAGAGACCAGTAGGAGCTTTCTCCCAAACCCTGCGTGCAAACACCATTTCACCAAAATCCTTTTCATATTTTGGACCCTTTTGAAAAAAGGAATTGATTCCTTGCAAGCATATTTGTGGAATATAAAACCATCTTGTGTCCAGGTGTTTTCAACTATAAATGGTCTTACAGCTCACCTAGCCCTGCTTCCAAACATTCCTACAGCTGGAAGTGTGGGGAAATTTTCAGTGTCTGGATTTGTGTAAATGAAGCATAAGCAGAGTGAGAGTGACCTTCTGCCTTTCTGGAGTGAGGTAGAAAGAGGTCATGGAGAGCTGCAAAAGAGGAAAGGACAGCTCTACCTGGGAATAAGCTTTTGAGTGGCTGGTTTGGATCTGAGGTGGAAGTGGCTGCTGTGTGTGTTTCCCAGTATGGTGTGTATCTTAAATATTTCGTACTGAGGTTGTAAATCCAGGATCTGGATATTGGAGAACCAGCCTGGCACAACCCCCTGAGTTTTCCAGACAGATGATCTGTGTTTCTCAGACAGCAATACTGGTGCTGCTGGAGTAAATGGTTTGTGGCTTGGGAGATGCTGCCTGACTTTGGGAAGGAGCTGGAGCAGCCTGGTGGCTTGGGTGAGGAAAAAAGGAGTTGGGAGGGTTTGCAAGTGAGTTTCTAGTGATGGCTGAAGTCCAAAGCCACAGCTTTGCTCCTGCTCTGCCTGAATTAGGTGTTTGGACCTGGGATGTGAGCATGTTATGATTCTTAGGCTCTGGGCTGTCTCTACAAAGGATAGAAATGGTCCTGTCTGGGGACTTGGTCAGCAGCTCTGATGTCTCAGGGCTGGGAGGTTTTATTTGAGCCCTTCAGCTAACTTGTTTCTCATCTTTGGAAATGTTGCTGCTTCTGTTTCCATTAAAGAAACTTGTGACAAAAGGGCACTTAGTTCCTGGGAAGGAAAACAGGAGTTTTGCTTTTCCTTTCTCTAAACCAATCAATTTACAGACTATCTCTGTGGGAATGTCAGGAATTGTACAGACACCCTAGGCCCTTGATAAAAATTGATGGCTTTTTTATGAGTCATATTATCTTACTCTGCAGGAAACAGACCTTTGTCTATTTAATTTTGTTCTAGAAAAAAAGAAATAAGTGAGAAAACAGAAACAGCAGAATGTGGGTCCTGTTTATCTCAGCTAGATGGACTTACCTGCTTTGCTTTTCCTTTCCCTGTTGTCACCTCATGTTATCAATCAGCAGGACAAATCTGACAGGGGTCTCACACTTGGTGAGTAAATTATTCCTGTGGGCTGGCTGGGGATGAGGGTGCCCAAAAGCTGCAGACAGCCACGGGCATTCTGCTGGTCCTGCAGGAGAGTCTGCTCCACACTGGTGACAATGACACCTTCTGGTGCCAGTCTGGGCTCAGGAGGAGCATTGTTTCCTGCCAGGATGAGAAACACAGACCCCCAGGCTGTGATGCTTGGGCTCTGAAGGCATTGTAAGGCTGCAGATGGTTTTCATTTGCTCAGATTTTGAAATACATGGATTTATTCTCTTCCAGCCCCTAGGGTTATACATGTCCTGAGCCTCTGTCCCAGGCTGTGTGACCAATAAATGATCTCTGTGAGGTGGCAGAGCACCAGGCACACATTTGGCAGGCAGGGGGGCCCAGCAGCTCTGCCATGGCTCCTCTGCCACCCCAGGGAGCCTCATGCCCTGTCTGTGCCAGCTGTGACACGGGGCCCAGCCATGCCAGTGGACACATGCCCAGACACAGAGCTGTGCACTGAGTTTGCTCCAGTTTATTGTTTCCTATGAGAAAAGAGAGCACATTTTAATCTTTAAAAAAACCCCAAACCAAATCCCACACTAATGGAGACTGATGCTTTGCCCTCCAGGCTTCTCCAGGCTTACAGAAAAGTGGGAACAAAGACAGAGTTCTCAAAGGATCTCCTGTGTACCTGCTGCTAGGGGTGTGTCACACTAAAGTGACTCTAAATTGGACAGAGATGGGTTTGATGGGTGGACTGTGAGATGGATAAGAAAATGGATGGTCACTTCCACAGGGCTGTGGTCAATGGCTCAGTGCTGATGGACATCAGTGACCAGGGGTGTCCCTCAGAGGTCAGTTTTGGGACCAGAGCCATTTCATACCTTCATTCAAGACGTGGATGAAGGGACTGAGGGCACCCTTAGCAGGTTTGCAGGTGACACCAAGCTGAGGGTGCAGTGCCAGCCCTGAAGGAGGGGGACATCCAGAGGGACCTGGAAAGCTCCAGAAGTGGCCCATGGGAATCTCATGAGGTTTAACAGGACAAGGGCTGGTGCTGCAGCTGGGCTGGGGCAACCCCCAGGATCAATCCAGGCTGGGGATGAGCAGAGGAGCAGCCCTGGGAGAGGACCTGGGGGTGAGATCTGGACCTGCCCCAGCCCTGAACCCCCCTGCCCTGGGCTGAGCCCCAACGAGGGCTGCAGGAAAGGGATTGGGATTCTGCCCCTGTGCCCCACTCAGGTCAGACCCCACCTGCAGAGCTCCCCAGCCCTGGGGCCCAGCACAGGAAGGACCTGGAGCTGCTGGAGAGAGCCCAGAGAGTCACCAGGATGAGCAGAGGGACGGAGCAGCTCTGCTGGGAGAGCTGGGATTGTGCAGCCTGGAGAAGAGAAAGCTTTGGGGTGGCAAAATTGCTTTTAGAAGGCGACCTTTCAGATTGAAACAGCTTCAGTGCATGTGCTCTTAGGGTTGTTGATGAGTTTTTTCTTAGAGCAGGAGCTCATTTTAACATAGCTAAAGCATAACTAAACAGAGTTTTAAAATAATAAACAAAATACTTGAAGCAGAAGTTTTTGAAGGGTATATCAATTCTGCAGCAGGATGATAATTGCAGATTATTTTGCACTCTCTCTGAGAATAAACATCCATGTAGAGATTTGTCTGCCTATGAGTCAGCACAATAGAAGGAAATGGAAGTTTAAATCAGCTGGAGACTGAAGAGACAAAGTGAATACCCTAAAGATGTATGAGAGAAACCTGAAACAGCTCTGGATGGACAGCAGTGACTTCTCCCTTAGCTGTTCTTGGTGCTTCATCCAGCACAGTAACCTTTTCCCTTTATTCCTCTTATCTATGGGCTCAGGCTCTGGGAGGTCACTGGGGGCAGATCCAGCCCGTGAACTTTCGCCCCAGTTTCACAACCTGGAGCTCCAGTAGTGGAAGGGTGAAAGGTCCAGGTTTTTATGGGAAATCAGCCCCATTCCCTGACATAACAGAAAAAAACCCAAGTGTCCCCTGAAGACTCAGGGAGCTGCATCCTCTTGCAATTTTAGAGATCACATCATGTCAAAAATGTTGTCTCACTGTTTTATTCCAACATGTTTGATTTCTCTCTGCTTTTATTATTTTAACATTAATGGCATCCACAAGCTGTGTTGATGCTGAGGTTATGTTGTCTACATCGTCTACATGTATCTATCTATCTATATCATCTATCTATATCTATCTATATCTATCTATCTATCTATCTGTCTCTCTGTCTATCTTGTCATCTATTCCATGGGTTTCCTATTTCATTGCTAGAACAACAATCACCTGATCACCTGAAGCAGTGCTTGGTGCCACCATCCATCCCTCCAGGTCTTCACGAGCTTGGTTACCTTTACAAGGGACAGTGGGTCACAGACTGGTGAGAAAAATGATATTATTCCTGGGTGGAGTAGGGGAGTATTTAGCATGGAAAAGGATGAGGATGTCTTGTTATGAAATTATTTCCTAGATCTTTCCTTCCTTGGAGAATCTCTGTAAAAACAGATCTTGTTTGGGAATGAGTGCAGCAACTCAGAGTAGTGCAAATGGAAGGGATGGTGTAAAGAAACCCAGGAGGAGAACTGAGCATGGTCTGATAGAAAAACTCATCACCTTTCTGGGAATTAATCTAAAGGAATTGTGGAGTGTGAGGTCCTGATGCAGCTCCTGACTGGATGTCTCTTGCCAGTGTTTTGCTGCAGTTTTGTGTTACAAGTTTCGATGATTTGGATTTGCGCCAGTGTTGTGTTGAAATAAATATACTCTGCATGTGATTTGGATGTTTCACAAATATTTTTAATTGAGCAATTATTTTTACATATGTTTATGGATGGAGAAGTCCAAATAGAGTGCCTCTTGGCTAACCCCATTCTGTTCCATCCATAATCCTTTAGAAACTCAGAGCTGTTTGGATTCAGCACCTGCTGCCTCACCTGCTTCATCCACTTTCCCCCATGCTCTTCTGAGCAGAAAAAGGAACTGAGTTAAAACTCCAGGCCCACTTGTGCTTATTTCAGAGGCAAAGATCATCTTGATATGACACTTGTGGAGGGCAAAGCAGCTCTGCTCACCTGGGCTGGATCCCAACCTCCCATCTCTAAGGGTGACAGTGACTTGCTTGTAGCTGGTGTTCCCTTGGGATGGACCTGCTGAGCAGGAAGGTGCTAGAGACTCCCTGAGATGAAGCTCACACCAGAGACAAAGTGCTGAAGAGCCCTGGTTGCTGCACCTTCCTCCCATGGATCTGTCTAATCCCAGATGTGCGGAAAGTTTCTGGGCTGGCACCTTGTCCTGCAGCTAAGGACCCTTCTCTCAATTGTTTTGAGTACAGACCAGAATGATGGCTTTTGTGAACCACACTTTCTTGTCCTGCAAGGACAGGGGAGGTGACATTTCTTCATGGCCACCTCTTGTACATCTTTGTTGTCTCCTGTGCCCTTGCTCCTACAGCCCATATTTCCCACATTGCCCAGTTCCTGCATTTGTGTATTTTTCAGATCTAGTTTATATTACTGGAATATGAGCTAACTGCATGTGGATATGCTGTGGCTTCAGTTGTTCTGATCTGAGTTTCCTTCCTAACATTTTTTGATGTTTTCACTTTGATAGGGCAAGAGGAAATGGCCTCAAGCTGTACCAAGGCATGTTTAATTTGGACATCTGGAAGAATTTAAAAATTGAAAGCATTGTCAGAATTTAATCATTGAAACCTCTGTCACTGGGACGTGGTGGAGTTCCTTCCCTGAAGGTGTCCAAGGAATTGCTCTGGGCTCAGTGATAAGGTGGGCATTGGGCACAGGTTGGACTCAATTATCCAGGTCTTTCCCAACTGAAATGATTTTGGGATTCCATGATAACTGCACTGAGCTGCTTTTGGCACACGTGCCATAATCCTGATGTCTCTGTCTTGAAGAGTTGATTGTGAGCTCACTGCTGTGGTGGTCAGACACTGAGCTGATTGACCACACTTCCCCTATTCACTTCCCTTAAGGCAAAATTCCCTTCCTGCTTGTGCCTTCACATTTGGGTAATGAACATACTGCCATGTTAATAGAAGGAAAAGCCCCACTAAAGACTGCTGTATTTCTATGTCTCTTTCTAAAGGGGGAATGAAAACATGAAAGGCTTCATTTGTCCCCCAGTTTGGTTTGTACAGTCCCTGCTGGATAAGCATTCTTGGGGAATAACAAATCTGTGAGTTGCCAGGGTTGTAGTGCCTGAAATCATGTTTCTCTCTGAAACAGATCTTTTCTGTATTGCACAACTGACAAGACTTCAACTGCAAAATGTTAGCAGTAATGAGAAATATCTGTGGTGCATCAATAAATGAGTGTTCTGTGGGACTGGCCTGTGGCCTGCCAGCATCTGGCTGTGCCTCATGGAAGAAAAACACCTCTAGAGAAGACTGAAAGTCGTGTTGGAGGAAATGGTCCTCAGAGAGCACCAGTTACATCAAATGGAGTTGGAAAATTTAAGAAAACTGTGCCAAAGGGAAGAGTCAGACTTTGGTATGAAAGAGTCAGTTTAGAACAACTAGAATTTATTTGGATAAATAGCTTCAGGTCATCTTTGTGTTGGGTGGGAAAGAGAAACTATGCTCAGATAAGGAAGTCCTTGCTTGCAAACCAAAAAAACCCCACTGATGTTTCAGAAATGATGCTGCCATCTGCAAGATCCTTTTACACCATGAGTTGAAATTGCTCCATAGCTGGAATGGAGACCTCCACAGCAGGTGGGAGGACCAGGGGTGAGCACAGCAGAGAGGGAAACACAGAGCTGCAAAGAGAATTTCCTCTTGGTTTTATTGCCTTGCCTCAAGCAGTAGAACCACTCTGCAGAGTGTCTGTAGGGGAACTGGACTGCAGAAAACTCACAAAATCTCTGCATTGTTGGGTGTTCCCCACCTCACTCCCATCTGCAACAGCCACCAAACCTTGGGCTGCACTGAGGTTAACACCTTCTATCTCCTCATTGTGCAGGAAGTATAATAAAGTCACAGGCCTTCTCCTTTTGGAGAAGGAAAAAGGGTTCAAAATCTCCAGATTCCTGGTCCAGTGCAATCTGTAGAGTAGGGGAGCACAAGGCAGGCTCAGTGATGTCACGGTGTCAGATGTCAATAGCATTAAACCCCATGTATGTTTAACTTTTGGGACACACACATGAAAAGTGAAACACTGGTTCTTCCTTTCCAGCTGGATGCATCATCTCAGGCCAGTATGAAAGCCCCCTGTGCCACAGAGCTCTCATGTAGATAGGAAGTAAATGTGAATTCCCGGATCTCTCATGCCAGGACTGAAATAATTTCCTCTGAAAACAACATCCACATGATGAATCCCCCTTGCTATAAATGGCTGAATTAAGGGCAGAAGAGTTACATGCAAAGCCTGAATCATACAAGGAAGAATCCTGAAGGAAGTAACTTCACTGTTTCTTTTCCCTCTACCCTGACCATCTGTGTGTATTCTTCTCTGGTTTTGCACAGGGAACATGTGAACAGTCTGTTTCAGTCTCACGAGATCTTGCAAACTTCTTCTCTGTGATGCTCTGATTGCCTTCTACTGTTCCTGCTTAATTTTGCAGCCTTTAATTCCCACTGGCAGGTTTGCTTGGTGCTGCTGAGCAGCACACTTGGCTTTTTGCTAGCCTGCAGCAGGACACCTGCAAGGGAGTTGGGGTGGAAAAACTCCTGGGTTTTGTGTTGGGAGAAATGGTTTAACAATTTATTTCACACTGAACTCCAGGGGGTGTGGCTTTGGCCTCTGAGCTGCTGCTGGGACTAGGACTGAATATCAGGGACAGCAGGATTAAAACTCTGGATGGGGTCTGAGCTGGTTTTCCTGGTTTGCTGTTTGAGCAGTGCTCCCTCCCCTCAGTGAGCAATCTGCTCCCTAGATTGTACCTGATGTATCTGGGAAAGATGTCTCCTACCATGGTTTTTTTGCCTTTTGGATTTTGTTATTCTCTGGGCAGCCCCTGGATTTAAATTCCTCAGAGGGCATTTGAGCTGCCCTGAGATACCAAGGAAAACATCAGGTAAGTCATTAATTGTCTTTTGATTTTTTTCAGTTGTGCTCTTTGCTTTAGGGCAATAACGCAACTGTTTGTGTCTGCATCAGTGAACATGCTCTGCAATTCCTTTGGTTCCCTTTTGAGACAGGAATGCCCAAATCCATGGAATCTGCATCCTACAGATGGACACATGAATGTGAACAAGTTGCTTGGCTTCTAGAAAGAAGGTGGCTGAGGGGCAGTGAAGTACCTGTCAGGCACACTGACCTAGGAGCCAGTTGGAGAACTCAGTAACTATCCTGGTGGCAGCTTTCCCCTCTGAATCCCAAAGCTGTTTTTGCTTTAGCAGAGGATAAACTGGAATGCAGGAAGGGCAGGATGCTCCAGATCCCACTGAGTGACCACCTGGGAGCTGAGATGTGCTGCTGGGTGACCTTGGCTTTTAGGCTTCCAGGCCTCTTGGCTGTTGCAGACTCAGGACATACGACCATAGGAAAATATAAAAATTTCCCAGTTTACCAACCCTTCAGTGTCCAATAAATGGTTCCAAGGGAACTTGTAGCTGGTTATTTCCAGGGTCTGGAGTGCTGGAAGGGAATAAGACTAAAATAAGTGTCCTGGGAGCCAGCAGAGCTGTTGCTGCTCTTCCTCTTCTGAGTCACGTTCTTCGTCTAATGAAAGACAAATGGGGAGAACTTGACAGCTTAAAGCTGATTTTGCTCTACTTGAGTATTTCCCCTTGCAAAAGGAAGCCCCCATCCTGCTGCAGCAGGCAGCTCTGTGTTTGCTTGGCCTCTGGCAGGGCAGGGATGTGCAGAAAAGCACTGATTTTCAGCTGGCAGAGGGTGAGTGAATCCGTTTGTGCTGGGGTTGAAAGGACTGCAGCACTGTTTTCTCACACCTGTGAATCTTTCGGTGAGATCATTCAGAGCTGCCCCATCCTGTCTCACATTGTAGAGCTGAAAGGATTTGCTCATTGCTGTTTCTCCCATTCAGCTGCTTGTAACCCACTTCAAGCTGGAAGTGCTTTTGATTATGGTCCCAAATGTGCAACCCCAACTTTCCCAGAGATTGAAAAATTATGTCTAGGCTATTTTTGTGTGAGACATCACTACATCAGCAGTTTTTATGAGCTGGGGCAGGTCATGGCAGCAAGACACTTACTTGTATTTGGATTTTTCCTGTATTAGCTGGTTGGGTTCAGCTTTGTTGTGGCTGCATCTATCACATCCAATCAGGGGACAGTAATAAAGCAAAGAGAACAACACATACTCTGCCCTAAGCCTTGGCTATGCAGGTCAGAATACAACAAATAGATGAAAGAGGATGAGGCTGGTTGCAAATATTCCTCAGGAGTGACTTTTCCAAGGAGTGCTCAAATTAGTCTATTGACTGGCACAGGCTCTAAGAAAAACTAGAGTGATTAAATTTTCCTCTTGTCAGAGTGAGCAGACTCCTAGAAGTAGGAACAATTGTTGTTATTTCCAACAACAATTTGTTTGGAAATAAAATCACAAAACTGAGTGGGCAGGGTGTGTTGGAAAGGGCTGAGTCAGGATGGCCAAGACACAGCTCCTGGTGCTGGGCATGAGGAGAGAGCTGTGTCCTCCCAGTCAGATGATGTGGCAATGACCCAGGCTGTAAATCTCCCCCACAGCCATAAACTCAAAGATAAACTTGTGCTTATGTTGCAACAGAAAGCAAACACTGAAAAGAAAAACAACTGGAGTGCTTAATGAGGAAGAGAAAATTGTTTTTTCCTGGAGCTCCTTGGCCCTGAGGGAGTCAGAGGGCTGGGCTGGGACCCCCCAGTGGTGCCATTTATCAGCAGCTTGGTGCCCCCTCTGCCTGGCATAGTGTCAGTTCTGGCCTTGTCCTTGTGATTTCCAATGAGCCTGTGTGTGGGCTGCCTCTCTGTCTGTGTGTCTGTCCATGAGTCTGTCTGACTGCACTGCAGGATGGCTGCTTTGGGCTCTGGGGCATAAACCCTTGTGGACTTGCTGGCTGTAGGGCAAATCTGCAAGTAGGAGGAGATTATCCCAAAGGGCATTAGGTCCCCTCTACACATCCCGCAGGTGTCTTAGGACAAGATGGCCAGGGAAATATCAATTTTCTTTAAGATGATTTTGAAGGAAGCTCTGTGTCTCCTTTCACAGATCACACACACAGAATTCACAGGATCACTGGGTTGGAAAAGACCTTCAAGATCATCAAGTCCAACCCAGCCACAACACCTCAACTAAACCCTGGCACCCAGTGCCACATCCAGGCTTTGTTAAACACACCCAGGGATGAGGACTCCACCACCTCCCTGGGCAGACATTCCAGAACTTTATCACCCTTTCTGTGAAAAAATTTCCTCATATTCAGCCCTTGGTGCAGCTTAAGACTGTAGATGATTAATTAATGCATGAGAAGGCATGTCATTGTGTTGTTATAAAGAAGTCAGAGTGCTGGCAGCTGAAAAATTTAATACAACACCAGTTTTTCAGCTGAGGAGGTGTTTTACAGCCCACTGTATATCTCAATATGCCACTGGGGTTTATAAGATGTTAAACCACTGCTTTTTTAAGGGTTAGGGGAAAGGGCAGGAAAATGATCCATTAAAACTTATACATTTATGTCACCACTGAAGAACATTTATAAGAACATCAAGCTGTTACCTTAAAGGAAACTTAGAGAAGGGTTAGACATTTGTCTGTCAGTCAGAAACCCTGGGTATCACCTCTGCCTCACAGTGGGGATCCCTGGCAGGGGGGGCTGGGGGAGGATGCAGTGTGCTCTGCCTATCCATGAGATGCTGCAGAGAATTTCAGACTTTCTGTGCTGACAGGCACTGACGCCAAGAGAACACTGCATTTCACCTGAGGCTGTAGAGAAGGTTTCCAAAATAGAATGACAGAACTGGAATTGTGGGTGTGGAGTTTGAATAGAAGTGTGTAATATCACAGGGTGGAAAACTTAAGAGTTTAAGAATTTAGAATATAGTAGCACATATAAAACAGAGATGGAGGTTTTAGGGCAGACGCTGGTCTGTTGTCTTCTCCTTCTTCTCCATGGGTTTGGGTGGTTTTGTGTAATTGGATTAAGAAGTCATCATTGCAGGACATGAGGGATTAGTTATTGGGTTAAAAGTAAAAATAATTGAGGTGTCATTTCTTAATTGGACAGCTTATCCTTCAAAGGCCTTGTGGAGAGATAGATATGTCTTCATTTTTAGTTTGTTAGAGCGAAGTGCTGTAGAACTCATGGTTTGTGAGACTGTAACATAGATAAGAACTAATAAACATCTGAGTCCAAACAAGAAATTCCATCCTGGCAGAAAGAAGAAAAAATTCAAGAGCTGCCCTAGAAAGTTTATAATTATCCATTTGCAGAAGGCAGCTTCCTCCACTTGCCTTTGGGTCATGCTCAGATGATTTTTGATCTGAAGGGAAAGGGATGAGGTAGAAAGTAGAAAAGCATGAACCAAATCCTCAAGGGATGTTAGAAAGGAGGCAGCACTTGGAGTAAAGCTCAGGGTAGGTGGGGGGAAGTAGATGTGAGAATTGTACTGGGGAGTGATGTTAATTCAACTCAGAATTTGTTATTATTACCTGGGGTCTCAACCAATCTGTTTTTGATGCCCTGAGCCTGGCACATGAGTATAATGGCAGCCAAATGTCCTGGTGTTGGCAGGAGCTTTACTCTAATAGCTCTCTGCAGCCAAATTGCTGCTCTGGTGATGCAGAAACCTCAGGGAACTGCACTGGTGCATCTGGGAAAACCATGCAATTCCCTGACAGCAGCTTCCTTGTGTGAGCAGCTGTTGGATGGTACACAGGTATTTGACTGGGGAATTTTCTGATCAGTTGAATCACAAAAATCAGCTTTTATGATCCTGCCTTCATTGCCATAAAAATTTATGGCCCTAGTTATATTTCAGCCATAAATTACTCCATGCCAGAAGATTAGCAAGGTAGTCCCTTGCAAATGTGATAGTGGAGGTTCTGCAGGAAAGCAAATACTACATAATACTACTGCAAAACGCTACTTCATAATACTACTGCAAAATACTACTTGTTTGCTTTGTCTCATGGGCTCAAACACCTGGTATTTCAGGAGAATAGAAATTTCCTTATGTCCTCTTTAGCTGTAGGGAAACGAAGATTTGTTAAGGTCACCATGGTTTTTGTTTTCAGGAATAATCAAATAAAATATGGGTCCCATCCTGGATTTAATTTACAGCTTTCTCTTTGATGATCCTTCTTCTCTTTTATTAAAGGAACAGTTGTAACAGCTGGCTTTGGAATTATGCAGTAAGTAAACAACTTATTTTTATAAGTTGTTTTAGTTTCCTATCATAGAAGGCTTTGAATCTTGTTTTGAACAAGTGAATCTTGTTTTGAACTGTGATGGGACTGCTTTGTCCTAAATACTGTTGTTTCCCAGAATGACAGAATAGTCAGAGTTGGAAGGGTCTCTTAAGTGAATAGCCCATTTGGGATCAAACCCAAAACCTTGGCATTATTAGCACCTGCTCTGACAACTCAGGTTGTGTCTCTGCAAAACCAGAGGGGTTTTCGATCTTTGCTTCTGTGTATTCTGATCTGTGGGATACTGTTGGGTACTGGCTGTGCCATAGCAGTCAAAACCAGCTCCTTTGGACATGCACAGTGGGTGCACAAATGCTTGGAAAAGGGGGCTGCTTCTCCTAAAAAGGCATCAGAGCATTTTGAGGTCAGAGGGTCACAACAGCAGATGCAATTCTGGTTTGGCACTCTTGGAAGAGAGTGTTCTAGGAATGCCTGCCTTTTAGAGGAAGCTGATTTCCAGCTTTTGCTGGGGCTTTGGAACATTGCCACAGCCACTGGAGCTGTCAATGTGTATTTCCTGCAAGACAATTGTTGGTTGCATTCCATACAGTAATTTTCCAAACTCTGGTATTGGAGTTCGGAAAAACAAAAACATGACTCAGCTATGAAAGGAAGAGAGGTTCTTTATTCACACTTGCTGTCTTTCCAGACAAGATTATTGTTTCAGGGTGATTCAGACAATATCTGCTGCTCTAAACAGGTCAACAATGAAATGGACCACAAGCACAAATAATGCATGATCTCATCTTGTAGGGAGAGCAGCTTCTTGGCACTCTTCAAAATAGCTCTCCCACCACTTAAATAAACAAAACAAAACAAAAATCATGAGAGAAGATGCCTAATACTTGGGAAGGTGATTGGATCATCCTGCAGTGAATGAATGAGGGAGTTTTGGGCAGCTACAGAACTGCTGGGCCTGGAACAAGGTCCTGCTCTGTGTGCCACAGCACAGGCCTGGTGGGCAGCTGCTGGGTTGGGCGTTGTTGCCTTGTGATGTTCAAAATCAC
Source organism: Calcarius lapponicus (assembly GCA_039654755.1). Taxonomy (NCBI): domain Eukaryota; kingdom Metazoa; phylum Chordata; class Aves; order Passeriformes; family Fringillidae; genus Calcarius; species Calcarius lapponicus. The sequence continues at coordinate 3,264,536 of CM077479.1, forward strand.
CTTAATTTGCTCCATCCATCCATCCATCCATCCATCCATCCATCCATCCATCCATCCATCATCCATCCATTCATCATCCATCCATCCATCCATCCATGCATCCATCATCCATCCATCATCCATCATCCATCCATCCCTCATCCATCCATCCATCCATCCATGCATCCATCATCTATCCATCCATCCATCCATCCATCCATCCATCCATCCATCCATCCACCATCCATCCATCCATCCATCCATCCATCCATCCATCCATCCATCATCCATCCATCCATCATCCATCCATCCATCCATCCATCCATCCATCCATCCATCCATCCATCCATCATCCATCCATCCATCATCCATCCATCATCCATCCATCCATCCATCCATCCATCATCCATCCATCATCCATCCATCCATCCATCCATCCATCCATCCATCCATCCATCCATCCATCCATCCATCATCCAGCCATCCATCATCCAGCCATCCATCATCCAGCCATACATCCTTTGTCCATCCATCATCCATCCATCCATCCATCCATCCATCCATCCATCCATCCATCCATCCATCCATCCATCATCCATCCATTTTTAATGACCCCCCTAAGTTCCCTTTCACCCCAGTTCTGTGATTCTATGATTTACCTTATGCCCAGAGCACGAGGGCATCCCTCAGCTGTGCTCCCCCATGGCACACTGAAGGGTGTCCCCATGGGACACTCCTCTGCTCATGTAGCTCACCCCTGTGGCTTCATCTCTCTTGCTAACCATGGCCTTGAAGTCAAAGAAGTTTGGTCAAATGTTGGACTTCATAGTTTTGGAACCTTAATGATTTAAGGTTCCAAAGCCTTTTCCAACTTTAATGATTCTATGATTCTAAGCAAAAGATCAAAATTGTCTACAGTCCATCTATCCTTGGGGTTCAGGATTGCTCTTCTGCCTCTGGGAAGAGGAGATTTCCTCATGAGGTGTCCATGGGGGCTTAGCACAAGCTCTTTCTGCCTGAAACATCTTGGGTAGATGTTGATTTCTTCTGCAGTAATTCACAGGTGCCAAGGTAAGAGACATGGTTTCTCACAGCAACTTCTCACTCTTCTGAGCAAAGCTGAATGTGTATGCTCAGATTTGTAAGGTAACTTTTTAACCAACGTCAGAAAACAACTTTATCTTTTCTTGTGGCGCCTGACTGGTGAGCGGCGTGGCAGTAAAAGAACGTTCTGTGATCCTACATTGCCTGTCATAAACCATTGGGGTTACCCTTTTTATGCTCCAGCCATAAATTACCTCATGCTCAATTTTCTTAACATATCACATTACCAGGGGAACTCCTCACCACCATAAAAGTGGAGATAAGTGAGATTTGGAAGCCAAAATCATGGACAAAGCACACTGAGGCCAACAGTCTAATGGGACAAAAACTGTTTATGCTGAGACCTGGGAAAGATCTCTGTGCTGCCTTGTTACTTTCAATTTCCCAGAACATGAAATAATATATACAAGATATTACAGTTCATTGAAACAAAAAGGAATAGAAGCCCAAAACACTTGTAATCATGAATATAGCTAAGAAAAACTGAGGTTCTTTTATGTTCATAGTATTTGACTTTCATATCTTCTGGTTCATTTGTCATGTTGAGTTTCTGGGTAAAATTCTGGGTAAAGCTAACATTGGTATTCTGGGCTGATAATTCTGGATTCAGCTAGAAGGGATTTTGTGCTGTCAGGATGGATCAAAATATAAAACTCCTTGTCCATAGGAGAAAGTTCTTGTTGGAGGGTCTCTCTTTTGAAAGTCAAAATGAAGCCTTGTTCAGGAGTGGATTTTGTGGGATTATTGCAATATAAATACATTTTTATTAACAAGAATGCAAAGCTCCTTACTGAAGACATTAATTACTAATAATTTTTTCTATTTATCACACAGTTTATAGTCAAAGGATGCGGTGCAAACTCCATACAAAGTAAAACTTCTCTGAAAAGTTTTTGGATACACATGATCTTTGCCTGTTCCTGATAATTCTAAATTAGGCAGCATATGTTACCCCTGATTTTCTGCCCTATGCTTGCAGAAAGCAGATGTTTGATGAACTTGGTATCACTCAGAGGGAACACTGAAAATGGAAAAATCAATTATGGCAGAGCCAGAGGAGCTCAATGTTGTGTCTTTGAGGAAGAGGTGAATCTGAAACAACTCTTGTGTGGTTTGCTATTACCAAATCCTATTCTTGGAGACTAACTCTTTCTGTGAAAATGAATCAAGACAAAAGAAAAATGAAAATTTTGAGTCATATTCCCAGAATATTGCTATCTTCAGTGGTGCCAGATTGCACTAGAACAGCTATTTAGGTTGGCAGGGTTTGAGTGAAGGCTTCAGTCCTTTTAGCAATTCCTCAAACCAAGCAATCTTCTGGGAGCCTCAAAACCCCCCAGATTGTTGTTTAACTGCTACATTTCATAACTGCAGCTCGTTTCCTTGTGGTAATTCACATCTCATGTTACAACACACTGAGGCAGTCCTGGCTGAGCAGCTCAGCCCAGCCCAGCCCATGGCTCCCAGTGAGACTCTGCTGCCAGGGGGTGTTTTAGGGTGAGGATTTGGTGCCAGGTGGCGTTGGGGGCCGGTTGGGATTAGCACAACATGTTTGTTTGGAGTGTGACCTTGTTGTGAAGTCACTGCCAGACTGTGCTGAGTGCCAGGGCAGGGCACTGGAGGGAAAAATACTGCAAACCTGGGGTTTGTGCGAGAATGACCACATCACCTCGTGGGTAATGATTACCCACCTCAGGAGTTACCTTTGTCAACATTCCACTTCTCTAGAGATGTAGAAACCTCATCTGTATGCTGGTGTTCCTTCTGGGCCAGGGCAGGGTAACAAGGGCACAGGTAACAGGGAAACAAAGGGATTTGTTGTGGGTTTTGTTGTTGGCTTGGTTTGGTTTTGGCTGTGTTTGTTGTAGTGGTAGTTTGGGTTTCTCTTTGAGGAAATGTCTCCAGTTTAATGTCCTGAACCTGAAACCTGAAAGTAAAATGACAGACTGATAGATAGGTATGAATGATAGATAAAATGTCCCAGTTTTGGAGCATTTTTTAAACACACAGCTGCTGCCCTGAGCTAGGACTGTGAGAGCAAAGCCCAAATTCACTGGAGGGGCAGTGTGGGTGTGCAGCACAGTGATTAAATTGAAGGCTGATCAGTTCTGTATGATGTCTGCTAAATAAACCCCTGAAACTGAGTTTCCCTGTGGGTCAGCCTCCACATCTTCCCCTCCAAGGGCACAGGTGCTGCAGTGCTCAGCATGAACCAAGCACGTGAATCCTTCCAGAAACTCTCCTTTTCAGAGGAGCAAAATTTACAAGCAGAAACTCCTTGTCTGGACTTTCTGGGTTGTAGATCATGTGAAAAAATAGGGACAAAGTGCAAGAGGAGTGGTATGGTGAAAGAGTGAACTGTGGACTGGGAGAAAGCATTGGTATTATTAGATCCAGCTAAGTTCCTACAGTTCCAGCAATTCCTAAAAATTCCCCCAGTTCCTGCAATTCCTGGAAGTTTCAGCAATTCTTCCAAGTTCCACCCTTTCCTGCACTCACAGGAGCATGGACTTACCTGGTTTGCATTGCTTTGTGATCCTGCAACCTGTACTTCTGAACCGAAAGTGAAAATGCAGTTTTTTACAAGATCAGTTGCATTTAAATATGGGAGGAGCCAGTGAAGTGACTTTTTCTCTGGGATTCCGTTGACTTCTGCTTTCCTCTGGAAGAGGAGCTGAATGAGATCTGGAAAGGCTGCACAGGCACTTGGAGAAGGGAAGAGACATGAAGGCTTCCTTGGACACAAACGGATTCTGAGGTATTGTCTTCTTCTTTAGAGGGTCCTGTCTTCCACCCTGTTCTCTTACAAATTCTTGCTTTCTGGTTTTGAAGTAGACATTCAGAAGCAGGCACTGAAATGTCTGTGGCAGGAGGGAAATTCTCAGTGTGCTGCACTTTTTCTGCATAGAGAAGAACATGTATTGCTGTTGTATGTATTGTATAATATGTATTATTTGTGACTAAATAATACCACATCTGTAGCCCAGACTGGCAACTTCCAGAGAGCTCTGTGTGAGCTCACACTGATTGTGGGAATGCAGAAACCCAACAGCTTCCTCTTGGTGCATTCATATAAAAGTGTGAGTGACCTCAGAAATAATAGAATAGATGTATTAACAACATTTTCCTGTTCATGTAATTTCTGAATAGCTTTTCCCATATCCATTAACCTTCTTTTTTTTCCTCACAGCTCCTTAGCATGTCTTGCTAATATCTTCTTTTCCAAAAGTTCCATCCTGTCAGGTTTGCAAATAAGGGAGAATTTGTCAGAAGGGTTGCAGGAGAAATCCCTGCAGCTCTTCTTTTCAAGAAGCTGACTCTGCATTTCCACAACTCCAGCCTGACTAATGAAAAATCTAGCCTGGCAGCTCTGGATTCAGAATGAAACGAGACAGAACCAAAGTACAAAGCATTTGTGGTTTTAAAATAGAAGAAGTTAAATCAGTGTAACACTTCATTCTATTTAATGTACTGCAGGCAGTAAAATAAAAAGTTACCAATGTTTTATAATGCTGTGCAAAAGTTTTTTCAGATCAGGCAGAGGAAAGCCAAAGTGTGATTTACACTTAGGATTTTTTGCAGAGATTTCTCAGCTCAACCTCAATGCCCTGCTGGTTGCTGTCTTTGCAATGGCTTTTTGTAACTGTGGATACAAAGTGTAATCATACACTCACCTAGGAAAGAGCTGCTTTATCTCCTCACATGATTTTGTATTGTTTTGTTTCTTTGTCTTTATTGCAAAGGCTTGTTGATAGGAAGTACAACAGACCAGTAAGGGAAACGTGATAAGGAAAGTGATACCAAAATTCTCTTATGTAAATACTTCTCCTTTTCTGGGAAATAACTTAGAGTAGAGAACAAAATCTGTAGCATCTTCTGAAGCTCCTTGAGTTTTAGTCTGTTGCTGTCTTACTTCCTTTAATCATACTATTTTCTCCAAGCTGACTGCAACTTAAGCCTTCCCCACAGGACTCTTAGGGTGCCACATAAATATTTTAGAAATGATGATGTCTTGTTCCACCAAGCTGGTTCTGACCATAAACCCCACAGACTAAATTGCTCCTAAAGCTGTAGAGCCCAGGAGATGTGGCTGGAAAATGCAGGAGTGAGAAAATGCAGTGTTTACAGCTGGAGAACAGCCCTGGATTTTGTGTGCCCATGAATGTGCATAGTGGTTGTTTGGTGAGGGGATGTTAACCCTGTTAGGGGATGTTACCATGTGAACCCTGGGGCAGCAGCTCTGCTCTGCTGGCTCCTGGGGGTGTTGGGGGGACTCTGCTTGGGTCACTTTGGGGGTCCCCACTGAACTGTGCCAGAGGCAGAAAGCCTGAGGACACACACTGGAGAGGCAGTGACCTGGTTTAATTTGTGCTGGAGTAGGAGGAAACATGGGTCAGAGTATTCCAGGTCATCAGGTTTTAACTTTGAGAGAGAACTTTTGCTCTGATGAAAGTGATGTTATTGCATTGGAGACTGATTTTCATCCTTCTCTTGGCAAACACTGGAGTTATTTATTGTCTTGTGTTTGTTATGACGCTATGGGGAGAAGGAAAAGCCTGAGAGTTTCAGGTAGTGATGTTCCCTCAAAAACAAAACCAAAGGACCTTGTTAGGGCTCTGCAGATTTCCTGTCAAATCCTCTTTCTCTTGCTGATGATCTCAGGTGGGTCAGGTCTGACCTGGGGGGAGGCTGGGTGTGAGTGGCTGGTGTTTGCTGAAGGAAATCCAGCTCTTCCTGGTTGTTCCTTTATTCACCTATTGCTTGCTCCTGATCTGCTTTTAGGGTCTGGCTTTACTTTGTTACAGCTCTGTAGAAAACCTCAGAAGCTCTAATAAGTGAAAGTTTGTATTACTTAGAAAAAAGAAAGGGAAACAGGCAAAAAAACCTGGATGGAAAATATTTTGTCTGTCCAAAGAATGTGTTTCACTTTAGATTTGAGTGTTTTATTCAAGTAAACTTAAAACTGCTGGCAGGAGCTGGCCAAGACAGCTGGAGAGTCTCCAGATTTTAAGAGAGATCAGTTGGGGTGAACAGAGATTTGGTGGATGGTGTTTGGGCTGTTGGAACTGAAGAGAAGAGGGGAAGAAGGAGGCAGTGTTGCCACAGAGAAGAGGAAGGGACATGTCCTTGATCAGAATGAGGAGAGGGGCAAGACACAAGAGAGGACCAAATAACTGAGGATACAGGATACAGACCTCATGCTGCAAACTACTGGGGGAAACCCAAATCGTAACCTCTGGGCAAATAACTCTGCCGGATGTGCTGCAGCTGTTCTGTGCAGCAAACGTGCCCTGGGGTGTAAATCCTCTGGAGGCATTTAAAAGACAGGAAGAGGTGGCACTTAGGGACATGATCTAAGTGGTGGATTTGGCCGTGCCCTGTTAACAGCTGGACTCGAGGGTCTTTTCCAAAACTATGATTCTGTGATTCCAAGATTGATATCAATCCCTTGGAACTCTGCTCATCTGCAGGGAAGGAGGGCCAGGCATTGTTAACTGTGCTTTGCAAAGCAGGAAATGGGATAAAGGAATTTGTGAAATATTGATTATCAGGGGAAAAAAATTAAAAGGATGAATTTTTTATGGATGGGAAGAGGAAGATAAATTTTTTATGTATGAATTTTTTATGTAAGAGAAGAGATTGTTGTTAATACTTGGTGGGGTCAGAGGAAATCCTGAGGTGAGCAGGAGCTCTGTGCATGAAGTGCAAAGGTGGTGGTGGAAGAGGATGGATCACTCCTTGGAGGGTGCAGTGCCAGGGGCACAGCTCTGTCCGGCATTCCCTGGATTTGCATCCTGCTCAGGGCTGAGGTGAGAGCCTGAGGTGTCCCAGGTTTTATTCCACAGGAAATTTTGCAGCTGGTCTCAAGGAGGGGGGCAGCACCTGCTGGAAGGACATGTCCTTGGGTTGTGTTGCTCCTGGCTCACCTGTTTCTGGGAAATGGCGTAGAACTCTCAGCAGATCTAGATCACCACAGACCATAAGAGATAAGCATTTATTAACTTCTGTTGAATGTGTAATTAGGAATTAGCATACAACTAATTTGGAAATTTCCTCAAGGTTCCTCTCGAGTAGTGGCAACAAAAAAGTTGTTTTAATGAAAGCTTTAGATGAAAAGCTCTCAGGAACAAAGCACTTTATGTTTTCCAGAGCTAGTCTGGTGAAAAAAGTTAGGTGACTTTTCTATATTTTTTTCTTATTTGGCAAATATTTTACTAAAACATACATCACAAAGTCGTGTTATTTAAATGAAAACTAACTTCTGACTAAATCCAAGGATGTTTTGAAAAGAAATACCAAGTTATTGTTTGTTTGTTCATTTGACTTGAACAGATACTTCCCATCAGATCTCCTAAATTAAAAATATAATTCGATTTGACAATAAATATTTCATCTTAGGCCAAGTGAAACATTCAATCAACATAATCCATCTTCCTTAGTCATCTGGTGGGTTTTGGGAATCTTGAGCAAACTTTGGGACTTGGAAACTCAACTTTGGAAAATTTGGCAGCAAATCAAGCTGTTACTTGCTGCTCCTGCTGAGGCGTGTGTGCAGGGTCCCTGCCAGGAGGAGGACGTGGGCACGGAGCCTCCTGCCCATCAGGCTCAGGAGGGATTTCCCTCTCCCTGCTGAAGGACCTCATGTCTCCTGCTGCTTGGATGAACCAGAGGTGGCAAGGGCTCTGAGTCTGGCCCTTGTGGAGTGCAGTAGCAGCTGTGTGAGCAGTGTGAGGGTTCCTCTGCCTTGCCTCCGTCCCGTGACCTCGGCTGGAAGCTGCCGTCTGACATTTGTTATCTTTTTGTCTGGACAAAGAGAGCAGAGACACTGGGTGCTAAGCACTGCCTTTAATTCCCCACAGGGAGAAGACTGAGGGAGGAGCCTGCCCTGGCATTGTGGAGGATCTGGGAGAGCCCCTCAGGCAGCCCCATGGACTCTCCCCACCTCCTGCACTTGGTTTTCCTGCTCCTGGCTCTTGCTGCTCCCCATCCAAGTGAGTCTGTGTTTGATCTCAGTGCTTTTCCCTGCTCTTCCATAGCTCAAAACCTCTGTTAGGAGAAACTCAGCTGTGCTCAGTTAAAACCAAGACCACAAAACCTCTAAGGTGAGAAGAGAAATTAAGGAGGTGAAGGTTGATGTGTTTGACCTGTCCCTGTGGGAACCCAGGACACCCCTCTGGCTGGCCAGGACAGCCAGGACCCCTGTCAGGGGGATCAGGGACCCTGGCATGGAGCCCAAAACACCTCTGGGTTTGATTATGACCCATGGAGCAAATTACCAAGCTTAGATGAATACCAGCAAGCCACAACAGTTTAAGTAGAATAATAGTGAAGTTATCATGGGGTGGAAAAGTAGATTTTGGGGTTTTTGGTATGGGGGTTCAGGAGGCAAGATGGAGGGAACTGGGCATGTCCAGCCTTTCTCCTTCTTCTTCTTGGCCTCCACCTTCTGCTGTGATGTTGGCACTTAAAGATCGATTTAGAGTAGAAGCTCACTGTCTAACACAGGTGATGGGTGTTGGAAAGTAATTGTAAACATTGTACAGGTAGTTTTTAGTATAAAGACATAACACCACCCTGGGGGCAGGCAGAGTGACTGGAACTGTCCTGCTGGACAGACTTCAGCAGGGCAGGAGACAATTTTTTATAGATAAGGAACAATAAACAACCTTGAGACCAAGAAATGAAGAGCCCTGACTCCTTCTTCAAGCGCCGGGCTGGGAAAAGAGACTTTTAACATTCTCGGGGTCACAGCAACAAAAAGATCCCGAGATGTCCCAATCTCCTATTTTGGGAGGGGTGATTGTTTGGGTCTGTCTGATGTCAGATGAGGTGAGTCCTTTCCCAAAGGACTGACCCTTTCCTGGGAGGGTCTGAGGGAGGAAACCTGGGACACTGCACCCAGGGTGGGCAGTGTGGCAGCTCAGCTCTGAGCTTCAGTGGTCCTGGGAGCTGGCAGTGTGTTGGAGGGACACCTGGTGGGATTGTGCCAAGGAGTTTGGGAAGGAAAGAGGACAAGAACAGAGGAGCTCAGCAAGAGAAACATCTTTCAACTCACCTCCCAGGCTGCCAGCTTCCCAGTTAAAGAAACAATGGAAGAAGTGGGGGAATTCCATAATGTTTCTACCCCAAAAGTTATCCTGGGATCTGGCCCCAATACTGTATAAAATTTGCCCACTGGCAGACAATGTTTCCAAAACCATGACTAAGCTTGTCCACCAAGACCTATCTTGTTCTCTAACAGTAAACATCCAGGGAGAAACTGATAGAATTTTTTTTCTTTTTTTTTTTTTTTTTTCTGATTTAGGTATTGCCATGTCCAGTGCTCGCCCTGCTAGGGAGACACAAGGCAGCGCAACTACGACAGTCTACCGCTGTGAGGACTGTGAAAGCTGCAAATGCAACTATGGGAGAATCGATTTAAAAAACTTTACAAAAATCGCTGAAATACAAAACAAGAAAAACACTATTCCAGGTGTAACAGTTGAGTTGGTGGCCAATGAATCACACATCACTGTTTGCTTTGAGCAAGCAAATTTCTGTCCTGGACAAATTTATGGCATCTCGGACAAAACTGGGCCAGCAAAATTATGGTGTGGCACCCTGAATTCTGGAGGTATGCTTGCTGGGAACCTGGTTATTAACTGATGGAAAACATATTTCTGGGAGGAAACTGAACTGTTCTCTATGTGGGCAGACAACAAGGCTTATCAGTGAAAAAAATGGAATGATTGGGTTTCTTCTGTGAGAAAAAGTCATAAAGTATTTCACAAAAGCAAATTCAGCTTTTCCAGGTCAAACACTGCTTAAAACAGCACTAGGAGAGATTCAGATAAACACATATTACTGTGATTTATAAAGATACATTTTTATTTTAGGTTACTTTTGGCAACAGCAATTCCCATGGTGAAATTCTGTGCCACATTGCAATGTGTGAACCCCATCTGCTTCAGCCAGAACACCCCCAGAGCCAGGTCCAGCCTCAAGAGCTACTCTGTGCTGCTCTTCTGTCCAATTCAATAAACACTCAGGAGCATCTTTCCAGCTTCCTCACAAAACTTCCAAAATCAGGAATTCAAACACCTGGCAGTACATGAAGCAAGTGGCTCCACAAGGGCAAAACTTCATGGTGGCTCAGGTTACAGGGCTTTTATTGAGCCTAATCTAATAGGCTTTTATTGAGCCTAATCATTCCTTCTGTATTTAATTTCTGGCCACCATAAGCCATTTCTCTCCTGTATTTATGCTCACCACTGCAAAATATCTGCATGCTGTCACTGCAGTGTAAAACTTTGGTGACACTGCAGCATTCACAGTGAAATCTGGAAATGGCTGTAGACAGGGATGCCTGTATCCCCTAAGAGGGGAAGGGGTGGATGTGTAGGTGAAGGCAGGAGGGAGTTTTCCAGATTCTCTTTGAAGAAGAATAAGCTCTACAATGGCACAGGGGGATGCAGGGTTTGTAGGAGATGCACTCCAGGATCTTAGAGATTTACTCAGCTACTACTAGAGATTTACAGCAAGCTACTTGCTTGGTCCTCTTCTTTGGTTCCTGTGGGTAAAAGGCAGCTGCAAAATTTTTGAATAGATTTTTATTGCATAAAGGTAATGATAAGATTTTTACAGGTATTTTGTTATTCTTAACTGCATGTGAAAACTTTCTTACCTTCTTCAAATATTTCCATTTTTGATTCCCAGAACAACTCCTCAGCTTTGGTGAGAAGGAAATCTAATGACAATGGTTGATTTGGACTGTTAGGGAATAAAACATTTCCACCTCGTAGCAATCATAGCAATCTCCAACATTTTGTGCAACATGATCCACTTTTTTAATCTATTAATCTCTTCAACATCTTTAGCTCTTCACTGAAGATCTTCTACATGATCCATATTTATAATCAAATCTTTTTTAATCTTTCATCTTTCTCATAAAATGGAGGAGGTAACATCAGTAATGAGGACAAGACTGTTTGCTGTGAAGCAGAGGCAGATCCCTGGCGACACAACACTGACCTGAAGTGCTACATTCAAAAGTCACATCCAAAGCATCCAGCTGCACTGCCAGTTACCATTCCTGGTGAGGGAATTCCAGGTTAATCTCTTCTTGTGTTTGCCTTTTGCTTTGAGAGGGGCTTGTCCAGACAGCTTGATGTGAACAGAGTTTACATGGGCAGGGAGATGTCCTGTACATTCATAATTTGAATCCACACACGCTGCAGCCAACCAGTCTCAGATACTTTGCCTTGGCAAATGGACATGGCCAGTCCTGGACAGAGATGTCCACAGGCTCAAGTTCCCGTAATTACATAGTGACAGACACTGGGGTGCTGAGAGAAGGGGGTATATGATGGGTGTGCAACAAGTTCCCAAGAATTGACCTTATCTGCAAGTGCTAAATGAGGACATTTGTCAACTAAATGTGACATATATATTTTCAAATTTCTTTCATGGTAGAAAGCTATGTCATCTTCCTTAGGTCATGGACAGAAAGGTTTTTAAAAACCAGTCAAAGTGGATTTCCTTACTTGAACACTTCAACAAGGATGGGTCGTACCACTTGTTGGTTATTTCAGATAAGATTGATGTTCAAAAGTATCTGTTGTGGGGGGGCAGCAAGAATTTGCTTTGAATGTTGATAAAGTGAGCATTATGCCAGGTACCTTCTGTAAAACGTGATGAGCAAGAGGCTCTTTGATCTCTCATTCATCAGTTCCTTCTCTCTTTATCAGATGGGGCCAGTTCCTTTGTGTGGTGCTTACGAGGCAGCTCATGGCTTAGCACTCCTGCTTGCTTCACTTGGATGCTCTGTTTTCTTCTGCTCTGCAGGTAATCCTGAATTTCTCACCAGCAAAAAGAGCAGCCTTGGCGTCTTGCTGGCATTCCTGTTTGTTGGGGTTTGCACAGGATGGGGCACCATGTATTACTTCTTGCGGCTGCGGCGTCGCCAAGGTACAGACTGACAAATTGTGTGTTGTCTGCGGGTCCCACACCTGCAAGTGGGAAAAGCATAAAGGGTTTTCCTCCTGTATCTCATCTCCATTGTGCTGATCCTGCAGTTCTTAATGATGTTCACTGGGCTGACAGCTGGGATGAACTCTCCTCCCGTGGCTGCTGTGACAGAGCCCATCTGGTGGCTTGTTGTGAAAAATGAGCACAGAAGGAATTTCCTCACTGCTTCCTCCTGAAACAAGGGGGAAGCACTGGCAGGGCCAAGGAATCACAGGGCTCAGCCTTCCCTCCTTGGGGCAGTCCCAGACTGCAGCATTGCTGTGCAGCTTCCCGGGCAGGGATGTGTCCCAGCCAGGACATCCAGGCATGGGCTGACAGGGCCTTCAGGAGAGTGGATCCCTCTCCCAACCCTGCCCACTCCAGAGCCAACCTTAATTTAAGATAATTCCCTAAATTAATCCAAGATGGAAGTTTGCAAACCAATATGAAAGGAGAGATGGGATGGGCTCTGTGGACACTTCTTGAACCTGCCATAATGGCTTTCCCCCTCCATCCTGTGTCCATTTGGCTCCAGGGTTTTTGGCACCCTGTGTGTGCCTGAGGCTGGGCCTCCTCTCAGTTACTGAATTAGTGCATCCCCTGGTGCTGGTTGTTTCTTTCTCAGAGCCAAAGGATTAAATTTCCAAGTCTGAATTTGTTTCAGGAGGAGTTGCACAAGTGCTTGCACAGCCCAGCAAAGGCAGCACAAAACCAGTCTCACTGTTGTTACATTAATAGATTAATGGATATATTAGTGTGAGGGGTAAAAAACTTACCAGTAATGCTGCCCTGAGGTCCTGCCCTGGGTGCAGTGTCCAGTGATGACTCAGGTCTGTTCTAGAGGCCCTCTAAGGCAGAAGTTGATGGGTCACAGCACCAGGGCAGGGTCACAGCAGAGCCTTGAAGCTGCCCCCTTGGTGGAGAAAGGGGTGGCCCAGTAGCAGATGGGAGAGGGGAGATGCCTGGAGGACTTCACAAATTCATGCATTTTGTTTATAATTCTAACTGGAATCTACCAGTTTCTTTGGTGGCCTCACAGATTTTTTTTTTTCAATTCTGCAGCTTCTAGGCCAGACAGAGAGCTTCTGACAGAGAAAGGCTAACACCTTCTTGATAACCATCTACAAGGGAGAAAACTTCTCTGCCAGCAGCATCCTCCTCCTCTCTCATCATGTACAGCAACCAGCTAAACACAGACTGATTTTCTATGGAAACTCCTGCCCTTGTTTTCCCAAATAATCCTGTTTTCACAAAGGTACCTTCACCACATCCACACCTTCCCCAAGCACTGTGACTCTTCTCCAGCTCCAGGCCTTTTGAGCAGCACAGGCAGCACCAGGAGCCCCCATCCTCTCCTTGGCTTGGCTGCAGACGGCAGGCACCCCAGGGTGTGTGGCTGGCTCGGCAGCACTGAAACCAGCTGAATTCTCTCTGTGACAAAGTGGGAACAGCTCTGAAATGCCTCCCAAGCCCTCTGCATGGCTGTGCCTTGGAAATGCCACAGCAGCACCCAGGTGTTTGTGTTGTTTGAATTCTCAGGTCATCTCTGCTTTCACCAAAGCCTTTTGCCCCACAAGCTGGCCGGTAGGTTGAACTGGAAGAGTTTGGAAGAGATATTTGATTTTGCCCCCACCTGCAGGCTGAGGATACATCTGAGTGTTTGTTCCTGTGCAGGGCAGGGTGGGAGGCTGTGTCCAGCTCCCTCAGGAATGGCATTGGGTCACAGAGGTCCCCCAGGCTGAGCAGAACTCTGGTATCAATCTTCCTGACAAATTAGGCAAGTTTAGACAGTGTGAGATGAGTACAGCTCCTCAGGAATCACTTTGGGTACTTGGTATCTTTAAATGATTCCCCATTCCCACCTGATTTGAATCCAGCTTTTGCATTGGATCTAATTTACTATCAGGACTGTTGAGCAAAAATCAGTGGCAGCACAAGGCGAGAAGCAAATCCCTAAAGCAACGTGAATGTTTGCTGAATCACTGTCCTTTTGCCACACAGCTAAACACAAGCACACACACAGTTCTTGGTTCATTTCTGCTTTGATTGACTCAATTTTGTTTGCTGCTTGTTTTTTCCTCAATGTGTCCCAACCATCCAGTCAGTAGCAGAGTGAACCTTGCCAACAAACTCTGTTGTGTTGGTGCTTAATATCAAATCTGGATTTTACTGATCCCCTTGCTGGTGATGTTTTAAGAGATCTGCAACACTTTGAACAGGTGATTCCCATTTGATCCCTCTGTTCCTTGCTATTCATTGTACAAATGCTTCTTGTTCAGTTCCTTTGGTTATTGGGGTCATTGGAGAGCTCTAAGGGTCTCATTATACATTTTTATACCATTGTTTCTTACTGGATTTACACCTTCTGCAATCATCTTTCAGAGAATCTGTATTATCTAGCTCCCTGATGTTATTAAATTCTTAAAAAAAAGAAAAAGGTGTGTTTTCTTCTATTCTCTGGCACTTTTCCTTACCTTTGCATTCCTGATTTAGATCTGACACCAGCTCCAGTTATCAGACTGAGTCTACTGCAGCTTGTATTTTGAGAACTAATAGGATTATCCAGGGAATCTACAAAGAGAACTACATTTTCTGAGTGACAGAAACCACTCTTGCCAAGGCCTTTGAAGCTTGGGAAGGTGCTGATCTGCTCAGGTCACTGGGCATGAAAGGCACTACAGGTGCCAGAGCAGCCAAGAAATGACACAGGGAGACTGAGGTGCAGTCTTACAGAGCAGTTCTGTTTGTGGAGAAGTTGGTTTTGAAACCTTTGATATGATCAGACCAAGAAGAACTCTGATGTTACAATTTGAATTGCAATTCTTATTTTTAGGTGAAGCAAGTGAATAGTCAAGAGAACATCTATCAGTGCTTGGGAAGGAGACTCCATCAGCATAACTTGCTCAATGCTTCAGAAAATGAACATTTAATTGCTGGGCAACTCTTTTTTCTCAGTGGTCCATTTGGCAAAGATGTGGAGTCAGTAAATAACCATCACTGTTTCCATGAAATACTTGGATTCTTGAGCAGTAACTTCAAAGGTTCCTGCTGAGTTCCTCACAGCTGCCAAGGGACTGCTCTTGCTCAGAGCAGCAAAGCTGCAGAGAGCTCTGCCAGCACCAGCACAGGCACTTCCAGTTTCCCTAAGGAGATCCCTGAGATGGGAGTGCAACAGTGCATGCACAAGGATCCTTGTCCTGAAAAAGGAGGGGTTCAGCTCACACACAGGGGGTGCAGTGCATTTCCTTTCCCACTTTCTGGCTGTTCTTTGAGACCACTTGCAGTGAAGAACCAGGACCAGCAGACGATGCCCCAGAGAAAAAAGGTTGGTGTGGATTCACAGGGGCAAAGGCTGTAATTCCTACACGTGGTGCTGTGTGCTGAGGTACCTCGGGCTGGGGTTGTGTGACTCCTGTCACTGCCACAGCCCTCTGTGCCTGCTGGGACAGGCAGTGGCACTCCCTTATCTGCATGAGGACATCTGATGCCATGCACTCAGAGGTGATGCCATGTGCTGGACTTTGGTTTCTTTATGACCTGATTGACCTGAAGACTGCCCTGTAGATATGTTTTTCTTGTCTAACAGCAAGGTGGTTTTCCAGGAGGAATGCCAGGCTGTTTCAGATGGCAGGGAAGGGCGAGCTCAGCCCAGCCAGCAGCAATCCAATGAGATTTCTGCTCCCACAGGATGCTTTCAGTCCCTGTGAATCTGCAGAAGCCCCAACTGGCTGTGACTGGCACAGGTTTGTTTGGAACAGAGGCTCCCGGTGAAATCCCTGCTAAAAATGCTGTGCTGAGAGCCAGGGTGGAAGAGGGCAGCGTGGTGAAAGGGTGAGCTGTGGGCTGGGAGGAAGCATTGCTGCCCACAGATCCAGATGCAGCCTATGGCAGGGCTGGGACTGCTGCTTGTCACTGCCTGGGGGACGGCTTGCACAGGCTGACAAAAAATAAAAAAGGTTGTTCTGTGTGCCAAAGGCAGGGGCAAAGTCAAAGCAAAGATCTTCTGGATCTGTGGAGATATCTGGGGTAGTAGGGAAGAGGGGAAAGAGGAGGGTCAGGCACTCTCCAGATCACTTCCCTGTTGTAACCACGTGTTGCATTTGCTGAGAGTTAAAATCTATTTGATAGCTTGCTTTAACTTATGCTGCCACCATGATATTTTCTGAAAATCCTCTTTGCCCAGGATTTTCTCCTGGGAAGCTGAGAAGCCTCAGAGAGAAATTAAAACAATAATTTATCTGATTGCTGCTCCTGTGTTTGCTGCTTTGGAATGTGGCTTGGACATTGTTTACCAACAGGGGAATGTTTGATTGGTTCCATGTGAATTGTTTTAATTTAATACCAGTCATGGTCCAGCTGTGTTGAGGCTCTGAGGAGTCACAGATTTTTCATTATTCATTCTTGTGAAGCCTTCTGAGGTATCCTTTCTCTTTCTTTAGTATAGTTTTAGTATAGTATTCTTTAATATAATATCATAAAATAATAAATCAGCCTTCTAAGAATATGGAATCAGATTAATCTCTTCCCTCATCCTGGGGACCCTCACAAACACCACATTATGCCACCCCAAAAAACAGAGAAAAAAGCAGCAGATCTTACCCTCATCTGTACCCTGTGCTCCCAGGCCCTGAGCTTACAACAGACCTGGGAGCCCTTGCATGGCCAGGTAGTGCCAGATTGGGGAGCAGATCTCAAATCCAGTCACTCACATCCCTGCTGCAGTACCCAGAGGGACAGGGTGACTGCCCAGGCGCTTCTGAGCAGGTTCCTGAGGAGGTTTTGGGAGTGTGATTGGCTTTTTCCATATTTTCCCTACTGCGCCTTACCACACATCAGCACGGGCTTGCCTGGGGTCAATGTTCAGTGACAGTGCTGATCTGCATTCTAAAAGTGAAAGTAAAAATCTAATTACAGGTAATTAGGCAATAATACATTGAACTACCTTTGAAAGAAGGGAGGAGCCAGTATCCTGCTTTTCCTCCAGGATCCAAGGGACTTTCTCCTCTCCTGGCCAGGGGTCTAGAAGAGGGGATGAGTGAGCTGGGGCTGGAAAGGCTCTACAGGCATTGGAGGAAGGGAAGAAGCATGAAGGCTTCCTCAGTCACAAACAACGTATGAAGTGCTCACACTGTCTTCTTTAAATGCTCCTGTCATAGAGCCAATCTCTTCTCTTAGAAAATGTTGCTCCTTTTACTTGTTAAGAATATAATTGGCTGAGTTGCAAGTTTAATTCTCCCTTTTTTGCTAGGTGGAAAAGGCTTTACTGTCCTCGTAAAGATTGGAATTGTTTATTGTCTTGGCTTTGCAATGAAGTTAAGAGAGAAGGAAAAGCCCGAAAGTTTCAGGTAATGATGTTTCCTCAAATAGATCCTTTTAGCAACAAGATCAAAAGACTTTGTTAGGGTTCTACAGATTTCCTGTCAAATCCTCTTTCTCCTGCTGGTGATCTTAGGTGGGCTGGTTTGTGGGTCAGGTCTGCCCTGGGGGAGGCTGGGTGTGAGTGCTGGTGTTTGCTGAAGGAACTCCACAGCTCCTCCTGCTTGGCAGTTACTCACATTGTCACGATGCAGATCAAATCTGCTGGTTTGTGAGCAGGGCTTGTATAATAATTGAGGGTTTTCCTGAAGTAATGGAGCATCTCTCATCTCCTTTCTCCTTACAAAGCCAAGACTTTTGCATCTGCAGCCACCAATCTAAGCCTGTGAGAGTCCTGACAAACTGAACTGATGTTTCAGATGGTTCTGCATTTCTAGGATGAGAGACAGCTGCCTGATTTTGGCACTGTGAAGAGCAAATTTGAGCCTCCCTTTTCTCAGTTGTCTTCAGAGGGGAGGTGGGTGCTCCCCACAGACAACTCTACTGCTGCCCAGGGGGCTGGGGGTTGCTCAGCAGCAGAAAAACAGGGGGTGGTGGTTGAGGTGTGAAGAAGCCCAAGGTGCACCTCCCAGAGAAATGGTTTTCCCCTCACAACCATTGTGATACAAAAGCAAAACTCTGCTGACTTCTTTCAGTTGACAGCTCAAGTAACTGGCAGACAACATCCCTGGGGCTCTTGGGACTCTTTACTCAGGACCTGAACTCATTGTTCCAACTGAGGGAGCGACTAAAAAGACCTTTGAAAATGCTGTGGATGTTGTTTCTCCCACATGCATCCCTCTTTCTCCTGCTTCTCCCGTGCTTCCCTGCCCAGGATGGTATGTACAACATCGGTGCTCTTACATTTCAGTCTTTTCTTTCCTTTTTTCCAACCTTTTCTAAACTATGTCTGCCTTAGACATGCAACAAATCTCTATTTCATTTTTCTTCCCTTGCTTCTTATGTAGCCCTTTCAGGTGTTTCCCACTTGATCTCTCTACTCCTTGGAATTCATTGCACAAATATTCACCCTTCACTTTCTTTGGACATTGGGGTCATTGGAGAACTCCAAGGATTTCATTCTACATTTGTTTCTTAAATAGATTTGATTTATACTTTTTGCAGCTTCTTCCTGTACTGAATCTGTATTATCCAGTTCCCTGATGTTATTAAAAGCCACTTTAAAAGGACAAGTGTATTTTCTTCTGTTCTCTGCCTCTTCTTCTTACTTTTAAATTCCTGATTTAGATCTGAAACTAATTACAGGCGAATCTTAGTGAAGTTTGTATTTTGAGAACTAATAGGATTTTCCTGGGAATCTAAAGAGAGAACCAAATTTTCTGTGTGTGACAGCAGCCACTTCTTTGCCAAGGCCTTTGTGGCTTGGGAATGTGCTGAGCTGCTCAGGTCACTGGGCATGAAAGGCACTACAGGTGCCAGAGCAGCCAAGAAATGACACAGGGAGACTGAGGTGCAGTCTTACAGAGCAGTTCTGTTGGTGGAGGAATTGGTTTTGAAAAGTACTTTGATATGATCAGACCAAGAGGAACTCTGATATTACAATTTCAATTGCATTTCTTATTTTTAGGTGGAGGAAAAGAACCGTCCACAGACGTTATCAGTGCTTGGGAAGGAGACTCCATCAGCATAACTTGCCCAATGAATGGTTCACAATATCATTTGGGAATGTACTTGAGAGATATCAGACAGAATGTCAATCTGGTATATTGTGGCAAGGGGAAATGTCCAGATATCAATCCTAACTTTACTCATCGTCTTGGGTCTTCAAAGGAAGGGGAGAACCTCAGGATAACCCTGCACAGGTTACAGGAGTCTGATTCTAAAATCTACATATGCGTAGATGTTTTAAACACCCAGGAGAAATATAGGAAGACAACCATAGTACTGGTCAAAGGTATTGCAATTCCATCTTTTATGTCAAGAATTAGTAAATACAGATCTGTATTTTAAATCAAAGATTGGAAGGAGACACAATGGGAGGGTGAGTCTGACAGAACCTCCTCCGTGTCTGCTCAGGTACAGATTTGAAGGAATGTGTGGGTTTGCTCCCTGAAACAATGAAGAAAACACATGAGATAGTATTGTACCAAAAAAAAAAAAAAAACCCAAACCATTTTAGAAGATTGATTTGTGACTCATTAACTCCAGCTACAGATTTCCACATGAGTCACAGGTTGCTGCAGCAGATTGGAAACAGTGAAGTCCCACAGCTCTTTCCAAAACAACCTATCAAACCTTTTTAAACATCTACCAGAGCAAAGAGGGGTTTTTTGGTAACAGCTGTTTTTGCAAACCTCTTTTGCTTTTACTAATTCATCTTAAATGACAAATTGGTAATCATTGGGAGGCTGGTCTTACGCAAGTTGAGCATGAGTGAGTAAAAGGTTTTTTTCTCTTGTTAGTGAGGAGTTGCTGAAGAGGCAGAAGTGTTTCTTTTGGCAGGTGTTTCTGGTTGGGGGAACAATTTTTCTGTCTTTATTATTTCCGTTTTTTCATCAGAAGAGGGTTGAGTCCACACTATTCTTTGGCAGCTTATTCCTTTATGTACCTGTCCTTTCAATGAGACCCAATCTGAGACATCTTTCCCAACGCTTACAGGATTTTCTTCCCTTCCTGTCCCCCAGGCATGTGAGATCTCATTGATTGCTGATCAGCAATTGTAGTTTATATCCATGAAGGATTATCATCTCCTGCCTTGGGCTTCTCTTTTCAAACTTCTTGGCTGTGTTTTCTCAAATGAATCACATCTTGTTTATTATGTATTGTCTCTCCAAATTATTTTAAGTTGCTTTATATCTCTGTTTGATTCTGATCCTCTTCTCTGAAATGCTTACAGCCTTCCCTTTCCAAACCTGATAAATTCTGTCCTCACTCCCTTATCCACATCAATGATAATATTAAAAGAAGCAAGTCCTGTCCTCAGAGGAACTCAGAGGAATGTCTTCCCAGCTGCACAGTGAGTCATTAATGACCACTCCATTCTCATGGACCATTTTCCCATTTGATGGGACACACACTGTGTGATTTCATCCAGACCAACAGCCCCCAGATCTTTCTCTGCTTGAGAAAGCAGGCAATGATGCATGGCTCCAGGACGTGCTGGTCAGGCTGTATCCCCTTAGAGGAGGTCAGTATTTATAATTTTTGAGGTAGTGCAGACCCTGTACAAACAGCTAAACCTGTTGATCAGTCCTCCTTTCAGATCCTGAGCCAGGGTATACTAAAATATATCCTTCTTAAAGCCTGTGTAAAACATATTTAAAAATCCATTTTATCGGCATTTCCATGGTCTGTTCTTTCTGCCTGCTCTGTCCCCTTGCTCCCCAGTTCAAACGCACTGTCTTAAGCATGTGATAACCACTAATCTCTCTGATTTTAGCTAAATCCAGAAGGCCTCTGGAGCAGTCACCCCTCCATGCCAACCCTGAGCAAGGCCAGTCTGTCAACATCACCTGTGTGTTGAAAAGCTCACGTGAAGATGAGAAGTTCCACTTGCTCAGGACTCATGTGCAGCCTGGCACAGTTCTGTCTGTGTCAAATCTCAGCAGGTCAGAGGTTTCTCCTGCCTTTGGGAATCGCTTGGAGTATTCAAGGGAAGGAAACAGAATTGTGGTGATTCTACACAAGCTACAGGAAAAGGACAGTGATAACTACATCTGTGTCCAGGAGGTGAACGGTTCCACTCTGCTCTCTGCAAGTGGCACCATGGTGCTGGTTAAAGGTACCACCCTTTTGCTTGTTTAATTATAAATATCTATTGTTGTGCTGTGGACAGAAAGCTTTTGGAACTTTAGTACGGACAGGCAAACTTAGGAAAGTTTGGAGAGTGGGCTCAGGCTCCTTTGTGTCCTGTTGAGCTCAGGCACAGAAACAGACTCTGTGTTTCCACCTGCCTTGTACAACCAGAGGGGAATTCAGACCTTGCCATGATCCTGCAGCTTAGAAAAAGAAAAAAAAAAAAAAGGTCAAAACAAGGTAACAAACACTTCACTGTGTGCAATCTGTCACTTTTAAGGTATGATTAAGTACTTTCAGAACCAATTCTTTGACCTTATCATGACATAAATGGATTTTGGAAACCATTCCTTCTAGCAAATTTTGTGTTAAAAAAAAAATCACACTGGGGAGCACGGAACAAGTCCTTGGGCTTTTTCTCAAGCACCACAGACCACAGCAGAGATGTTCTCACATACCCTTGTTACACACTGAGCACTCTGTGAGCATGTGGTGTAAAGAGGGGGTTTGATTTTTCTGTGCTCCAAATAGGGGGTTTCATTTTCCTGTGCTCCAAGGATGAGTTTTTTATTTTCCTGCAGGATTGTGCTGCACCCATTTGCTAAACTGAAGCCAGAACCAGCAAGAGAGTGCTTGATTTTGGTCTTACTGGTGCAATTGAACCCTGTGTGTTGGGCTTTGCTGAGGCCTTTGTAAAATAAAGTTCACAAAGGCCCTAAGAGTGGCAAAGGATTTTCCTGCAGTCTGCAAAGGCACCTGTGGTCCTGTTCTGTGCCACCACCCACAGTAGGGGCAACGACTCAGTAAAGTGAGGTGGGGGAAATGACAGCAGCCCCACAAAACAGGGCTGGGATTATTAATTAGTGTGTTATTCATTTATGGATTAATTGAGGTTTTAGAGAGTTGAAACCCTTTCCACCAGCATTTTATACCACAGCATGAACATGAACATAACCCTGCTTCTGTCTGCACCTCTCACCAGCCTGGCTCTTGGATAATTCAGAGCCCTCGGGGTTGCAGCAACAGTGCAGGAAATCATTTTCTGCTCCCATTAGGAGTGTGTGGTCCTGTCAGTGGTGTGGGAGGTGCCTTTGTGGAGTGCTCCTTGCTGACCCACCTGCAGCCACCCCCAGCCTCTGGAAGAGCACAGGGTATGCCAGTGGGAATACTAATGGCATGACACATTTGGCTCTGTAGCTGTTGATATCTGAATTTTTTGGCTAAATGGTAAAATTATTTTTTTTTTCAGAATAAAAATAAACTTCTGTGGGAAATAGATTTGTAGAAAATCCTCAAAACCTGACAGAAGGTTCACATGGTGTGCATCTATATGCAAACCTTGAGATAAGAAATTCTGACTTAGAAATGCCATGGAATAGGACAGACATAGCTGAGAGAGAAATGGAGCTAGAAACAACTTTCAAGGGATGGCCTTGCAAAAAATACTGGATGCTTTGGAGAAATAGAACTATGAAAGATGCATTGTAGTAGGAGCCATGAGGGGTAATTTTAGATGATTTGGCTTTAAGGCATATACAGCATGGTGTGGCAAAAGCTGATAGAAACACTTATAATGTATTGTAATTAAGAAATAATTGGCTTCTGGTTGTGATGGCATGAATTAAAACATCTGTATTGTCTCACCCTTCACATGGGACTAAAAATGGAATAAAAGTCTTTAAAACACCTGTCAATTACCCCATGTCTGGCTCAGAAAAGAACTTAATCTGACAAAATTCTGTATTTTTGTATTTATAACAATGCTGCTGTGATTTTAAATGCAGAAGTGGAGCAGACATGTGAGAAGAGCTCCTGGGATCTGTATGCCCTTGTCGTGGTGGTGGCTGTGCTGTTCTGTGCCCTGGTGTGCTGCACCTTGTACCGTGTGGATGTAAGTACAGTTGCCACAGCAAAACTGGGGCAGTTTGGTGGAACAAACTGATATTATTTTGAAATAGTGCCAGAGTCATGCAAATATCTGATAAACCTAAGGAATTGTGACTCCCTATTGCTCTCCTCTTTGCCCTCGTTTAATATCTTCTAGCTGTAAAGTCTTGGCAGCTGACACAGTGTCTTATACTTCTGTAACCCTTTGGAAATTAGACATTTATTGTCCTTTGGTCGACACAGCCAAGTGTTGTGTGTGTGTCCCTGAACAAAGCCCCTCACTGTTCTGCTTTCCTTGCTTTTTAAAATTTTTTTGTGAATTGGGACTGGAGCTGTACATAGCAGGCTTGTAAGAGATGTAACTTGGAGTGGGACACAAGGGCAACAAAAACTCATAAAATAGCCTGATGTCTGAAAGTTGTGCTGGGAGAAAAAAAAATGGCCCTTTTCCAGTAAAAAAAATTATTACATTTATTTCCTTCACTGGGATTATTTCTTTACATATACCGCAGAAAGTGCCCACAAATTGTCTCTGATAGATCCTTCTGCTGCATAAAGATTACTGAAAATTAAGTGTATGATTCACAGGCTCCTGTCTCATCCCTTCAAATGTGGATCTAGCACTGCTAAAAACCAGTAGTGTAACATCATTCTGCCAAAGCCCAGTGGAACCTCATGTCCTGTGTTACCAGTAACAGTCTAAGAATGAGCCTTATTTGTTATTATTGTCATTTATTATTTATGTCAAAGCTACAGTTACATCCAACTCTTGAAGGAACTTTTCATGAAATTGCATCAGACTCATAAAAGAAAGTAAAATAAATAAGCTGATAATTTCCATGTGGTCCTCTCAGACTTCATTGGGTCGTGAGAGGAATTTTAAAAGTATGTTTCCTCTTCCAACAGATGATGTAGTTGGACTCCTAAGATGGAAAATGACTCCTTGGTTGGGGTCCTTCCAGGCTCTGGTTTGAATGGCTGTTTTCTTTGTTTGGCAGGTGAAGAAATGTTTCCAGAAGAAAAAGCACAATCAGGTATATGAAGACATGTCCTACAACTCCAGACGGAGCACCCTGGTCAGAACCAACACCTACTCCAGAGGTGAATAAACTTCTGCCAGCTGGGACCATCCCCTCACAGGCAGCTCTCAGGGCTGCTTTAACCACCTGAACTGAAATTGCTACCACCTACCTTCTTCAGTGGAGGGAAAAACCTAATTTCCAAGGTTGTTTCTACTTTTTTTAATGGTCTTTTTTTTTGTCATGTGCAGAAAATCTAGCAAAATGCAGGTGCCCTGGACACGTGTATGCAGTTCAGTATGAAAAAGCAGCATTTTGGGGCTACATGCAACATATGGGCTCATTTCTTTGCAAAATAACCCATTCTGGGAAGGTGGGATGGATGGGAAGGTCTGGTTCTGGGCTTTGCTAAGTCTCAGGAAGACCACACAGGTCTGATCAATAATTTTCCATGGATCCACACAGGCATGGATTCCAGTTCTCTCATGGATCCTTGCCCAAGAGCTCAGGCACCTAAAACTATTCAAGAGTTAACAGAAGGGAAATCTATTTTGCAGAAACTTGAGAAACGTGGCAGGGTGAAATGCTGGATCCATGTGGGCTCACCTGCTCCAAGGCCATCATGGTCCCACAAAAACACAATCAAGCCTAGATTTTAGTTTACTGCCTCTGTCAGAGCCACTCACATGACTTATGGGGGTCTTGATGTGGCTGACAAGCAAAGTGACTAAACTTGGGTCCTGGTGGCATCTTGGGTGTCTTGGTTTGAACAGACAGGTGTCTGCCAAGGAAGGCAGGAGCCTCCCTTGAATAGAAAATGTAAACCCCATCCCTCTGAATTATTATCATTTTTTAATAGAGGGGCTCTCAGGCAAAGATATGGGAATGGGAATAACAGCTCTGTACTAGGAAAATTAAAAATACAAATGCAATAGTACAAAAAAGAAAACAAACAGAGTCAGAGCAGTCCCTGCCCCCCTGTGTGTCAGGGGGTGGCACAGCCCCATCCCATGGGGGCTCAGCCCTCCTGCAGTGCCAGCTGTGGCTCTGCTGCAGCAGGGATCCTGCACAAGGGGGGAGTTTTCCTCTGCAGCTCCAGGGCTGCTGCAGATGGGCCTGGGCTCCCTCTGGCAATGCAGGGCAGCAGAAAGCTGCTCCTCTGGCAATGCAGGGGGCAAAGGCTGCTGTGCTGTGCCAGGCTCAGATTGGATCCAGGTAGGAATGCTTGGCTCCTCCCTGGGCAGAGCATCTCCCCATGGGATGCTGGAATTGGATCAGCCCTGCAGGGACACTCAGTGGCCATGGACAGCAGAGATCTCCTGGAGGGAGGGTTGGCTGTGGGAGAGATAAAGAAAATTCCCAATGAACAGAAGATAACTGCCACACTGTCACTGACATATTTTACGAAAAATCCCTTTGCCAGGATCTTTTCCACTGAGAAGCTGAGAGGCTTCAGCTTCTCCATATTTTGCTGCTTTGGAATGTGATTTGGAGAATTGTTTTCCCAGCATGTGAATTGTTTTTAATTAATGGCCAGTGACAGCCAACTGTGTCAGACTCTCTGAGTCTGTGACGAGATTTCATTATTCATTCCTTTCTAGCTTTCTGATGTCTCCTTTCTCTTTTTTTTAGTATAGTTTTAGTATATAATTTTCTTTTAATATAATATATATTGTAAAATAATAAATCAGCCTTTTGAAGCATGGAGTCAAAATTCTCATCTCTTCCCTTGTCCTGAGGACCCTCAATCACCACCACACTCTACCTGTAACAGATAGGAATAGAATACCCCTATTTCTAACCTAAGACCCTGGGACAGCAGAAATGTTTGTGATGTGCTGGATGAGTTTCTCCACAGTGACTCCCCACTGTACAACACAAGGTGAAATCATCCAGGGTAAAGTAAAGCCAATGTCTACATTCCAGCCTGGGCATGATCTAAAACCCCTTCTTATCAAAGGGATTTATCAGAACTCACCTCAGGCAAGAAGAGGCTACATTTGGGTTGGTAACAGCTTCTAGAGCAGGTGGCTGTGGGGAGCTGGGCCGAGGAAGGACTCGGCCTCCTCCAGGGATGTTTTGGTTTTGCAGGGTTGGGGCACTGTGAAAAGTCAAAAATCTTTCACAAAGGAATGCTGAATTGCCTTGGTACAGGGCAGGGCTGATGGGGGTGGCCTCTGGTTGCTGAGGACAGGCTGAGACTGGAGTTTCTCTTTATTGATGTGATTGTTTATTTTTTTTGAGGGATTAGGGTCAGTTTGTCTTTGATGAGTGCATAGCTGGAGGAAAGCCAGGCACAAAGGATAATTCCTTTCCAGAGCTGAGCTCTGACAAGATCCCAGCTTGCCAAGGCAATCCTGCCCCTCAAGAGAGCCCATTTCTCTCCAGATATTGCTTATGAAATGCTGTGCCCCAGACCTGAGGGAGAAATCCCCTCACTGTGAGGGGTGGCTGGTGCAGGTTCACCTTGTGAGCATGTAGGTGCTGTCTTCACATGGCCAGACTTGGATTAATTGTGTTTGTGTTGGGGTTTTGTACAGTTTCTCAATATTTTCATACATATATTAAAACCTTTTTCATGTATCTTGCAAATAAATTGATGTTTCTTTTAGTGGTTTGTTGTGGTTTTGGTTTTCTTAAAATAGCGATTCAAGGCTTTTTGAAAATTTTGTATAAACTGCCCCTGATAGCATCCCACTAGACAGCATAATAACTGCTTTCCAGCTTAATTACAAAACCTTCAAGTGAGGTTTTTCTTTTAAAACCAATCACTGAAGAAAACAGGAAAGAACCATTCAGACCCCGTGTATTCCATGTCTCATTGCCTAAATTTTTCTTGAATTCTGCTGGACTTGGTGCTGGCACCAATTCTGGCTTTGTCCCTGGAAAAGCTCAGCTCAGGGGTGGATGAAGAGCTGAGGAAGAACCAACAAATCAGGTACCAACCTAGGAACTGAGGTGCCCATAGTCAATCACCTTTCATCACATTTTCATTCTCGGAACAAGGTGCAGGTTTAGTCAAAAAGGGGCAAAAGTCCTGAGAGCCAGCACAGGGAGGTTCACAATAAGCAAGGTGACATTTCAGAGCAGCTTTCTGTAGAACAGTGCTGTGCAAACATGACCACAAAGGTGAAGAAAAAAAAAAAGGCTGTGAAAAGAAACAGTAGTGGAGGTGTTTTTTGGTTTGATGTAAACAAATGAAAATTTAAAAAAAAGAAGTAACACCTTTCTTAAGAAAATAACACACACTGAGCCATTTCATGGGCAGCACGATTAACCCAAGCACTGGTGAATGAACTGCTGGGGAATATAGCTCCAGAGTGTCAGGGAATAATTGGGAATTTAATAAAATTAATTTTATTTTAAATAAAAAGGGCTGGAGCACTCTGAAGGTGCAGAGTTGTCTCAGATCTTCCCTGGAAAACAGAAAAACTGAAATTTCTACCCCCAGAGTTGCAGACAGAATTACTCTGGGCTAATTCTGTTGCCTTTGAATCTTTTTCTATCTTGCCTCAGCCTCTGGAGAGGGAAATGGTTTTCAGGGTGAGGTGGGAATTGCAGTTCTGAGGCAGTGAGAACAGTACCAGGGTATTGTTGATGCCCCAGCCCCATCCATGGGATAAAAGACAGGAATTGCAGCTGGGAGCGGAGCAGGCTCAGGTGGGAAGCAGGGCTGCAGCTCCAGTGTCACAGTCTGTGGAACAGGGATGGGGCAGGCCAAGGCAGCTGGGCAAGGACAGCAGGTCAGAAGCAGAGAAATTCCAAGAGGCAAGGTCCAAAGAGTGTCTGAAATGACTCAGGGGTCTGCAGGGAGTGACCTGGGCTGAGTGCCTGGGAAGGGGAAGGCTCATCAAGAATACTCTTGGTTATTTGCAGAACTGAAGAAATCAGCCAGCACGTGTGGATTAGTGCTGATGGAGCCTGTAGACCCAGGGAAATTTAACTGGAAAAAGCATTTTAACCCCTTGACTCAGGTGTGTGTGACAAGGATGCGCCTGAACTCAGGTGCCAGCGAGGCTGAAAAGCCCAAATGAGCCACAAAATGTTTTGCAGGAGACAGGAGAGGAGCAGGTTCTGCTCTTGTGGCTTGTGACATATTGCAGGACGCTGGAATGTCTCCAGTGGCTCCTGCAATCCAGTGTTTATGTGCTGCAGCAGCTGTGAGTGCTGCATGATCCATGTCTGAATCCCACACTGGGTTGGTGGTCTGGAGCCACTTTCTCCCAGCTGTCTCTTGCTGGGGACTCCTTTTCCATCCAAGAACTCTAGCAGGAGGCATCCTGTTACAGAATTCAGAGGATCTGACCAAAATATGTCCAGCACTCCTGGCTCTGCTGAAGTCAAGCTACTGACTGCTGATTTCTCAAGGTCCCTGCGTTAATAAAAACCTGTTTCCACTCATGGTATGCAAGCTTTTGTAAGCACTTGTTTTCCAAAGCATTTAGTTTCTTTTTGAATGCTTTGTAACTCTCAACTTGCATTGTATTAGCAGCTTACAGTCAATTTGAAAACATGCAGGGTTTTTTTCTGGTTCGTTGATTTGGTTTTCTCACAGCTTTGAGAGCTTTGAGCATGAAAACCATGGTTCATTGGTGCTATTTCTTTAATCTGATATATTTGGTTAATATGCTCCTGCACTAGTTAATGAGGTTTTTTTACTACTTGTATAAATCTAACAGTATTTATGTTGTTTTGCATGGTTTTTAACACTATTTCAATTCCTTCAGGAATGACTGGTTACTGGCTTTGTGCAACATGCAAGAAATCTTTCCAATTTCATTTGGAGTCTCAACAGGCTTTAACCTACTTTTTAGAAAATCAATATATTACTCATCATACATTACTCTCTCACACAGCCAGAGCACTCTGCCTTGTCTACAAGAATCTCACATAATATTTTCATTTAAGAAATGGAAATAAAGCAACCAGCCTAAATACTGACTAAAGGGAATAAAACATTTTGTCCTAACACAAAAGTTTTACAGTGTTGTCACAATCTCTGTGGTACAAGCAGCTTGTCTGTGCAATTGTGGATGGGAGGTGACTCCACTCTGTGTAATCAAGTGCTGGTAGGGCTGGATGAACTCTCTGGATGGTGCTAATTCCTGTGTAAGTACTTCACAATAACCATTATTTTGCTTTTGGCTGGCATTTGACTGCACCAACTCACTGGCATTTGTCTGACACTCTCCCTGGAGAGCAAGTCCATGGCCCCAGAGATTTCCAGCTGAGATGTTAGAAAAGCTCTGCTCCACTCCTGTGCTTTCTGTCTGTAATGGGAATAAAGTCTAAACACTGCACATGCCAAGTGGAAGATGATCCCTCATTCCTTCTTACTGAATTAGTATCAGTAATTAGTAATTAACAACTCTCTAGGAAAGCCTTTAAGTTCATCCCTCTCTGCAGTTCATGACACCCTGAGACATTTGGTCCATCTGCTCTTAGCAGAATCACAGAAGTGGTAAAAGTTTATTCTGAGGGTTGTTGTACAAGTGATGCTTTACCAACGGTAGTAATAATTTCATCCTCAGATGGTGGAATTTATCACTCTGCTCTGGTAGGACAGAAAAAAGGAGATAATTGGTTTGTGGGGTCCCTTTCCCCACACATTGTTGCTCAGGGCAAGACTTCAAAGAAGTCACTAAGGCCAGTTTACTGCTTGTGGTTTCCACTGGTGTAGTATTAGCTCTGCTTAGAGATGGTTGGCTGAAGCTTGTGGGTGAGTGACATTTAAAGTCCCAATGTAGAGATGACATTTTGCATAAATGCTCGTGACTTCTGAGAAAAAAGATTATAGAAGAAGCTCTGTAACACCGTTGTAGATTTCTCTGTTACCCTCACTCTCAAACTTTCTAATGCTCACAGTGGAAGCTTCTCTAGGAAGTCTCCTCAAAGTGATGGCAGTTGGTGTCTAAACTTTTGGACTCAAAACTCTTTATTTAATTAAAAACCAACCAACCAAACAGACCTGAACAGTTCAAGGTTTCAAAAAAGAAATCAAGCATGTGTGTGTACACACTGCAGATAAAAAAAAAATCACAGTTCCTAATGACTTTCAAGGCTAAAATTAGAAACAGTCACACAGAACACACACAGAGAGCCATGTGCTCCTTCTTGCAGGGGTGTTTTGGAAATAAAGTTGTAGCATGGAAAAATAGATCCTTATATTTCTGTCCTAAAGAGGAAACAGGAGAATTCCTAGCAGGTTTAGAGCTCACAGAGAAATTTAAATGAACAGCCTGAACTGAGGCCTTGCAACTTTTAGACTTGTCCAGGATTAGGTGAACCAGGAGAGATCCATCACAGAAAGGATGGCTGTTGTCCTCCTGGTGCTTTTGTGAATAAATCTCACTGTGGTGGTCATGGTGAGCTTGGAAATTGTCTGAGCGGGCTTGGCTGGAGGCAGAGAAGGGCACTTCTTCCAGTGCCTCTTATTCCATGGCAAGCCCTAATGCTCAGACCTGGGGACACCACTTGGGTGGAACGAAAAGAGAGGCAGAAATACCCATAATAAAAATAATTACATTCCTTAGTAACACGCTTTCTGCAGCTGGCTTCTCTCAGGCTGCTCTCACACCTCAGTGACAGATGAGAGAGAGACACAAAAATCGTGGTTTTGTGGTGGAGACAGCGAAGCCTGCCTGCTGCAGGGGGCCTGGGCTGTTATTTATGTTCTGAGGGGGCTGCTCTGTGGTCTGGCTTGTCCCCATGATGAGACAGGGACCCGTGAGCACGCTCTGGCAGGAGCCTGCGGTTGCTGTTGCTCGGCAGGGCTGGGGCAGCTCTTCTGCAGAGCATCACCCCTGAAAGGAACCTGGCTGTCCTCTGAGCTGCCACCTGCCAGTGCCCCAGGGTCCCTCACTGTCACTGCCACTGTCACTGTCACTGTCACTGCCAGTGTCACACCGTGCTCTGTGTTACAGCTGCCTGTGGCCCCTCGGTTCCCTCACTGCCACCGTCACTGTCACACCGTGCTCTGTGTTACAGCTGTGGCCCCTCAGTTCCCTCACTGTCACTGTCACACCATGCTCTGTGCTACATCTGTGGCCCCTCCGTTCCCTCACTGTCACCGTCACTGTCACACCATGCTCTGTGTTACAGCTGTGGCCCCTCCGTTCCCTCACTGTCACCGTCACTGTCACACCATGCTCTGTGTTACATCTGTGGCCCCTCGGTTCCCTCACTGTCACCGTCACTGTCACACCGTGCTCTGTGTTACACCTGTGGCCCCTGAGTTCCCTCACTGTCACTGTCACACCGTGCTCTGTGTCACATCTGTGGTCCCCTCGGTTCCCTCACTGTCACCGTCACTGTCACACTGTGCTCTGTGTCACATCTGTGGTCCCTCTGTTCCCTCACAGTCACCATCACTGTCACACCATGCTCTGTGTTACAGCTGTGGCCCCTCGGTTCCCTCAGAGTCACTGTCTCACTGTCACTGTCACACCATGCTCTGTGTTACATCTGTGGCCCCTCGGTTCCCTCACTGCCACCGTCACTGTCACACCGTGCTCTGTGTTACAGTTGTGGCCCCTCAGTTCCCTCACAGTCACCGTCACTGTCACTGTCACACCGTGCTCTGTGTTACAGCTGTGGTCCCTCGGTTCCCTCACAGTCACTGTCACTGTCACTGTCACACCGTGCTCTGTGTTACAGCTGTGGCCCCTCAGTTCCCTCACTTGTCACTGTCACCGTCACACCGTGCTCTGTGTTACAGTTGTGGCCCCTCGGTTCCCTCACTGTCACCGTCACTGTCACCGTCACACCGTGCTCTGTGTTACAGCTGTGGCCCCTCGGTTCCCTCACAGTCACTGTCACACCATGCTCTGTGTTACAGCTGTGGCCCCTCGGTTCCCTCACTGTCACTGTCACACCGTGCTCTGTGTTACAGCTGTGGTCCCTCAGTTCCCTCACTGTCACTGTCACACCGTGCTCTGTGTTACAGCTGTGGTCCCTCGGTTCCCTCACAGTCACTGTCACTGTCACACCATGCTCTGTGTTACTGATGCCTTTTTCAGGCTTACCTAGAGACAGAGGCCAGACAAAGTTAAAAGAATAAAAGCAGATTTATTTACTGAAGGGCCTTCTGGTACACTGAGGGCAGACGAAGCCTCGCCAGGGGGCTATGGCCTTGGATCTCAGGCCTAGAGGGATTGTCTTGTCTGACCAAAATGTGAAGGCAGTTGCTGACACTTCATATGGTGTTTAGAGTTATACACCAATGCAGTACAGGATTTGAAAAATATAAAGGCTAAAATCTTAAGATCACATTACCTGAGGGGGGTACCTGAGGCCTGTGGCCCCTTATTTCCCTCACTGTCACACTGTGCTCTGTGTTACAGCTGTGACTCCTCGGTTCCCTCACTCACTGTCACACCGTGCTCTGTGTTACTGATGCTTTTTATCAGGCTTACCTAGAGACAGAGGCCAGGCAAAGCTAAGAGAATAAAAGCAGATTTATTTACTGGAAATTTACTGAGGGGCCTTCTGGTACACTGAGGGCAGACAAAGCCTTCCCAAGGGGCTACACCCAATATGGACAATGGTCATGAGATTTTCAGACAGATATAAGTTTGTTCATTTACATATTGGGGTTAATTGTTCAATTATAGCTTCAGGAAATGAAGTCCTATCCCCCCAGTTTGCTTCTCCCCAATTCACTTTTGTTTCTACTTTTCTGGGCCTGAGGCTGTAGGGTGTCCTTGAACCTCAGGCCTAAAGGGATTTTTTGTCTGACCAAAATGTGAAGGCAGTAGCTGATACTTTATATGGAGTTTAGATTTAGGCACCAATGCAGTGCAAAATATGCACTGCACCAACGCACTGAAAAATATAAGGCTGAAATCTTAAGGCATCATTATGGATGTCTTTGGCCACTCTGTCACTCAGTGGAGACAGGTCCCTGCTGTCCCCAGGGCAGCTGGCCTTGGCATGGGGGTTGTTAGCAGGTAGAAGTCAGGCCCTTTGTCAGACACAATAAGGGATTGCATGGACACATGGGTGTCACCACTGAGTCAGGAACAGACAATAAATGACACAGACCCCAGGTCAGAGGGCTAAGAGGCTAGAAGCCCCAAGTTTACTAGAACCCCTTCTTTTATACCCTGGTCTGATTCAGGTGGGCCTGATTGGTTCTTTAATCAAGACATTCCACATGATTGCCTAATTAAGAACAACATCCTTTGGGAAACACCTTATAGGAAAAACAACATGTTCAAAACACCACCTGCAGATTATTTACCAATTGTTTACTATTCTTTCTCTCTGCCTCCCTAAAACTTCCAGACCAATTCATGGGAAAGCCTATCTTGCTTTTTCTCTCTGACCAGACTGTTGTATCCACACATGGATGTGTCTCCCAGGCCATGCCAGGATGTGTCTCCAGGCTTTCCACAGCCCCACTCATCCCCCAGGGCTCCTGCAGCCAGGGCAGAGCTGCAGTCCTGTGGCCAGCATGTGAGCAGGGTTTGGTCTGCTCCAAGCAGAATCCACTGATTAACTCCATCTTCTGCTTTTCCCAGCTTAAAGAAGAGAAGTTGAGGCACTGGGTAGCTGATGCCCCTGGACTGAGGCCACAGAGTAAAGCAGTTTTCATTCAATCCCACCAACATAAACACGTCCCTCATATTCCTGTTCTGTTGTTGCATGGTAGAAGAGGATAATGCGGCAATCAAACCTGTTCAGTGATGAGCTGGCACCACTGTCATTACTTCACATTTTAAAAATTCCTGTTTTTTGATGAGCAAACCTCATCTACTTCCTAGCACAAAGACATAAGAGAAAGCACCTCCTGATTTTGCTTGTTTTTTTCCAGCAGGATGTTTGGTGTGTGCCAGGGGCATGTTGTGTTTGGTGATTGCAACATCTTTTGTCACCACAAGACATGATCACTGCTCTGACAGTCACAGATGATACTATGTGAGATTTTATCTTTGTTGTGGTTTATTTATCTCTGACATTAGAGTGGCGAGTTGATGTGTGGTATTTATGGCCACTGACATCCCCTGTAAGCCTCTGAGCTCCAGCACTGCATCACTTTATTTGGCCATCTCCCCACCAGCCTTTGCACCTCTGTGTGCACTGCTAGACCCAACAGCAGCAGCAGTCTGGCTCCTGCAGACCCAACTTCTTCTGGGCTCAGAAACTCTGCCCACAATTAGATCACTCCTGATACCTCTGTTAGAGCTTGTCTGGCTATCTCAGGTATCCCAGTGCGGGTGCCATGCAGAAATGCAGTTAACAATGCTCAACAATGCTCAACTCCCAATGCAGCAGCACTGCCTGCCACAAAACTTGGCCTTTGTACAGGTCCTGAATCAATCCAGTGGCACCTGGGATTGTTTGAGCTCCAGCTCAGAGCTGTGTTCAGTGCCTGAGCCTGCTGGGCACAGCCCTGAGCCTCAGCTGCTCTGTGGGTGTACTTGGCACACTGTGGATTCATTGTGGAATCATGAACTCCTGCCTGGCAGGGACAAAACGGGGAGAGGGGACCACTAGTCTGTGGCATTAACAAAGAACCTGCCTAAGAGACAGAGTAAACAAAAAGTTATGTGTTGGAGGGTTGTTGGTTTCTGATTTTCGGGTTTTCTATTGTTGTGCGTGTGGGGGGGTTGTTTTGGTTTGTTTTTTGGGTTTTTGGTTTTTTGTTTTGTTTTGTTTTGTTTCTTTGTGTTTTCTTAAATTATTATTTGAGATTTATTTGCTCTTTTAGCTCTTGACTGCTTGCTGGCTGGGAAAAACCCATGCTCACTCATTCGGAGCTATCTGTCTCCTAGGTTCAGAGGTGTTTAGCAGTTACACTTGAAGGGTTAGAGGGAAAGTAGGGACATTCCTTGCAGGACTAGGCATTTCAGGCATAAACCCAAGGCTCAAAAGATCAGTAATTTGAGATAGAAAATGTTACCCACTACTCAGCTCATGTAAGAGCTGTGCAATGACTTTTCTGCAGCATTGATCTGCTGCCCCCAGTCCCACTGAAATGGGACATGACATGAGCTGCTATAAACCCTGTCAGCTCTTGGTCCATACCAAGGTTCCTCCTAAATGGTGATATATTCTCAAAATGCTCTTCACTTTGAGTCACATATGAACCAACCCACAGAGTATTTGTATCTGCTTGGACAACATATTATTAGTTCTGAAATGTCCTTTGCTGGTTGAAAGATTCCTTGCTGTTATGAGTAAGTTTTCCCTGGTAAATTTTAAGGCTGCTCAGCTGTACATATAATCCTCTTTAAGTGATTCTGATGTTCTCACATTATACAGCTGAGTATAGAGGCCATTTCACATCAGCAAGAGGCAGGAAATTAATTCCCCAACCCAGTTCCCTGCAGTTTAGATAGGTAGTGAGGTGCAGCTGAGGTTTCCTAAGGCACTCAGGGAGCCACAATGTACAACAGGAGTAGGAAGAGAGGAGGTTGCTTTGGCTGAGCCACTTGCCAGGATTTATAGATAAGCGCTGTTTTAGTCTTGTTGAAGGTGCAGCTGTGTTAGAAAAGCTGTGCAAAGTCCTTGTCTAGTTCTGTACTAGAATTTATTAGGGCTTAACAGCCCTAATTTATTAGGGCTTAACAGCCAGGCCACAGATATGCATCAATTACAGAGCCACAATATCTGCAATAAATGTTTCTCACCCCATAATCAAATATGGCTTAATTAGGCAATGCTGAGAGAACAGTCATAATAAATACAGTGGGTAAGACTTGCCTTTATAATTGAGATTTAATCAGCCAACTCTTGTATGTTCATTGAATAATTGATTATTGGTTGGGTTTAGTGTGTTCTGGGAACTGCAGGTTCTACAGCTCTAGGTTAGAAATACTGATATACAGAAGTACAGACACGATACTCTCTAGGTTAGAGACAACAGCTGGGTTTTTGAGCAGTGCCTGCTGATATGGGTGCATGAAGCAGCACTGCTGTCCTCCAGCAGAAGCCTGGTCTCAGGAAAACAACCCAGCTCTGCGTGGTTAATGTGTGAAACACGAGTTCTGTGAGCAGGTGAATCTGTGAAGCTGAATTACTTGTAATGGTCAGACATGCTGGAAAGAGTGGGAGATGTTCACAGCTACATCCTCGGCTGCCTGCAAAAGGCAGCGAGTGCAGGGTTACCCTGCTCTGAGGAGGGGCAGTGTTTTGGGGAAGGAGCTGCTGGATGCTCCCAGTGTCCCCAGGACTCCCAGGAGCCCTGAGCTGGCCTTGTGCTCACTCTGGGTGATGCCTCAGGTTTTGGCTTTTATATTTTTCAGATTCTGTGCTGCTTTAGTGTGTGGGTCTGGGCTTCACATCAGGGGATGGTGAGCTCTGTGCACAGAGCAGGGAGATAAAACAATTCCTGCTCCAGCTGGGCACCAAGGACAAATGATCCAAATCTCAGGCACAAGAGCACAAACACCGTGGGCTGAAGAGAGGAAAACAAGGATGGGACTGGATGGGCTAAAGCTGGAATGGGACAATGAACTGCAAGATGCAAATGGAGCAGAAATGATCAAAGTGAGAGACCCTGTGCCCAGTTGTGCATTTTGTGACCATTTTGGTTCATCTTGGGTGCAGCCCTGGCTGGGCTCTTGTGCTGCCCAAGGTGGATCCATTGAGGAGACCCTTTTCATAAATCCCTGCTTTTTTTTTTAGCTCTGTCCAGCCTCTGTTCTAGCTCAGCCTTCTCAGCCAGGCCAGCAGGTGAAGGAGGGGGTGTCACAACCTTTTGCAGCCCTGCTGTGGTTTAGTTGCACCTTGTACATCACCTGGCATCCACCCCCAGGCAGCACTTTCTGTCTCTGTGGCTGCCCTTTGTCTAACAGGGGCTTAAATCAAGTCCCCAGGATAACTGTGGCCTTTTCATCTGCATTGGAAGACTTTAAATTAAAAGGCAGGCACATGCAATGCCTCAAAAACTCAACTCTTCATTGTGAAGTTTTTCTTAATATTTGTGTTGGCATCCTATTTCATCAGGAGCAAATTTAGTTTGTAAGAATTGGCAGCTGCATTTTTATTTTTTGGGCTCCTCCTCCCTGCTTTTGTGTCTTTTTTTGTCTCCTTTTATCACGACAGGATGTGTCTTCAAAAACCACAAGTACAACAAGTGGTAGCTCTGAGGTGCTTCAATTTACTACATCAGATTGTGGTTAAATCTGCCTTTAGGTCTGTCAAACAGCCTGACCAATTGAGGGGAAAGGAGGAGGAGGGTTGTGAGTCTGGCACTCTTTTCAGCTAAAGAAAAAGGAAATACCAGTCTGAAAGGAGGAAATGCGTACTTAATGCTTTGTGGCCTCAAATATATATTTTTTTCCATCAGAGAAAGCACAGTTAAAAGGCCTTTAATGGTGAATACTGCAGCAGAAGTTGGCATCAATGCTTGACAGGAAAACGTGATCACAGAGTGGTGTTTTATTGTGTGATAGTGTAAAGGCTTTTATTAATATTTGTTCCTATGCTTAGATTGGACACCACCTGCCACACCTCCAGGCCTACCCGTTAATGAGGGAGGGAACTCCCTGGATTGTTAAAAATGGGCCATTTTAGGAGAATGGAGGAAGACACAGACTGTTCCTAAAGGGTGAGAAGAAGCACCAGGAAGGATGCAAAAGCAGAGTCATGGGCTGTTGGAACCCTGGTCACTGAGAATTTCAGACTTTCTGTGCTGCCAGGCACTGACCCCCAAGAGAACACTGCATTGACCTGAGGCCATGGAGAAGCTTCCAAAATGGAATGACAGAACTGGTATTATAGGTGTGGAGTTTGAATAAAGTGTGGAAAACTTAGAGTTTAAGGTTTTAGAATATAGGAATATATATAAAGGAAGATGGAGGTTTTAGAGCAGAGGCTGGTCCTTCTCCTTCTCCTTCTCCTTCTCCTTCTCCTTCTCCTTCTCCTTCTCCTTCTCCTTCTCCTTCTCCTTCTCCTTCTCCTTCTCCTTCTCCTTCTCCTTCTCCTTCTCCTTCTCCTTCTCCTTCTCCTTCTCCTTCTCCTTCTCCTTCTCCTCCATGGGTTTGGGTGATTTTGTGTAATTGGATAAAAAAGTCCCCATTGCAGGCCATGGGTGGTTTGTTATTGGGTTAAAAGTAAAAATAATTGAGGTGTCATTTCTTAATTGGACAGTTTATCTTTAAAAGGCCTTGTAGAGAGGGCTGCATTTCTTATCTTGTTTGTGAAGTGCTAACTCAGTTTGTGAGACTGTAACATAGATAAGAACTAATAAACAACTGAGTCCAAACAAGAAATACCATCTTGTGCATTTAATCCTGACCTTGGCAGAAAAGAATCAAAAGAACCAACAATGGGCTAGGGCCAGCAAGGTCTAGAAAGGATTTGCATAACTCCAGCTCATAAAATAATTCTGTGTCAAGGTTCAGCCCATCCCAGGAGTGAAGTGTGTGCCTGATCTGCCCCTGAAGCCTCCTGCTGGTGGCATCATTCACAGTCTGTGCTTGAGTTTAATTCCCTTGTAACTGGTCTGAGCTGATACAGAGCTGTGCTCGCACCTCATGCCAGGAAAACAAAGCTGCTCCCTTTCCTTGGCTCATCTCAGCTCTGGGGTTTGGCCCAGCTCAGGGACATTGAGGAGAGGGACTGGCAGTAAATCTGGTATGGAGCTGACACAGCCACACACAAGAGTTGTTGTGAGAGGGATATTCTTGATGTCATTTGTGCTGAATGAACTGCTTCAGGAATGGTGCTTTATGCTAGAACCTGGAAATGCTGCATGGGGAGGGGCTTGAAAGGGGAACAGGGTGATGAGAGAGGCTGATGAGCATCACAGTGAGGAGGAGTTTGTGCTCCCTGGCTGGCAAAGGAGCACAGAAGCTGATGGCTGTGCTTTTGCATGGCAAAATCTCTTAATTTTAGACTCTTGGGTAGTGTCTCAGCCTTTAGAGCCTTCTGCATGTACACACAGATGTATGTGGGAGTGAAGGTGATCTCCACATTCCATGCTGAGACTATTCCTATCAAATATTCATCAGAGGAAGATTCTCATCTGTACATTTTGTATTATTCAGTCTTAGAAATATTTCAGTGACTTTCATGTTGCCTACAGGATTTAGATACCAGGGATAAAACAGGCGGCTCTTTAATTTTCTACATTTAGGATTTCTGCTTCATTAAAATTCTTTTGAAGATAAGTCCTAATGATAAATCTTCAGCTTTGACTCTTGCTCCCAGGAAAAAGCAGCTCAGAGCTGCAAGCAGATGATCCCACTCCGGAGGAATCCCTGCCATCTCCCCATCAGCTGTGGCTGGAGGATGCAGGTAGCTGTATTTCTATTCAATATCTGCCTTACCCCAAAGGGTCTGCATTTAGCCCCAGTGTGAGATAGCTTCCCCACCCTCCCCTAAGGTAAAAATAGGGGAGTATTCTCCTAAAAGTGGTTCTTTCTGAGATACTGTAAAAAAACAAATTATTGAGCAGGCTTGGACTGAGTTTTAAACCATCAATATTCAGCACTGGTTTTTACACACACAATTCTGGCTTGATTTGTTACATTTGCCTTTTTTCTCAGGGAATTTGAAGCACCTGATTAAAGAGACTGTGGGTGTTTGCCATCCTCTGCAATGCCAGTGTGCTGTGTGCTGCCATCAAACCTGGGTTAGATGGTTCCAAATTTATAGAGAAGATGGTAATACTTGAGGTGCTGTGGCTGGAACTTCTGGGTCCAGTTCACCAGCCTGGCTGGTTGGGGAGGGAGAAGAGCTGGGTTGTTATTTTGAGGTTCGTTTTAGCTGGAGGAAAAGGGAATGCCAGTGGCTGTTAGATGGAAGTTGGTGCTTAATATTCTGTGGGATTAAAAATGGTTTGGGGTCAAAAGAACATCCAAATTGTAGTTACTTTATATTTTATATATCTTCAAGGTGGGAGTGCTGTGAGGCTGCTGGAAAAGCATGATGTTAGCAGCACAAGATTAAAGAAAAAAAAAGATAAATAAAAGGAGCTGGATATGTCCTACAAGCAAAACCACAGCATCCCCTGCCAGTGCCTATTCCTCTCCCTGGGCTGTGACAGATAAACACCAGTTCAGGTGTCAATGTCCATGATGCAGAGACCAGTTTGGACTGGTGGATCCCAACCCTTGTGGTGAAGCCTCTTTCAAAGCACTGGAGGCAGAGCTGGGAGCTCTGGCACATGGAGAGAGGGATGAAAACATTACAGCATCTTCAGAGCTTTCATTGCTGTCAGGGCTTTCATGGCAGCCCTG
The DNA here is from genome assembly GCA_039654755.1 of Calcarius lapponicus. Lineage (NCBI taxonomy): Eukaryota > Metazoa > Chordata > Aves > Passeriformes > Fringillidae > Calcarius > Calcarius lapponicus. The sequence continues at coordinate 3,304,812 of CM077479.1, forward strand.
CAGAATGGTTTATACTGAGCTTGGAAGAGTGTTGTTAATTAAATAATTAGCTGTTTAAAATGTATTTATTAGGGCTTAACAGCCAGGCCACAGATATGCATCAATTACAGAGCCACAATAACTGCAATAAATGTTTTTCACCCCATAATCAAATATGGCTTAATTAGGCAATGCTGAGAGGACAGTCATAATAAATAGAGTGGGTAAGACTTGCCTTTATAATTGAGATTTAATCAGCCAACTCTTGTATGTTCATTGAATAATTGATTATTCTACACATTTATCAAGGATTAAAAACTCAGTGGTAGATATGCAAATCCTCTCATATTAAATACATCTGAAATTCTCAAATAACATTGAATGCCTATTAACATTTTGATTAAATCTAAATGACAAACACATTGTGGATCTCATGTCTGCAGTTGGCTATTTTATTGCTATTTATCACTTCTTTTTTCCCCAAGCTAAATTGCTTGTGTGCTTGTGGCTTTTCGAGAGGATGTAGGAGATGGACAGAAATATGCAGAGGGAGTGAAATGGGAGTGAATTGTGTACTCTGGGATGAGCAAACTGAGCCTGGATGGGACAGTGGGAAATATTTTTATCCTGGCTGCAAGTGATCAGACCAAACCAAATGAGGAAACCAGAATCTTTGGAAGATATGGTAATCTTCTGTGAAGGGTTGCTGTCATAATTAGTGCTGTGTGAGAGATGCTAAAATAGCCATGGACAAAAGGAAAAAAAAAAACCAAACAAAACAAAACCAAACCCCAAAATAAATACAAAAAATAAAAAATAAAAAATATTAAAAAAAACCCCAAAATGAAAAAAAGGACATTAAAATACTTTCCCATCCCCCTAAAAAAAAACCCCAAAGACCCACACAAACAAACCCCACCCCCAAAATCAAACCCACATGCAGAAGCGATGATGTTAGCTGGGGGTGAGCAGTGCCAGGGTTTCTGAGGGACCAGCTCACAGGGTGTCCAGGTGTTGCTGGAGAGATGCCACTTCTTCAAAGCCCAGTAGAAACTGCCCTGGGCCTGCTCAGGAGGAAGGAGAACAGAAAAAACTTTCACTATGGAGAACAGGTTTGCCTCACTCAAGTCATGCTTGCAGAGTCTTTTAAATTTTCTAATTTTTTTGCCAAGGATGAATTAAGTATGAGAAAAACCATGAAATTGTGGTTGGTAGTGGCAGCTCATGTCTGAAGTGGGATCTGAGAGGCAGATTAAGATCTCAGTTAAAAGGGAAAGCCCAGTTTAGCTCACAGGAGTGCACTTTGGCAAATCCCCCTTCTCACCTGGACCTGGTGCAGCTCCCACCCCATCCCACAGCTCTGGGGCACAAAGTGCCTCACGTTCTTGGGGACAAAACCTAGAAAAGTCCCAGGTGGTGGCACACAAAGCTGATTTTGGTAGAAATTTAACTGTTTGTAACAGAGCACTGGCAGCAGCAGATGTGTGAATATTTAATTGCTGTGCACTGATCCCTCCCTGATTTGTGGTTCCAGCTGGACAGGCTGATGCCAGGAGCAAGTGAGAGCCATGAAGGTCTCTCAGGGCTAAGCTACTATGCAAGGTTAATTAATATCCATGTCATTTGACTTGTGTGTGCATGGAATCACTGCTTTTCACCTTTCACAACTTGTAGAATCCAAAGTGAAGTGGGATTGAGGGATTATTGAATTTAAGCCAGTGACAGCCGAGCACAACCCTTTGTGGAGGAGCTCTGGAGGGCAGTGTTGGACTAAGCCTTTTTCTGGCCCAGAGATGGGGCAACTGAGAGGTGTTTTAAAAACTTTTATTCCATTTTCAGTCTCATGTGAAAGGTGAGACAATACAGGTGTTATAATTCATGCCATCACAATCAGAAGCAAAGTATTTCCTAATTACAATACATTATAAGCATTTCTTGGCCTATCAGATTTGCCACACCATACTGAAAATGCCTTAAAGCCAATAATCTAAAATTACCCCTCGTGAGTCCTATTACAACACATTTTTCATAGTTCTATTTCTCCAAAGTATCCAGTCTTTTTTACAAATTCATCCTTCAAAACTTGTTTCTATTTCCATTTTTCTGTCACCAATGTCTATCCTATTGCATGGCATTTCTAAATCAACATTTCTTATCTCAAAGTTTACATACAGGTACACACTATGTAAACCTTCTATCAAGCTTTCAGACTTCTCTATAAATCCATTTCCCACAGGGCAGCTCCCCATCCTTGCCCTCAGTCTGGAGACCACTTCTCTAAACTGGAGTACTGGGAGCCCAATGGGCACCATGCAGCTGTGCTGATGTGGATGCCTTTATTTCCCACTTTTATTTTTATTTTCTTTTCTTTTCTAGCCTTTATTTTCCACTTTTGGAGCATTTCTTGCTCGCTTCCCTTTGGACACAAGAGGGTGATATTTCCTCAGGAATTTCTGTGTGTTGAAGAGTGAACAGAGATTTTCTCTAGAGAGAAAATCACCATGTTTAGTTTTCCCTTCCATGCCAAGGTTATCCTTGCTCCTGCTTGGCATCACAGCCTGATACTGGAGCTGGGTGGGCACCAGGACATGACACAAAACCATTTCATCTGACCAGCAGCAATTGTTATAGCACTTCCCAACATCCCCAACACCCTTGTGAAAGCCCCTTTGCTTCTGTGGTTTCAGGGATCCAAGCAGGTGCCATGTCTGTGGTGGGTTCTCATAATTCCCAATAATTACAGCTCATCTGTGGGGCACAAACCCCTGGAGTCCTGCTGGTGATTGTGCCACCATTAAAGGGTTGGTGAAAACAGAGTAAAAGAAGCATTTTCTACCCCAGGCAGGGATTAGCGCACAGAGCAGTGCTGAGAGAAGGAGCTCTGTCAACGATGAACATCCTGATCTTGCTCTGTCCAAGCTGGGCTCACCTTCAGGATGTGAATCTTGGGGCTGGGGACAGTGAGGGCTCTGTTGGATCCCTGGTCACTGAGAATTTGAGACTTTCTGTGCTGCCAGGCACTGAACCCCAAGAGAACACTGCACTGACCTGAGGCTGTGGAGAAGCTCCCAAAATGGAATGATGGAACTAAGATTATAGGTGTGGAGTTTGAATAGAAGTGTGTGATATCACATAATAGAAAACTTACAGTTTAAAGTTTTAAAATATAGTAATATCTATAAAACAAGATAAAAGTTTTAGGGCAGAAGTTGGTCCTTCTTCTTCACCTTCTTCTTCGTGGGTTTAGGTGGTATTGTATAATTCGATTAAAAAGTCCACATTACAAACCCCAAGTAGTTAGTTATTGAGTTAAAAATAAAAATAATTTAAGTGTAATTTTTAATTAAACAGTTTATCCTTAAAAAAACACCTTATAAAGAAAGAAATGCAACTCAATTTTTTAGTTTGTTAGAGTAAAATACTATAAAACTCACAGTTTGTGAAACTGTAATATAGATAAAACATAGTAAGCATCTGAGTCCAAACAAAAAATACCATCTCACACATTTAATTCTGACCCTAACAAGTAAAAGTTAAAACTCAGCAGGTTCTGCTTCTCACTTCCACCCTATTTGTACCTCCAGCTTGGAACGAGGACATGGGTCAGTCTAAACAGCCCCTGAATCACCACTTTTTAGGAAGTGACTTCTGCTCAGCCTGGGAGGTGTTGGTTAAAGCTGACCTGCTGTAAGGGGTACCCAGGAGGTGAATGCCACCACCCTGGTGTGCCAGCCTCTCCTATGGGGATTTTTAAGGAATTTTGAATGAGTTAGACACTGGACCTCTGAGTTTTTAAATGATGCGATTTATTGGTTTTTATCTTCTACATAGGCAGAAGGATGAGTTCAGCTCACATCTTCACAGCATGGTTCAGGAGGTGACAAGATCCTCAGTTACAAGACCTTTTAAGGATTTATTGACCAATAAAACACTGCCAAGAAGGATATTTATGTTTTTGACCCAATCCTTCAATATTTCATCTTATAGACCCATGCTACAGTGTAAGCTTTCTTAGCCAATCATGTTATGACACACAAACCTACAGTACTGCATTCTAAACTCCTTTTTTAACTTTGTAACTGCTTTTTTCCTATATCTTAAACTCTAAAACTCTAAACTTTCTTCTTCTCAACTTAACGTGTCTCTTCTTTAAACTATAAATCCACATTCTTGTTTCTAGCACCTCAGTTTGGAGCCTTTTCCAAGGTCTCAGATCAAATCCTGTGTTTAATTCTAAGCTTTGGCTTACAGGCCCAAAATTCTGAGAATTCCCTGCATTTCGGATTCCAACACTCTCCCATCTCCTGGACTGGTTTGGAGCCTCAGTGCAGCCTTGTGTTCTGCTGGGTGGTTCCTCAAGGCTCTTGCTCTGCTTTGGACTGACAGGTTTAGCTCCAGGCTTAGATTGGTGACACTGCTTGGCCCAGATGTTCAGTTACAGATGAGCTTTGTCTCCTTTAAAAGTAGAAGCTTTGTGTTCCTCAGGACATGTCTCACAGTTATTGGCCTCCAAGTACTTTCTATCCAACTAAGTTCCCCTACCCAATCTTTTCTTACAAAGAAAGTGAAGGAGCCAGAGTTTGAAATGGGTTTTTTTGCCAGTTGGAGGGGGTGGGGGGGTTTGCCATGTTAAGGATGCTGTGGTGGCTCCTGTGCCTCAACCTCTCTGCCATGAAGTGCCCATGACTGTGCCCTGGCGGGTAGGACTGCCAAGGAGCCAGTGCCCACAGCACTGATCCCTTCCCTGAATCTGTTTATTGACAGCTCTCACCCTGCTCCACACACACACAGGGATTTGGGATTGTCTCCCTGAGCTGCCATTCAGCTCCTCTGAGTCACTGTGGTGCTCTGGACCACGAGATCTCTCAGCCTCTGGCAGCAGCACGAGGAGTTGAGTCTCCAAAACTCCAGGGTTTCCCAGAGTGCTGGATGCCTCACTGGATATGTAATTCCTGTGCTTGGACCCTGCACAAGACAATGCAAAGCAAATTACTGCAGACTAAATATATGGTCAGGATGTGCTGGAAGTTGGCAGCGTGGCTGGAAGGGATGGCCAGGGAGGGAGGAGAGACATGGTCAGCTTTCTTCTTTTCTGTTCAACTGGATAATGCTTGGGATCCCTTAAAAGACTTTAACATGGGTTTGGAAGGGAAGAGCTGGAGGAGATTCAGCTGGAAAAAGCTGGATGGAGACTGAAGGGTGCAGTGTGCCTGGGAATTGAGAGGGGATCAGCAGCCAGCACTCAGAGAGGATGAATTTGGGAGTAGGTAATCTTTCAGAGCAGTCCAGAACACGGCTGTGGCAAATTCTTGGACTTCTGCTCTGATTCCATCCGTGATCCACAGCTCTGTTCTGATCCTTTGAGTTCTGCTGCATGTTGGCAGCGTTTGCTCCAAGGCACCATTTTTATCCTCCTTAAATACCAAACTCAAAATCAATGTCTTGCCTGTTTTACTGTAATTCCTAATCTTGTTACAGGGAAAGAAACTGAAATTCAGAAAACTGAATTAGAGCTTTGTGCTTTAATGGATTTATTTTTTTGTATTTCACCTGGTTTGCTCAGTGATATTAGAGTAGACTTTGCTTACTTTTTCTGTTCAGTCACACTCTGGCCCTTTGCCCAGACCAGAAGAGCCCCAAGCTCTTCAGTACTGAATACTGATTAGAAGTGAGGCCAAACTCTTCTCTAAAGTGCTCTGCTTTGAATAAGGAGACAGCTGTAATGATCACTGTGACCTTTACTTTTCCTCTCCTACAAACTGGAAAATCCAATTTGATGGTACTTGAAAACCTTAACATTTTTTGTCACTGGGCAGTGCTTGTTAATGTAAGTAGTGATAGAAAAGGGGAATTAAGAATTTTATTGGCATTCTGAGGGCAAAACCCCACACGGGCACCTTGGCTCTGCAACATTTAAGAGCAGCATGACATGTTGGATGGGGTCTAATGTGAAATGGCCTCATCAGCTGAGCATCCTGCCCGTGGGCAGCACATCACCCACAAAGCTCTGCCATGAGTCACACTCATTGTACTCTTTCCCTTGTTAAATGGTGAGAGCTTTGCCTCAGAGCTTATCCCTGAAAGAAACCTGTGTTTGATCACCTTTGTCCTCTCCCCGCAGCTGAAGTGATCTGTCAATTGATTTTATTTCAGGCCTTCAAAGGTAACATGCAGCTTCTGGAGTGCTGCTCAGGCTGCCTAATAAATTCCCTGCAAAGATCCCTTTTCTTGCTAGGTGTTCATCCAGCCTGGGAAAAGGCACAGGGGACTCCTCACACCTCTGATCCAGAGCATCCACAGGCACAGCAGCTCCTCTGATAAGCACTTCATACAGAGAGCAGCTGAGTGGTGCAGGGAGAGTGGGAAAGGCTCTGTGTTCAACAGAAAAACCTTTGTGACAGACTAAAAGAAACAGGATAAACCTCCTCTTCTATTGCCACTGGAGCTGGGCAGGTTTCCATGCCCTCAGGCTTGACTTCTGTGTGTGTTTGAAAGGTTCCCCAAGGTGACCCCGTGCTGTTCCCCAAGGCACAACTCAAAAGCAGTGGGCACAGAAACTTCCTGCAGCTGCAGCCTGAGGGCTCTCTCCAGCCCTGCCTGCAGCTCTCCTGAGCTACTTCTCTTACTTTAAAAAATTTCTTAACCAATATCAAATAATAATAGTTTATTAATCAATAATAATGATTTGTTAACAAATAAAAGATAATAATTTATTAACCAAATAATAATAATAATTTATTAACCAACATAAAAAATATAAAACTTTACAAAATAAAACAACAATAAATTTTCTTTTACTAATGCATAAACCTAATATGAAGATTTTAATAAAGTATACTACATAAACCTATCTAATAATTCAAAATCAATTCATAAGAACATACAATTAAAAATATATAAATAAAATCACAATACATAATTAAGCATAGTTAAATATTCTAGTCAAGAAATTAAACCTTACACCATAATTAAAAAATTAAATAAAGGTATATATATATATATATATATATATATATATATATATATATATATATATATATATATATATATATAATATCTATATATAGATATAATATATATTATATATATATTATCATCATAGTTATAACAATACCTTACCTACTCCAGTACCTACAAAAATCAATTAACAAACCCATCAAAAATACTCTTAAAACAAAAGAATATTTTGTATTTTGTGAATATTATTGACTATTAATATTATTGAGTATAATTGAATATTGATTTTATTGGATATTAATATTAGTATTATTGAATTTTAATATTTTGTGTGGAGATGCAGGTGGGAGCAAGAGCATGGAGGGGTTTTTTGTGAGCTGCTGAGGGTTTGGCCATGCTGGGGGCTCAGGGCTCCTCTGGCTGCTGGAGGAGAGGTGACAGCAGCACAGAGCTCCTGCTGTTCCTGTGCTGCAGCTGCCACTAGGCTGGGTTTATCTCCAGCTCTGTGTACCTGCCTGCTGGAACATCTTGAGTAATAATTAGAAATGATAGAAGGATAGTCTGCTGCTGTTGAAATCTCCTGCTAGCACTCTTATTTTGCACGTGTTGGTGCATGTTTGTGTGTGCGTGGTTTGGTTTCCCTCATGCACATTGAATTAAACTGGTGAAGGAGGGACCCTTCCTGTGTGTAAATACACACTGTGCTTGAAATGAATGTGTTTTTACAAGGTTATTTCCTTTTCATGAGAGAACAGGACCATACTTGCAGCCATAAATAACATTAGATCTGACTTTATTGTTTGCAGTCTGCCCACGTAGTACTGGAAGAGTAAATAGATATCAGGTGTTCTCTCCCTGCATGGCCAAAGGGGCAACAAGAAAGCTTCAAAACCACTAAAAAATAATGTTCTGGTATCCTGACCTTCAAATTGCAATTCTGCTAAGGAGAAAGGGCATGGCTGTGGGACTGACTACCCAGAGGACAACTCAAAGCTGGAAAAACCCAAGGAGATATCAGAGGATAAAGGCTACAATTGCTTCCAGCAGTTCTCACCTGGCCATGTAAAGCTGCTGAACAACAAGAGCTGCCCTTGTCCTTAGTGCTGCACCAAGACATGCTATAAAGCAATTCCAGCTTCAGCCAACAGCTTGGCATATCTAATAGATAGTTTATTAATTTCTTTACTGATTCAGCTGGCAGCGAGAGATCAAATCAGGAAAGCAAGGAGGGCAGGAGGAAGGGGATTAGGAGCTTAGACTCACCAGCCCCCATTGGGTTTTGTCCCCATGGGCAAGTGCTGATGAGCATTCCCCATTTTGTTTCTTCACTGATTAAACTAAGAAACCAAACCAAAGGACGCAGGAGAGAAGGGTTAAAGGATTAGGAGATGGTCTTTGAACTGCCATGTGGCAAGGTAATGAGGCATGAATTATTAAAATGATTTCAATTATAACTGGCAGGCACATGCTCAGCTTTTGCATTGGCTTTCTTCCTTGCTGTAAAAAGACAGCTTTGTAAGTGCTCGTGGTTTCTTGGAAGAGATATGCTCACCCAGGACTGTTAATTGTATAAACAGTGTAATTTGTCATTGGCCAAGCTGCTCTTACAGTTAGATAAGTTGAAGTGCCAATGAAATGGGCATGGCTCAGCAGCAGGACAGATTTTTCTCTTCTAGGTTGGAACCACACTGCTGAGGGCCTCTAATTCCAGAATCAGAATGGTGGGCTGTGAAGCACTGGTCGTGTGCTGCTAGTAATAATTACTGCAACAATTATTTTGGCTTTAATGGAAGGAGAAATGTGTTTGTAGTTGTGTGTTCTTCTCTTTGTGCGTGGCTTGGAAGCACTGGCTGGAGAATGGCTCTGTTCAGACAGTGATCAGACTGATTTATGCTCGACCTCTCCAAAGACAGGCACCACACCGCTGGCTGCCTTCCCCATAGTTCTTCGTGATAAAAAACCCTACAGGAAAGGAAATACAATCGGGAACAGCTCCACCTTGTGACTGCTAAAATTCCTGCACAAAAGCCTGTATTTTGTGTCAAAATCAACAACCTTAGGTCTGACTCCTTGGGAAAACTCCTTTGGCCACGAAGACCAAGCAGTAGAATAAGACATGAAGGGTTTGGTCCTGCAAGATGGCTGTGGAGATGTCCTGGGGAGATCAGAATCTGCTGGATGCTTCAGGAAGAATTATTTACCTAATACATCCATTTTTTTTCTACTCATGAGCTGCCTGAAGGGGGAAGTAGGAGAGCTGAATCCACCAGTGCTCAGATCAATGAGCAAATATTGAAATCTGAGGTATTTTTGCTTTAACACTATCCTGAAGCTGCAGCTCAGAGCAATTTAGTTGAACTGTTACTTTCTACTGCTTTTCTCCTCTCCAAGACAGTGTTTACAGGCAGAGTTTATCCTCAGAATTCTGAGTACTCTGAATTCTCTGTACTAAAAGCCATGGCCAGGTGGATGCACCTCTAGTTACTTTCTGTAGTTTCAGTGTTAGAGGGAAAGGGAAGGGAAGGGAAGGGAAGGGAAGGGAAGGGAAGGGAAGGGAAGGGAAGGGAAGGGAAGGGAAGGGAAGGGAAGGGAAGGGAAGGGAAGGGAAGGGAAGGGAAGGGAAGGGAAGGGAAGGGAAGGGAAGGGAAGGGAAAAAGAGGATGTTTGTAGTTGACTTCAGCACACACTCTCCTCACTGGAAAAGGAGCTGCCTGTGATGTTGGCTGCAGAGTGAAATGGGTTAAAGCCCTTGGACAATCACCACAACACCGAGCAGGGGCTGTGCCAGTGGGACAGCACCTGAGCCAGGGGAGGGCAAGGCAGGAACAGCCACCTGAGTGACAATTAATCCATCAGACAGGGCCACAGAGGGGTGAGGGCAACAGCTGTGCCAGGCTGGGGGCTGGCAGGGGATGGAACCCTCCAGGGGTCCCACTGCTCTCAGTCCCTGCTCCTCTTGGGAATATGAGTTGTTAAACACAGCGACAGCAGGAAGGCTTTTGCACCAGGGCTTGTAATAGCCCTTTTACAGTTCCTGTTTCCCCTCTCCTCAGAGCAGAGCTGTTTGCCTTTGGCCACGGGTCAGGTGAGGGTTTTTTGGAGCCTCGACCCTCCCAGCAGGTGACAGTTTCTGCAGCTACTCCATGGAGCTTCTCTCCACAGCCGGTGTGGGAATGGGGGCCAGATCCCCCTGGGGTTTCTGGATCACAAACCACTTTTTCCGAGTGGTTCTGCTCTGCCTGGTCCCGGGAGCAGAGGGGGATGAGGAGGGAGGAAGCATTCCTTGCTGCTACATTCACAAAGCTCCTGGCACCAGCCAGCTCCTCCTGAAACCGCTCCAGACTCTGAATCATTTCTGTTGGGAAACCATTCATGCCCCAGCCTGAGCCCCAGCTGACTCCTCAAAGCCCCCAAAACCCTGGCAGCAGCCTCTGATGCTGCTTGCCTTGTCTTGGCAGGGCTGAGAGGCTGGGCTGACACCACAGCCCTCTGTTGTTCTTGGGCAGTGGTTTCCCTGCATCATTTTGCAGTCGCTGCCAGTTTGTTCAGAACTGGACTCAAACCCCAGCTCTGTTTGCTCAGTTGTCTTTAACGCTGTGCCCTCAGTGAGGAAAGAGGCAGCTTTGCTTTTTTGTGTCCTGCATTTTCTCTCTTTCTCTCTGGTGCTGCCTTACAGGGCCTGTCTGCACCATGTGAGTGTCAGCACAAAAAAAATAAAATACCAAAACAGAGTTTGTAAAGCTGAGGATATTTTAAAGAAGCACATAACATGAAAATGCATATTCAAGCTACAAGTCTTTCTCTGGTAGCAAGGCTGGGATTGTCCCCTGTGGGGGCTCTAGGCAGGAACATGGATTGGAGATGCTTGTACAGAACTGGATTCAAACCCCAGCTCTGTTTGCTGTGCCCTCAGTGAGGAGAGAGGCAGCTTTGCTTTTTTTGTGTCCTGTATTTTCTCTCTTCCTCTCTGGTGCTGCCTTACAGGGCCTGTCTGCACCATGTCAGCACAGAAAATCCCCACAGTTTGTAAAGCTGAGGATATTTAAATAAAACACAGAAGATGAAAATACATATTTAGGCTCTAAGGTGTTTCTCCAGCAGCAAGGCTGGGATTGGCCCCTCTGGGGGCTCTGGGCAGGAGTGTGGATTGGAGATGAGCTCCTGCACCCTCCCTGCTGCCTCCCCAGGCTCTTTGAAGTCCCTGTGAGGTGGGTCTGTCAGCCCAGTCATGCAGGTACCTGCTGAACAGCAGCAGGCATGTTTCAGAGTTTAAATCACCTCCCTGCTCCTCTCTCAAGGGATGATTCATGGTGATTGATCACCCTGAGCTGGGTGTGAAGGCAGCCCTGGCTGCTTCCTTGCTGGCACAGCAGAGCTGCAAGTGAAGCTGATTTTTTACCCTTAAAGCCACTGCCTTTGCAACTCCTCTGTCTTTTAGATTTGCTCTTTCCACTGTCAGTGGGAGATTCTCCAGGGGCTTTCTGGAGCTTTTCAAAGGAATTTGTACCCAGCTAATTTGGAAGTCTTGGACTTGTCAGCTTGGGGCTTCATGTTGTCCATGTGTGAGTTGATTGGAAATGAGTTTGGGTTTTGTTTGTCTGCTCTCCTAAATCTTGGGCAGGTATTTCAGCTGCTGCTGGCTGATGGCAAAATGATCCTTTGAAATTCTGGAGTAAATGACATAGATGGAAGATAAAGAGCAATGAGAAATGAAGCTGTGCCAGTGCAAGAAAAGAGAAAATAACAGTGAAATTATGTCCTTAGCAAGCAAGGCAGAGACATAAGTGAAGGCTGATGCTGGGTGACAGTGAATCACAGATCAACCTGCCCCAGTTTCCAGCAATATTCAGAGTTTTATGTACAATAAAAGTCTAGGACTACAACTCTATAGCTGGGTTAAACCAGCTGCTTTCTGCAGCCCTTTTGTGTCTCAGTTTCCCCACCTGTAAAGTTGGACAATAGTAATTTCCTCCCAAAAGGGCTGCCAGTGCTGGCTGGAAGCCGCTCTGTGTTACAGCACTGAGGAAACAGTGGCTAATATTAATCATGCCTCATATTTTTTCAACCTTCTGCATAACAAAATTTTGTTTGTTTTGATTTTTAAAACTTGGAATCGATGGCTGGACCAAATTATAGCTGGAAGCTGAGAGCTATAGGAAAAGACATCCAAATGCTGCTCAGTTTGCTCTGTAAAGGACAGAACTGCTGAGGCTGCATCACTTGTGGCTTCTGAGCCTGGTGCCAGCACACAGAATTCCCTCCTTGCAGCTTTTCCATAGCACGTGCCAAGTATCCAGCACTTCAGTCTGTTACAAATCATCCCTAATTCTGTAATTGCTTTGCTAGTGATTATAGGCAGACTCTGGTTGATCCTTCAGTGGTTTTCCCTTATCCACATTTTCAGTGGGCTCTTTAATTGCTGATTTTATTTTCCAGTTCCTTGCTCCCCTTTCCCAGTTCTAGCAGGCCCCATGGCTCCAGTCCAACATTTTCCCTGGGAGAGACAAGGCAGAGCCCCCCCTGCATTTGGGGGCTGCTTTTCCATCAAGAGCTGCCAGGGGAAGGGGCACCTCGTGCCTCTGCCTTGCAGACAGACAAACATGTAAGGTCATGCAGGTAGGAATGGGCTCTGAATCACTCTCACAGGCCTGGGAGCTGCGTTCAGGGCTGGATTTGGGAATCGTGGCACACTCGAGCACAGCTTGCAGCATGAATGTGCCATTCCCTGCCCAGCCAGGGATGTCTCTGCACAGGCACAGGAGCAGCCCAGCAGCGGTGCCTGGCTCATGGGCATGTGCTCAGCCTGCAGCCAGACTAGTTGGTGCTGTGGAGGAGCTCAGGAGAGTGTTATGGGAACCACAAAAACTTCCACAGACACTGAAGGTTTTGATCTACAGCCTTGGAGCAAGCTTAGATTGATGTAAAAATACAAAACACAGACATTAGGCAGAAAAATCATAAACTTATGTTTCTATAGTTGTAAGAATATGGCTTAAATAAACGAGAAGCTGTGTTGATAAGATGGTGAAGGGTTTGTAACGCAAGGGTGTGGTTGTATAGAGTAGCTGAGAGTTTAGAAGTTATAATAGAAGCATATGTGTACATGTGAGACACAAGCCCATTGGGCAAAGATATCCACAGTGCAACAAAATTAAGTGAAAGGACGGGTTAGAAAAGCAAAATACACCTTGTGACAACTGTTCATTAGGCTAGAAAGTTCTATATTGCCTTGTAATGAAGAAACTTGTGACCACTTTGAGCTATAGCTGACTGCTGGTTCCTCTAAAATCTCACAGCCTCTGAGACTGATGTTTATCTGAAAAATCGTTTTAGCCCAAAAATAGTCCCATCCCTTCCTTTTTAACAGTGATCCTGTGTGGTGCCTCTACCCCACATCTTCTGGCTTTTCTGGGCTCCAGCACTATGCTCCTGCTCCCCTTTCCCCCTGTCCTAGGGGTGCATGTTCACTTCTCTAAAATGGACTTTGAAAATGCACCTGGGGATTCAGGCACTGGGGAAGGCCCTGCCCTGGGTTAGGGGTGATGCTGGATGAAAATTAGGGATCCTCTCACTTGGTGGCAATTAAGATCCAGATCCCTTCTGTACCACTTTGGAAGGAGATGACAGACACAAAGCTGAGGTTGTTGCTTAATTCCTGTAGTTTCAACTCAAACTCAGACCATAAAAGCCATAAACCAGGGTTCTTTATTTGTGAAAAATGGATTAAGCTGTGAGGGGTTTGAGAGTTTGACTTTGACCTGCTTTTGTTTTTCAAACTTGCAGTTAGATTCTGAAGTGCTTAGCTGGCAGTTCTGAAAGCAGCTCAGGGATTTTACAATGATTCTTGGAGGGGGGTGGGGGATGTATTCATGTGGGTCAGCTCATGAGCCACCTTGAAGAGTTTTGTTTTCAGAAACTGGAGCTATTGAAAACAAAAAACACTTATGACCTTTCATTCAGACTTCCCTTACATTCAGGGATTTTCCTTCCATTGAATGGGCTTTGACTACTGCCTTTAATTTTTATTTTCTTGTCTGTTAATGCCCTCTTCAACTTTAATTTCAGGCTGAAGTATTCTCTTCCCTAACCATTCTATGAAAATGGCCATCTGATGTACCTTGTGGTTGAGCAGATGTTATCTTCTTTGGTAATGAAATTCTGCCCTGAGTAATTGGACGTTCTTCCTGGTTCCTCATAATTAAGGCAGAAGAAAAGAACAAAATCTGCTGATTTGATATGAGTAATTGCTTCATTAAGTTATTTTCTTCCTTAGCATAACCATCACCCCAATGAGAGCAGCCTGACCATCAGATCATTCATGATGATCCTTTGGTGCTGTGGGTTTTTGGTGCTTTGTTGTCACATGGAATCACAGGGAAAAAAGATAGGAAACACACAACGAGATCATTTACCTCCTCACCATAGGAGTTCAGACTACAGAGAGCCTGGCTGTGTCAAATGAATCAACCTCTGGAAAAAGCAGAGGGAGAGTGATGAGGCTTTAGGTCACCACAGCTGCCTGGCCTCCTGCATCTGAGCATTGTGGATTGATGCTGACAGGCTGAACATCTGTGTTTTCCTCCTGTGGAGCAAGAAGGGGAGGGAGCTGCATGAAATCCTGGCCAGTGGAAAGAAAATGTGATTCAGGGCTGGGCTATGGCAGGTTTTACCAGTGGTGGTGGCTCATGCCATTGCTGTTGGTGTTTAGCCATGCTGGGTTTGGGGGCACAGGGGCTCACAGGGGGCCACTCTGTCCCCAGTGACATTGAGGACAGGGAAATAGGCCTGTTCATGGGTTAAGTTACACAGATTTATCTAAAATCTCAGCTGTGATTTCCAGTAGGAGATTATTCCCCATCCACGTGGACCTGAGCTGGTCTCTCACACATCCCACCTCCCCATCTCCATGGTTCAGGGGGTTTGGTGCTCATGAAGAGCAGGTCACCCCAAATGCACTCCACAAACCTAGCCCTGATTTCCTAATTGCAAGCTTGAGAGTCAGGCTGCTGCATCACAGCAGCCACATGATTCATATGTGCCTACAGATGAAGTCAGGGCTTGGAGGGGTTTTGGATGTGAATTCCACTGAATTATCCCCAAGTGCTGCAGAAAGCAGTTCCAGGTCACTGCCAATCAGCCCTGCAGAGCTCTGCATGAGCAGCCTGTATGATCCAGGAATGCTATCAGGGACTTTGATCGTGGAGCTGATTCCTATCTCCCTCTCCAAGATCTGGGCAGGTATGTTTTCATAAGGCTCCACTGAGCTCAGAGCAGCCAACATTCCTGCAGCTGAAAAGTTTAGGCAGTAACAAGTTAGACAGCCCAGAGTTTTAATCCCAGTTTGGATAACCCTTTCTCAGAGCTGTTAAAAATGAAAATATGTGTTTGCCTTTTTTTTTTTTTTTTTTTTTTTTTAATAACTAAATGAGGGCAATGACTGTAAGTAAGCAGTGCACTGTATGGATTAACTGACTGGCACAAGAGGTTCATTGTGTGAGTGAATGCTCTGCTGGGGCTGCAGGGGACAGGGAGAGCCATCAGAGGTGCAATAAGAGTTTCATTTCCTCAAGAAGGTGGCAGAGAGAAGGGCAGATTCTGCCAGGATTTTGTCCTTTCTCACAAGCATCTCTCTGTCCTGGGAGCAGCAGCAGCAGGAATTGTGCCCTGCAAAGGGCACAGAGCAGGGCTGAGCTGGGCACCAGCAGCAGGCTGCTGGCACAGAGCTCCTCCAGTGGCAGTCAGCAGATCCAGTGAGATGAATGAGCTCCTGACCCTTTCTGCTGGCTTAGTGAATCCCAGTTTTTGGATTCTGGTGTGAGACAGCCCCTACTGCACAAGCAGCAGGGCCCAAAACCCTCCTTGGTACCTGCCAGGGTCTTAGCCAAACCCCACAAGGTCTCAACTCCTGTGTGGTGGTCTCCTACTTCCCTTCCCTTGAATCCAGGGGCTCTCCATGCTGGGTTTTGCAGGGATCCCCAGGCCAGAGTGCAGTGTCACCATTCCCCTCCTGCTTGGAGCAGCTGCCTGCCAGCCCTGGGCTGCTGGGGCAGAACAGGGTGGAAAAGTCCTCTGCATCATCTCTCCAGCATCACAGCCACAAAAGAGTCACAAAGGGGCTTGGAGAATCATTTGTGGAACAAACAGGGCTGGAGGGGGACGTGGAGGGGATTTATAGTCCTGACACCTGAGGTTCCACCCCTGTATCAGAGATGCTGTTCCCCAAGATCTGCTGTTCCCCAAGCTCAGGTCTGCTCTGCTACACATGGGCAGGTCTTGGCAGTGTAAATTCCTGCTTCTGTTTCTTGTTGGACACCCAGGGAGTTCTGTTTTCTTCTGCCCACAGCCAATGCCTTGGAACCCCAGGAACCCTGAGCCTCACCACACCTCTCCCTGGGAAAACTCCATCCTGCTCCTCTTTTGTGGGAGAAGCTTGGTCAGAGAGATGGAATGAGTCAGCCAGAGAGGCAGTGACACAGCCCAGCATTCCTGAATGTCTCAGGACATGTGTGTGAGTCCTTGGAATCAGCTTTTTTTTCCATGGGGCTCATCCTTTCCTTATGTGTACCCTTTCCTCCTCCCTCCAATGTGCATTTCTGGGTGCTGCTGCCTCTGCTGTTCTCTCTCCCCCTGACCCTTTCCTGGGCCTCTGGCTGCCGGCCTCAGCCCACGGTGTGGAGCTGGCAGTGCTTGTCTCTCCCTCCTCTGATCCCTGCTGTGTTTAGTTTGGGAGATTGTGTTTCTGCAAGCAGGACCCCCACATGCTGGGGAACGTGGCTCCCTGGAGGAGGATGCTGGGGGAGACACTGCACAGACCCCTTGCAGCTGGTGCCTTAAGAGTTCAGCCTTTATATTTTTCAGATCCTGCACTGCATTAGTGCATAACTCTAAACTCCATATAAAGTGTCAGCTCCAGCTTTCACATTTTGGTCAGACAAAACAATTCCTCTGGGCCTGAAACTCAAGGACAGCTTCAGCCCTGAAAAGTACAAACAAAAGTGAATTTTGGGGGGGTACAAATTGAGAGAATGGGACTTCATCACCTGAAGATGTAATTAGAGGATTAACCCCTGGTATGTAACTGGACCAAACTTAAAATTGTCTGCAAAACTTGTGACCATTGTCCATCTTGTGTAGCCTCTGTCAGGCTTTTGAGCGCCCAAGGTGTAACTATTGAAGGCCTTTAATAAATACCCATTTTATTTTCTTAACCTTGTCCAGCCTCTGTTCTAGGCAGCCACTCCAAGGCATCACAGCCAACACTTTTCATGCCTGCAGCAGCTCTAACAGAGGTGTTGCAAGAAGAGCCAGCTGCTGGGGGCACCACAGCTGGGCCAGGCTCAGCAGCTGCTGCAGGAGGTGCAACATCTGCAGCGCCAGTGGCTGCAGGTGCCACTGGGCTCAGAGCAGCTGTCCAGGCTCATCCCTGCCCAGGTCACTGCTGTGTGTGCAGCTGGCACCCCGAGGTGGGGACAAGCAAGGCTAGCACAGCCTCCCTGAAGGGTGGCTGCTGGGGAAGATGAAACAGGAAAACCTTATAAATATGATTGCCTGGCAAAAGATTTTGAGAATATAGGAATTATATTTCAGCCAGACTTAAATGAAAGCAAGCTTTGAGATACTTTAGTTACTGAACAACTGGAAAACAGTGGCATGGCCAGCTGAAGGTGATCCCCTTTGGATGGAACAACACCCTCTGTTTGCAGACAGCTCCAAGGATCAGAGCAGACCCTGCCAGCTTGGCAGAAGGGGCCCAAAGAGGAGTTTTTAGGGTTTAAAATGTAACACAGTATGGGAATGTAGTGATTCTTATAGGCTGTATGGAAATGCTATAGGATTTGTATCTTGTACTGGATTGGTTAGTGAGAATCAGAATATTCAGCACAGAAGATTTATTGTATTGGAACGGGAACCTTGATCTCTTACTCTCTTCCCCTCTTTTATTCTCTCTCTCTCCCATCCTCTCTCCCCCTCTCCTCTCTCAGTCCTGCTCTGAGCTGTGCCTGGCAGCTCCCAGCAGGGCCCTGCACCCAGGCCCTTTGCAATGAACCCCAAGTTCCAGACCTGGCTGCAGAGATCTCTCATCTCCATCCATCCCCACCATCCTACCCCCTGCTCCCTGAGGGGTGAGCAGCTCTGTGGCTCTGCCTGGGCTGTGCTGGTCCCCCAGTGCCAGGGTGGGATGTGTTTGGCAGGGGGGTGTTCAGGGCTGGGTGCCAGGATGTGTGAAGCTCACACAGTGCCTGCCAGGGCTGCAGCCAGGCTGAGCCAGACTCCAAATCCCTGCTTTCAGGAGCAGTAAATTCCCTCAGTGACTTACGAAAGAGCAAGGAGAAAAAAAAAAGCTCTAAATGACTTACCTATTTGAAGCCTGAGGGTTCTGCATTGTGTTAAACATTAACCTGCCCTTCTGAGCCAAGCCACTGATTCTCTGGGCAATTCTTAGGCCAGGCAGGCAAAGAAAAGGATTCTTTGTCAGGGAGCATTTCAGAAAATTATCCCTTCAGCCATTTTCTGTCTCATGGTGTTTGTTTGGCCCTGCAGTGGGACGCCTGCCCCACAATTTGCTGTTTATGTTTGTGCAGTGGAGCTGATCAAACAGCCACGGCTCTGAACAAGCTGCTCCCACCACAGCAGCCCTGGGATGATGGCACAGACACCCTTTGCACTTGTAATTACACTAATACAGGACTGGACATTGAATTCACAGAATCACAGGGTTGGAAGAGACCTTCAAGACCATCGAGTCCAACCCAGCCCCAGCATCTCAACTAAACCCTGGCACCCAGTGCCACATCCAGGCTTTGTTAAACACACCCAGGGATGGGGACTCCACCACCTCCCCAGGCAGAACATTCCAGAACTTTCTCACCCTTTCTGTAAAAATAAAAAACTTTTTCCTGATATCCAACCTGTATTTCCCTTGGTGCAGCTGGAGGCTGTGTGCTCTGGTTGTGTCAGTACTGCCTGGAGAAAGAGCCCAGCCCCAGCTGAGCACAGGCCCCTTTCAGGAGCTGCAGAGAGTGATGGGGGCAGCCCTGAGTCTCCTTTTCTCCAGGCTGAGCACCCCCAGCCCCCTCAGGGGTTCCTCGCAGGGTTTGTGTTCCATTGCACACGTGTGCACGTGGAATTGCACGCTGAAGCAGAGACACGTGCACATATCCCCATAATCAAGAAGGGAAAGGTGCCTTTTGAACTCCTGGAGGTGTATCCCTGTGAGTGCTGGGTGTCAAACAGCTGTGCCCATCAGAGAGGAACACGACAGTGGGATCAGTGACCAGGAGCAGATTCTGCTCCTGACTTTGCCCTTACTTTGGTGCACAAGGTGGGGCAAGTCATGGCTCTATTGTTTCTCCCCCATGACTTGTGACTAATGATTTCAAAAACACCTGAGGAAAGGGTAATATATCATTACTATTGCCTTAAAGGTGTGCTTGGTAAAGCAACAAACCTTTGGTGGCTTTCAAGAGGTTTTATTTTGATGGAAGTTTTGTTGGTGACAGTTTTTGCAAACATCTCCCCCCTGCAGACCCCAGCCCTGGAGTGATGTAATTCTGTCCTGCAGCCCTGGGTCGCTGTTGTTGCTGCAATCCTGGGAATGTGGAGTGCTCCTGAGCTGTTCCAGTGCAAAGTCTGCCTGCTTAGCACTGAATCCCCCAGTGACTTCAGCCAGCTCCTCCAGTTTTGCACTAAAGCCAGAGAGAGACCCAGACAATCCCTTTTGTCAGATCTGTTACAGAGGAGATAATCTGTGGCTGAGAGATGGTAAGAAATCCTGATAGGACCATATCCTCTTAATCCAGCTCATCTACTGCCTTTCCCTGTCCTTGTGCAATGCCAGGCTTGGGGCTGGGGACAGAAAACTTTTTTCCCTACTCTGGAAGAGTCTGAAACCAAGCAGAAACCCTTCCTATGGAATCCATTCCTTCCTCAGAGCTGGTGGAATTCTCTCACGTGAACAGGACTTGTGCTCTGCACCTCTGTGCAGAGAATTATTCGTGGTGACCCACCAGAGGGGCTGTGGAAATCTCTCCATGGAGCAACCTGGCCCTTCCTCCAGCAGCTCAGGCTCCCTGTGCTCCCTTCCCCGTGCTCTTAGAGCAAATTAAGAGCAGCCATGACTTTCTTCCTGTCTGTGTTTGCAATGCCCCCGGCTGATTGCATTTGTGTAATTAATTGCCCAACCTGCTGTCTCGCAGGGGAGCGATGCAGAGCTTGTTCTCCCATGAGGAACAGTAAAATCCTGACACACGAGGACAGTAAAATCCTGACACACGAAGACAGTAAAATCCTGACACACAAGGAACAGTAAAATCCTGACACACGAGGAACAGTAAAATCCTGACACACGAGGAACAGTAAAATCCTGATACGCGAAGAACGGTAAGATCCTGGCATATAAAGAGCAGTAAGATCCTGACACATGAGGAAGAGTGAAATCCTGACACATGAGGAACAGTAAAATCCTGGCACATGAGGACACTTAAATCCTGACACACAAGGAACAGTAAAATCCTGATACACGAGGACAGTAAGATCCTGACACACAAGGAAGAGTAAAATCCTAACACATGAGAATAGTAAAATCCTGACACACGAGGAACAGTAAGATCCTGGCACATAAAGAACAGTAAGATCCTGACACATGAGGAAGAGTGAAATCCTGACACATGAGGAAGAGTGAAATCCTGACACACGAGGACAGTAAAATCCTGACACATGAGGAAGAGTCAAATCCTGACACACGAGGAACAGTAAAATCCTGGCACATGAGGAGCAGTAAAATCCTGACGCATGAGGACACTTAAATCCTGACACACGAGGAACAGTAAAATCCTGACACACGAGGAACAGTAAAATCCTTTCCCCCACACCTGGGGTGATGGCTGGGGGCTGTTTTTGGGCTCCGTGGCTCTCTGCCAGCAGCGAGAAGTGAGGATAAGTGAGGTGTGAGCCTTCACAAACCTTTTGCTCGGTTCGCAGCCTTGAAAGAGCCCCGGACGAGCGGGTTTGGAGAGGAAAGAGGCGTTTTCACGGGTCACTGATGCACTTTGAACTAGAGCCGGCAGAGCAGCGCTGACCTGAGCTGCTCCGGCAGCCAAGGGCTGAATCAAATCCATGGGGTGCGCCGGGTTGGGGGCGTGAAATTCCACCTCTCGCCTTTGCTGCGGCGGCTGCGAGAGCCGGGATTTGCAGGGCGGGGAGCGGGCAGGGCCGAGCCCCGGGGATGCTTTGCGTGCCGCGGGGGTAAAGGTGCAGCCGCGGGGGAGGCTGAGCCCCGCTCTTCCCCTGCCCGTGCCAGCAGACTTGGAACAGCCCTGAGCGGTGTGCGAGAGGCTGCCGAAGGTGTGAGCGAGGCCGGCGAAGCCCCTCGGCCGCAGCCGCGCTCGGATGCGGGGGCTCCGTGCGCGTCCCCGCCGCTCCCGAAGGACCGCGGCAGCCCCGGGAGCGCGCCCCGCAGCCGGCCCGGCTCCCATGTCCCAGCCCGGAGCGACGGCATGAAGAAATCCTCGTATTCAGGTGAGCCTCCCTCTGCTCTCGCCTCTCCCTTTGCGGCTGTGCTGGGAAAAGGAAAAGGTTAAACCCCCCCAGGTACGAGGTGCGCCATCCGTCCTGGCTGCTTCACTGTGTATAAACCAGTGCAAAAGGCTTAAAAAGCGAAGCAAAAGCAGCGGGGCGGCTCGTTCCAGGCAGAGTCCGGCGCCGGGGACACGGACTTTGTTATGGGAAGGCACCTGTGCCAGCGCGGGTGACATCCAGCGCCGAGCGGCAGTGACATGGGAACAGGAATTGTGTGTGACACTGCCTGTCTGGGAGTTTCCAAACGGGCTGGAAGAGCTCATCAATTGTCCAATTAATGGGATCCTCTCATGGTGGGGGTCTCTGTTCTCCCTTCTCCCCCTCCTGGCTTTGCCAGGCTTGCCCTGTGTGGTGAGGGCATTGTGCTCTCGCCTCTCCCTTTGTGTCTGTGCTGGGAAAAGGAAAAGGTTTAAAAACCCCCCCAGGTTCGAGGCGCACCATCCATCCCGGCTGTGAGCGCTCTGCAGCTGTTTCACTGTGTGTAAACCAGTGGAAAAGGCTTAAAAGCAAAGCAAAAGCAGCGGGGTGGCTTGTTCCAGGCACTGGGGACATGGACTTTGTTATGGGAAGGCACCTGTGCCAGCGCGGGGTGACATCCAGCGCCGAGCGGCAGTGACATGGGACAGTGACACTGCCTGTCTGGGAGTTTCCAAACGGGCTGGAAGAGCCCATCAATTGTCCAATTAATGGGATCCCCTCATGCTGGGGGTCTCTATTCTCCCTTCTATTCTTTATTCTCCCTTCTCCCCCTCCTGGCTTTGCCAGCCTTGCCCTGTGTGGTGAGGGCGTTGTGCCCTCTGCTCCTTCCTCCCCGCTCACACAGGCTGTGCAGTCATGCCTGGTGTTGTTCTCTGAATTCCCCAAAAAACCCCGGTCCCAGGAAGTGCCTGGTGCGCCAGAGTGGACAAGTCTCCTGTGAGAGGTGCCCTGCTCACCTTGTAAAGCTCAGGTGCCTCTGGCAGCTCCTCCAGCTGCTGGACTTTGCTCTGCAGCTGATTTCTGCTCTGCTCCAGGCACCAGCCTGTGGCTGCGCTCTGCAAGCCAAGTTCTGCCCTGGCTTCGCCCTGGTCTCTGTGGGGATGTGGTGGCATCATGCCAGCATCCTCCTAACACCCCAAATCGTGGGTCTGGCCACCCCTCAGGGGGCTGGTGGCAGCTGCCAGTCACTTGAGACGCATCATTGCCACAGGACTCTGCCTGAGCTCATGAGCCACAGGAGCTGGGCTTTGGCTTCACTCAGAAAATTCACTCTGTGATGCTGCTGCCTGTTTATGGTTAAAATTCATTAGCAACCTTTCCCTCTTGCACATTTTCCTTCTCTCATTAGCGTTTCTGAACGGGCTGCCAGGAGGGTTTATTCGAGCTGTGTGCCGGGAACCTGAGACAGTCTGAGTGTGATGATTAGCACGTTTTAATGGATTAAATTAGGTATTAATGGTTGTGCACTGTGTGTAGGGAAACCTGTTATTTGTTGTGGCCTCCTGAGGTGGTTGGAGCAGGGAGGAGCAGTGCAAGGAGAGGTCTGGATACAACTGAACATTTCTGTACAAACAGACAGAGAAATGTCACAGTTGAGACAGCCGCCATACACAGAGTGTCACAGTGTAATACCAGAAGGCTTCAACCCATACAGAGTAGCACCAGACCACTTCAGAAGGCTTTAAGCATCTGCCCTTCTTGTTCTTCACACAACCTTTTGCACCCCTCATGTCCATGCACTGCCCCTGTGTGCCCTCTGCTCCCTTGGGTGGTTGCTCAGCACCCCTGGGCACTCCATGGCTCATTGCTGTCAGTGCTGCTCACCTGCTGCTCACAGCTGCACCCACTGGGGATGAGGCTGGGCCACAGCACCACTGCCAGGGACCCCAAACTGTGCCACACACAGCCCAGTGACCCCAAACTGTGCCACACACAGCCCAGGGACCCCAAACTGTGCCACACACAGCCCAGGGACCCCAAACTGTGCCACACACACCCCAGTGACCCCAAACTGTGCCACACACAGCCCAGGGACTCCAAACTGTGCCACACACAGCCCAGTGACCCCAAACTGTGCCACACACAGCCCAGGGACCCCAAACTGTGCCACACACACCCCAATGACCCCAAACTGTGCCACACACAGCCCAATGACCCCAAACTGTGCCACACACACCCCAATGACCCCAAACTGTGACACACACCCCAATGACCCAAACTGTGCCACACACAGCCCAGTGACCCCAAACTGTGCCACACACAGCCCAGGGACCCCAAACTGTGCCACACACAGCCCAGTGACCCAAACTGTGCCACACAGAGCCCAGTGACCCCAAACTGTGCCACACACAGCCCACGGACCCCAAACTGTGCCACACAGAGCCCAGTGACCCCAAACTGTGCCACACACACCCCAATGACCCCAAACTGTGCCACACACAGCCCCATCCCAATGACCACAATCTGTGTGCCTACACAGAAAAGCTGCTATTCAAAACAAGTTATTTTGAATTTCTCTGTGAGCTGGTGTTATGACTCCTTGCAGATGATGCCAAGGCTCCTCAGCTGCTTTGCTTGTTTGGGGTGGAGCTGGGGCACTGCAAAGCCCCTGAAGTGCCTCTGGTTGGTGCCCAAACCCTCGTTGGTGCAGCTGAGCTGAGATCTGGGCACTGCCTTTGCTTCACGGGGGCTGTGGTTGTATTTTGGAAACACTGCTGTGAGATTTCCCTGGTGCAGCTGTTTAAACAAAAAGAACAGAGAACACAGTGCTGGGAAGCAGCAGGACAGTTCACACTTTTGCAAACACCTCACACCTTGCAAAGAGCACGGGCAGTGCTGCTGAGCTGCTCTGGGTTACAAAGGCTTCACTTTGGATGCTTCCCCAAATAAATCTCCCTGATTTAGGATTTTCAGGTGGATGAAGGTGGAGGAATCACCCCTGGCACTGAGGAGGCCCCCTTGGAGAGGTGCCCCCTCTGTGAGGTGGAGCCAGCCCTGCAAGGCTGGAGTGCTCACAGCTCAGGGCACAGCCCTGGTCTCTTGCTTTGGGGAATTTCCCTGGGAATCCTCATTGCTTCTCCAGGACACGGATGTGCAGGGTGCTGCAGAGCCTCTGGGCTCTTTGCTGTCTGTCAGGGGGGCTGGGGATGTGACAAAGCCACTTCTCAGCTGCAAAAGCTGATGCTGACAGCCTCTGGCAGGCTGGAAATGCAGTGCCTGGTTGAGAAACTCCTGAAAATAATGGCAAAGGAAAAAAAAAATGAACATCTAAACACCTTTTGAGATTAGGCACTTGTTATGTCTGGCCTGATTTGTCCTTCTCTGGCTTACTTTGAATCTCTTTTGTGGTCTGGGTCCCCCTGAACCTTGTTTGAGCCTCCAGCTCCATCCTCCTCTCCTGTTGGGCTGTGCCCTGCCCCAGGCAAGGTTTACCTTCCCTAAAGCACTTCAAGGGCAATCCCAACCCATCTGCTGTGACTTCTGAGCACACACCACGTAGGAAGAGTTTACTTTGGTGTGCCTCAGCTCTTGGGAGCAGAGAGGCTCAGTGAGACCTTTGTGCCATAGCCATGGGCACGTGTGGCTCATCCTGGCACTGCTTTGGTTCCTGGAACTCCTGACAGCAGCAGCAGGAAGAGGAGGGGAGAGCATGAAACATGGATTTTACACTGCAATAACTCCTACTGAAGCCAGCTCTTACATGTGTGCCTTGGGGATGTCTGTTATTTCAGTTGCTGAAGGCAAACTTGCCCTGGAATTCTAGTTTTTAAGGATTTTTTTGATTCTCACTTTCCATTACTCAAGCCCAATTGCATAGGCCAAAGAAGCAGTAGACAGGATTTGTGATAAATGACATGATGATTTTTAGGTATTCTCAAGGATGGTGTGAGTGGTTTTGGCCAAGGATGGTTTCAGTTTCAGGTTTATGTGAGGTGCTGGCACTCACTACAATAAGGTTCACCAGAATTACAGTACCACCAGAATTATTCATAGTGGTTATGTGTTACCCACCCTTACCTGAGCTGCAGACTCCTAATTTATTGCTTAGGCACTTAGGGAGAAATAACTCTTCATATATGAGCTAAAGCTACAGGAAAAATTACAGGAAGAACAGCAGGAGCTGTGATTCCATCACTGAAGGAGGATTTTCCCAGATTGTGACTGTGAAATGAGTCCCTATAAAACATGGAAAAGAGGCTGTAAATCAAATTGGATTTGCTGCTGCTGTCTAGAGAATTTGTGGCAGTCTCATCCCTGGAAATGCTCCAGCCAGGTTGGATGGGGCTCTGAGCAACCTGGTCTTGGGGAAGGTGTCCCATGGCAGGGACTGCAATGAGATCATCTTTAAGGTCCATTTCAACCCAAACCATTCTGTGCTCCCATCTCAGCTGGGAAGCTTTGGGGAAACAGCTCTGATGGTTGGTTTGGAGTGTGCAGGGTCCCCTCCTGCCCAGCCCCATCCTGTCCCTGGAGGTGGCACCACGGGGCTCCTGCAGGTGCTGTGCACCTGTGGGCAGGTAGAAGTGCGGTTGGGTTTGTGCCCCACCAAAGGGTTGTGCTCCAGGACATCCAGGGAGGGGAGAGAAGCACAAAAGCTTGTCACTGTCATATTTGGAGAAAAGAAAAATCCCTTCCCCAGGATTTCTTCTCCTGGGAAGCTGAGAACCCTCAGAGAAGAATGAAAACAACAATGATCTGATTGCTTCTCCTGTGTTTTGCTGCTTTGGAATGTGGTCTGGAGATTGTTTACCACCAGGTGAATGTTTGATTGATTTCATGTGAATTGTTTTTACTTAATGACCAATCACAGTCCAGGTGTGTTGGGACTCTGGAAGCAGTCATGAGTTTTCATGATCATTTTTGTTAAGCCTTCTGTCTGTATCCTTTCTCTATTCTTTAGTTTGGTATAGCATAATATAATACAATATAATAAATATAATATAATGTAATGTAATATAATATGATATAACACAATATAACACAATATAACACAATATAACACAATATAACACAATATAATATAATATAATATAATATAATATAATATAATATAATATAATATAATATAATATAATATAATATAATATAATATAATATAATATAATATAATATAATATATAACATAATATAATATAGCATACTATAATATAAATTACAATCTAATACAAATTGCAATATAATAATTACTATAATATAATAATCAATTAGGCTTCTAAGAACATGGAATCAGATTCTCAATTCCTCCTTTGTCCTGGGGACCCCTGCAAATACCACAGGAGTTCCTGCTGGGCTGGCCAGGAGCTGTGGCAGAACAGGGACACGTGTCACAGCAAGTCCTCAGCCAGCACAGTGAGGGAGCTCATCAAAGCAGCCCTGCGTGGACTTGGCCCCCCAAAATAATCCTCAAGGGCTGTCACTGGCCAAGCTCTGTGTGCTGGGGGGGCCTCGGTCCATATCTGGCTCTAGCTGGTCTGAAATGGGCTGGAAGAACTGAGATTGGGTATTTTTCAGGCTGATACTGCAGGGAGAGCCCTGGTGTGGTTCCCTCAAAGGCTTTTAACACCCTGCCATAGAAGCTGCTGGGTGGGGCAGGGGTGACCTGGTGTCTGCAGAGCCCATTGTTTGCTCCTGAACCCGACCCCATCTCCTGTCACTGAGCTGGCACTGTCTGTGTCTGAGCTGGGGAAAAACGAAAAGACTTGTTAGACCTGATTTTTTTTTGTATTTTTTTTCTCTAGTTCACTGGCCAAACTGCAATATCAAGGAAAAAATACTGCTTGGATCCAACAAAAACATTTATTTAATTTTAGATTGTCATTTGGAACAGAAATGCAAAATAATTTGTTTTGAAATACATTTTAAAAAAATTAAAAAAGCCATTGTTATTCAGCTGAAACTCTCAGCTAGCTCTTCCTCCCCAGAACTTGTATTGCTGGGCCAGGGGGATGTGAAAGGGGAAAAAAGGATGAGGAGAGAGTTTTGGAGCCCATGGCAATGCCAGGGTGGAGTGATTCCCCAGGAACACCTGAGGGGTGTTCCTGATGTGGGTTTGTGGTGCTGTTACCTGGTGCTGCTGAAACAGCAGGAAGGAAAACCCCCAGGACTGCAAAATGAACTTGGTTTTTGATAATCCCAGAACAGCAGGAGGCTCCTGCACAGACAAAGGGCTTGGCATTATTTTCAGGATGCTGAAAGCTCTGCAGGAAAGCTGCCAGGAATGATCTGCATCATTCAGACCCACGTGAAAGCTGCTTGATACCAAACATCCACAGCTCCCCATCCTTGCTTTCAGCCCCATAACAAACAAAATGCTGTTCCTGCATGGCAAACCCTTGCTCTTTTTTGGACAACCACATCTCCAACTTGTCCAAACTCATCTCTCACATTTTTGGACCAGTGAGGAGCAGCTCACTGCTTACATTCACCATATTCACACATTTCTCTGATGGGTTTTCACTCCCAACTCCCTTAATTTATTTATTATTTTTAACCCCTTGATCCATCACAGTGTGCTGTTCCCTGCTCTGCCACTCCCCCATTGCTGCACACATGCAGAGCAGTGATTTTGGTGTTCCCACTGGCTGGTACCCTGGGATTGTTGTTGAGCTGTAACAACATTTAGAGATGCTCAGAGAGAGCAGCTACCTTTGTCCAGAGGGCTGGGGGATCCAGGGAAAAGCAGGCATGTCCTTCCCACCCCACATCCCTGAGTTTCTCCATGACTGATGTGTGCTGGGGGGCAGAGCAAGAGCCCATATTTCTTATATTCCTATAAGAACAGGGCAGTGCTGCTCCCTGTCAAAACTCAAGAAATTCCTCTGGCTGCCCTGGAGGACTTGAGCCCCTGCCCAGGGGGCTCAGAGACCTTGGCACAGAGCCCAAGACCCCTGTGCCTTTGATTTAGCCCCTTGGAAAAAACAATTACCAACCTTATATGAAGAATTACAAGCCATGAAAGTTTAAGTAGAATGATAGTGAATTTATCACAAGGTGAAAAATAGATTTTTTAGAGTTTTTAGAATGGGGGTTCAGGGGACAAGATGGAGGAATCTGGGCATGTCCAGCCTTTCTCCTTCTTCTTCTTGGCCTCCATCTTCTGCTGTGATGTTGGCACTTACAGATTGGTTTAGAGTAGAAGCTCACTGTCTAACACAGGTGATAGGTATTGGGAAGTAATTGTAAATATTGCACACGTAGTTTTTAGTATAAAAAGATAACACCACCCTGGGGGCAAGCAAAGTGCCTCTGACTGCCTTGCTGAGCGGACCTCAGCAAGTCAGGAGAAAGAATTTTATAGATAAGAAACAATAAACAACCTTGAGAATGAGAATAGAGAGCTCTGACTCCTTCTTCAACCACTGGGCTGGGAAAAGAGACTTTCTGACACATCTCGGGGTCACTGTGAGCAGCAGAAGTCCTGAGAGCTCCCAAACCAACCCTGTGACTAAGAGGCTCAGGTCTGCACTGTGCAGTTAATACCTAAAACAATGAGCCATTCTTCTGATTGCTTTCAAAAAGAAAAAGTTGTATTCTTCAGAGAATTAGATTTCTAATCTGCCTGTCCTCTCTTGTGGCAGTGAAGCCTGTGATTTTCCTGAGTGTTACAGGTTGTTGTAGCCTCTGCTGGATGAAAGCACCTTGATCTCTGGACAGACTGTTCTGCAGGGCCTCACAGAGGGTTTTTGTGGCTTAGCAGATATCAGGAGCTGTTGATGGCACTTGGCACCAGTCCTGGCAGACCTTCCTCAGCCCTTCCTTGCTGCAAAACCCGAGGTGGGACCGTGAGAAGCCCAATCAAAAGGCACAATTGTTTTATTTTATTCCTGTGCTGACAGAATATATTGCCAGAGATGTAAATGCAATGTGCCATCACATGTTTTCTGATGGCTTGTGATGATTGATGGAGCCTTGTTAATGAAAAACCCTCCTGTGGCAGCATTGTGCTGTGCTGGGGTGGCCAGATCAGGGCTGTGATGGGTTTGGTTGGGTGTTCTGCTCCTTCCAGGCTTGTTGGCATGTGTGGGCAGGGGTAGAGCTTTGCTCCAGGTAGGAAAAACATCCCAACATCTGTTAGAAAACAGTTTAGAGAAGCAAGGAAATCCAGCCTGGGGAGAAAGACAAATAACAAACCGCAACACTCAGACATTTGCAGAACACAATGAAAGCTCCTGGGGGTCCAGTGGGGTGATTTCTGCTCCCCCAAAACCCCCATCCTGTTCCTGTGACCACCTGGGCTGAGCAGGGAGAAGTGGTGGCCCAGGGAAGGGGGGGATGCTGCAGGGACATCCCAAAAAGCAGCTGTGACAGCCAGTGGGGTGCTTTGCCTGAACCTCTTAGACCAGGGGTGTCTTGAGGTTTGTTGCACAAGCTGTGATCCAAATCCAAGAAATGTCAGTGGAAGGGGAGAGGGCTTTGTATTGCAGTGATTTGTGAGGATTTAACCCATGGGACAGATGTGTGAGGCCAGGGAGCTCACAAAAAGCTGGCAGAGGTGACCTGCAGGGCACACCTGTCCCTTGGGGTGCCACAGCCACAGCGGGGAGCTCCCCTGGCATGGTCAGGAGGAGCAGCTGAGCCCATGCCCTGGTGGGATCCCAGCACAGCCCTGGTGACTCAGCCTGTTCCCACAGTGACTGCCTGGGGACAAGGACAGCCCAAGGAACCCTTTCAAGGTCTGGTTCCAGAGGGGACAGCCAGGGAAGCTGCTTGCTCAGGTGACAGTGACTGTGCTGGGCAGGAAGGGGCTCCTTGGGTCTCGGGTTTTTGGTTGTTATTGCTGCCCTGAGATGTGCAGGGTGTCTCTGCTTCGGCCCGTGCAGCTGAAGAACGAGTCTGGACTCTTCACTTTTCGGTCTTGAGGTTGTTTATTAATTCTCATCTATAAAATTTTCTCCCTGCCCAGCCCAGGTCTGCTCAGCAGGGCAGCCACAGGCACTCTTTGTGTTTTCCTTTTATACTACAAACTACATATAACATATTTACACTTAATTCCCAATACCCATCACCTGTGTTAGACAGTGCACCTCTACTCTAAACCAACCCCAAAGTGCCAACAGCACTGCAGAAAATGGAGAGCAAGAAGAAGAAGGAGAAAGGCTGGACATGCCCAAGTTCCTCCATCTTGTCCCCATAACCCCCATACCAAAAATCCTAAAGTCTACATTTTCACCCTGTGATAATTCTATTATTATACTATTCAAACCTCTGTGACTTTCACGTCCTCATACAAAGTTGGCAACTTGCTCCAGGGGTCAAAATCAAATCCCCAGGTGTTTTGGGCTGCGTGCCAAGGTCTCTGAGCCCCCTGGCAGGGTCCTCAGTAACTCTGGACACCCAGAGGGATGGACTGAGTTCTGACACTTGGGAAGTTCTTGCCTGAGTTTCAGCATTGATCACTGCACTGCACACTCTGAAGCACAATATCAGTCATTTCCACGGCCTGAACTTCTCATTTCAGCTTCAAATCTGATGGCCAGAGCATGTCACTGTCCCCTCCATTTCCCTCAAACACTCTGCTGCCTTCATTGCTCCCTGGCCAAACAGATGGAAGTTAAACAGGAGGGATGATTGCAAGTTGGAACTAGCAGCAAAAGGGTTTTTTTTTTCCTTCCCTTTGTCCATGCCAGATGAGTATTATTTACAGGAAACACTTTGTACAGCTTCAAGATTTGTTTGGAGAAGGAGTGTAGGGGAGGAGACAGCTAAAGGCAGAATGGAAATTAAAAAGGTCACAGTAATGCTCCAGAAAATCCATAATTTCCTGGAGTGGGAGTGCTGCTATTCTGGGTGTGCTGAGGGACAAACTGCCTCCCTTTGGGACAGGCTTGGCCTCATGGGGCTGAGCCCAGAGCAGCTGCTGGGGACAGAGGGTCCCTGACACTGCCTCGTTCCCTCATGGTCACGTCCCTGGTGGCCCTGGCAGGGAATCTGGGAACAGCAGCCCCCGGGGCACGTTTGCTCCAGCCCTGATGTTATCCCGGGAAGTGGGGACTGCCTGCAGCTCTGTGTGATGGGGACAGTAAACAAAGGAAGCAGGATGAGATCCCTGAGCCCTGTGGGGTGACTCAGTGCCGGGCTGTGAGTGCCTGGGCACGTACAGAGAGGAGAGCAGACCCTGGAGCAGGACAAGTCAGGACAAGGGAGGTGGCAGGGGGTTGGTGCAGGCTCTGGAGGCTCTGACCTGCAGGAAAGGCTGAAAAAGAGCAAATGTCACCCACCCTGGCTGGTGGGAACCCTCAGCCTGGCCAGGTTGAGATGGGGGGCCACCAGCACCTTGAAAAGGTCTTTGACCAAAGGTCACCAAGTCACCCTTTGCTCTCTGCATTTTCACTTCCATCATTCTTCCAAGATGACTTTCAATTAACTTCCAAACTTAAAAAGCAAAATCTAGGTCTATGGAAAGGTCTATGAGCAAAGATCACCCTCTGCTCTCTGCATTTTCAGCTTCCATCATTCTCCCAAGATGACTTTCAATTAACTTCCAAACTTAAAAAGCAAAATCTAGGTAACATTTTAATCAGTAGGAAGGAGGATGGAATATAATTTGAAGCATTGCAGTTGATGATGTCACCAGTCCAAGCCTCGTTCTCCTCGTCCTCTTTGCTTTGGGGAAGGTTTTCAAGCTCACTGATTTTCAGTGTTCCAATGATAAAGTCACATGTTCTGGAAGTGTCACCCACCCTGGCTGGTGGGAGCCCTCAGCCTGGCCAGGTTGAGATGGGGGACTCAGCCACCAGCACCTTGGAAAGGTCTTTCAGTAAAGGTCACCAAGTCACCCTTTGCTCTCTGCCTTTTCAACTTCCATCATTCTCCCAAGACGACTTTCAATTAACTTCCAAACTTAAAAAGCAAAGTCTAGGTACATTTTAATCAGTAGAAAGGAGGAGGATGGAACATTTTTTGCCAGCATGGAATTTAAT
Source organism: Calcarius lapponicus (assembly GCA_039654755.1). NCBI lineage: Eukaryota > Metazoa > Chordata > Aves > Passeriformes > Fringillidae > Calcarius > Calcarius lapponicus. The sequence goes on from CM077479.1 coordinate 3,337,223, forward strand.
TTGAAGCATTGCATTTGATGATGTCACCAGTCCAAGCCTCATTCTCCTCTTTGCTTTGGGGAAGGTTTTCAAGCTCACTGATTTTCAGTGTCACATGTGCTGCAAGTGTCACCCACCCTGGCTGGAGGGAGCCCTCAGCCTGGCCAGGTTGATATGGGGGCCACCCTGGAAAGGTCTATAAGCAAAGATCACCCTTTGCTCTCTGCCTTTTCAGCTTCCATCGTTCTCCCAAGATGACTTTCAATTAACTTCCAAACTTAAAAAGCAAAATCTAGGTACATTTTAATCAGTAGGAAGGAGGATGGAACATTTTTTGCCAGCATGGAATTTAATTTGAAGCATTGCAGTTGATGATGTCACCAGTCCAAGCCTCATTCTCCTCTTTGCTTTGGGGAAGGTTTTCAAGCTCACTGATTTTCAGTGTTCTGATGATAGAAGTCACATGTGCTGCAGTGTCCTTATCTGAGGTCACTTGTTAGAAATCCTTAAATCCAGACCTTTCTGATGTGTTTTTGCAGCCCACTGTGCCTCATGCAGGGCTTTTTTCCCCTCTGGTGTTCTGCCTTCACGTGTTTCAGAGCATGCTTTATAAAACTGGTGATAATGCTGAGAAATGTGAGTTTGAGTTGTGCCCAGACTGTCTCAGAACCACCACACCGCAGGGTTTCAAGTGCTTGTTTTTTTAATTTATTGATTTATTTTTGTTAGCAGGTAAGCTGTGACTCCCAGAGCTGTTACCTACTGAAGGACTGCCATTACTGCAGCTAATCACCCCCTGACATTCATTTCCATTCAGCTCCATCTGCATCTGTGAACACTTTCCCAAATTGCTGTTTGACAAGTGAGATGCTCCAGTTGTGGAGCCCCACATCTGAGGGCTGGGGAAGGCTCTTGGTGCTGTGGCTTGGGTGGTCTCCTCATCCTGCTTGGCAGCTGCAGCAAGAGGCTCTGAGTTATTCCCCCTCGTGGGTTTTTTGTCAAATAAACCCCTCAGCAGTGATGTGAGATCCTCTGACAGCTGATTCCTGCAGTTAGTGCTGGGAGCAATGAGTTAATCTGGGCAAGGATGAGCTTGATCCATCTGGGGAGGTTTCAGAGCTTCCTCTGCTGTGCATGGTCCTTCATGGAGCAGCCACTCTCCAGGAAATCATCACCATGATTTAAATACATCCCTTTCAAAGTACATGTGGAGGGAAGGAGGGTGTCTGTGGCTGTGTTTTGTGTGTTTGGTTTTGGTTTTAAAGCTCATTGTGGGAAAAGCAAGAGCCCTGTGCTTGGGCTGTGATGGAGAGGGAATAATAAAAAGATGTTTCATAATGTTTGTGGATTAATGTTCAGATCTTACTGAGCCTTTCATCTCCTTTGGGCCCTGAATACAAATATGGGAATGGAGATGAGGCAGAAAAGGCTCCCATGGCAATGTGCTGGCTCCTGATGATTGCAGGGTTTGCATTAAACCCTTTTACAGGCTGCACCTCTTCCTTGGTGGATGGCTTTGGCAGAGGCTGTAACACAGGAGAAAGATCTGGAAGGTTGGTACAGGGCACAGTCCCACAGCTCCTGCTGAGCCAGGAGCAAACCCTCACCTTAGTCCTGGCTAAAAATGAGCTATAAAATAAGCAGTGTCCTTGTCCCTAGCCCTGTGGCAGGGTTTCTGTGTCCAGGGCCCCTCCAGGTGATGCTCAGGCTGCTCCTGGCAGGCACACAGGGCTCAGAAGTGCTTCCCACAGCTCAGGGGTACCCAGGAGCCTGGGGCAGTGGACAGGACAGCCCGGGGAGGGGGCAGGGGGTTGTTGCAGGGAGTTAAGGAGGCTGGAGTTCTGTTTTGCCTGCAGGAAAGGCTGAAGAAGAGCAAGTGTCACCCACCCTGGCCGGTGGGAGCCCTCAGCCTGGCCAGGTCTGTGCTGGCAGAGCTGTCCCCAGGTGCCCAGCTGGAGCTGTGGCTTTTCTCCTCCCTCCTCACCCCCTCTCTGCGCTGCCTGGGGCTGCCCAAACAGGCCCTGCTCTCCCCAGGGCTGCTCACCCTCTCCTGCTTCCCACCTGGAGCTGCCCTTGTTTGGATTCCTGGGGGAGCAGGGGGTGCCAGGGTGGGTTTGTTTGTGCTTCTCTCTGAGCAAACACTCACAGGTGGCAGGTGGCACCTTGTCCCCTTGCAAAGGGCTCAGAGATCCACAGCAGAGCCCTGCCTTGTGCACACAGCCTGCAGGAGCTGCAGCCCTGCTGGGGCAGGATGTGCTCGTGAACATCCTCATCAGGGGCATCACAGGGGCAGCTACAGCTCTCTTCACTCTGGGGACAAGTGAGAGGAGTCAAGGAAATGGCTGGAGCTGAGTGAGGGTGTTGGGGAAGATGAAACAGGAAAGCCTTATAAATATGATTGCCTGGCAAAAGATTTTGAGAATATGGAAACTAAAAGTGAGCTTGAAATGAAAGCAAGCTTTGAGATCCCTCAGTTACTGAACAGCTGGAAAACAATGGTGTGGCCAGCTGAAGGTGATCCCCTTTGGATGGAGCAACACCCACTGCTTGCAGACAGGCCCAAGGGTCAGAGCAGACCCTGCCAGCTTGGCAGAAGGGCCCAAAGAGGAGTTTTTAGGGTTTAAAATGTAACACAGTATGGGAATGTAGTGATTCTTATAGGCTGTATGGAAATGCTATAGGATTTGTATCTTGTACTAGATTGGTTAAGTGAGAATCAGAATGTTCAACACAGAAGAAGATTTATTGTATTGTAACGGGAACTTCGCTCTCTTACCCCTTTTACTCTCTTATGCTTGGGCTCTCTTATGCTTTTATGCTCTCACCCTCTCATCCTCTCTACCCCTCTCTTCTCTCAGGCCTGCTCCAGCTGTGCCTGGCAGCTCCCAGCAGGGCCCTGCACCCAGGCCCTTTGCAATAAACCCCAAGTTCCAGCCCTGGCTGCAGAGATCTCTCATCTCCATCCATCCCCACCATGCTGCCTCCCGACGCTCCTACATGAGGGCAGGTTTAGGTTGGACATGAGGAACAGTGTGGGAATTCATAAAATTAGAGGGTTTTAGGAAGGTGCCAATAAGACAGGCTTCAGACAGCAGATTTGTGCTCCATTGTCATAGCAATGTAATTAGATTGATGCTGGAAAAATAAAAGCTCTAGACGCTGATTTCAAGCGTCCCGTCCTGTTTGTAGCTGTGTATAAACTGAACAGTTTTTCACCCAGAGGGTGGCTGAGCACTGGACAGGCTCCTCAGGGAGGGGGTCACACCACTGAGCCTGTCTGAGCTCAAGGAGCATTTGGACAATGCTCTCAGGGACATGGTGGTGTTAGCACTCAGAAACACATAACCACGAGAAATGATGATGTGGGTGCTTTTATTGAAGAGCTCTGGGTGTCAGGGGTATGAAGCCAAATCTGACTCCGACCATACAGCTGAGATGAACTTGTTTTTATATTCTATAGTTATATAACTTTCATGTTAATTAGGAAACTTATATTGTTCTATTGTATACATAGATTTCAGCTAAGTATAGCCCCCCTTTGAATTTCCAACATAGTTTCTCATTATTCTTCTTATGGTTATATAATAATTATATTTAATTACTAAACAATCATCACATCTAACAACTATATCATTTATCATACTGCTTATGCAGGTGCAGTGATCTGGGAAAAGCACAAAGCCTAACATTTCAGAGTCTATTTTAATATTTTTCCAGGCCCCACTATCAGTGGGACTCTTGGGCTGTCCTGTGCAGGGCCAGGAGTTGCACTTGGTGATCCTGGTGGGTTACTTCCAACAACAATATCCAAACAAACCCTTGGGCTGGGGCTGCTCTGCTGGAGCCTCTGTGTCCCCCTGGGGAGCCAGGGCACAGCAGCAGGGCTGGCAGAGGGAACAGCTCTGATGGAAAGCATCTCCTGGTCTCATTTGCAGCACTCTGATAGCCTGCTTCCCACCCCTCACCCTGCTGTCAGGTCCTTCCCACGTTTACAGGCACCTGCCTGGAGTTCCTGTTCCCCCAGCTCTTCCTCCAGCTGATGATGACACAGCCTGGCAGTTCTGCCCACGTGGGATGAGGATCTTCTGTAGGAACCTCCCACAGCCACTGGTTTGAGTCTGGTATGTAAATCAGACCTTTGTGCTGGTCCTTGCTGGGTCACAGTGGCCTGTTCGAGTTTTTCACAGAGTCATAGAACATGCTGAGGTGGAAATAACCCATCAGGACCATTCAGTCCAGCTCCTGGCCATGCACAGGACACCCCAAGAGTCCCACCATGTCCCTGAGAGCACTGTCCAAATGCTCCTTGAGCTCAGACAGGCTGTGACCCCCTCCCTGGGGAGCCTGTTCAGTGCTCAGCCACCCTCTGGGTGAAAAACTGTTCCTCATATCCAACCTAAACCTGCCTCACTCAGCTCCAGCCATTTCCTTGAGTCCTGTCACTTGTCACCAGAGTGAAGAGATCTGTTCTGATGCCTTGGGAAGGCTGAGCTAGAGCAGAGGCTGGACAGAGCTAAAGAATAAAGCAGGGATTTATTAAAAGGATCTCCTCCATGGATCCACCTTGGGCAGCACAAGAGCCCAGCCAGGGCTGCACCCAAGATGAACCAAAATGGTCACAAAATGCACGGCTGGTCACTCACTTGGATCAGTTCTGCTCCATTTGCACCTTGCAGTTCATTGTCCCATTCCAGCTTTAGCCCATCCACTCCCACCCTGCTTGCTTTTCTCTCTCCAGCCCACGGGGTTTGTGCTCTTGGGCTGAGATTTGGATCATTTGTCCTTGGTGCCCAGCTGGAGCAGGAATTGTTTTGTCTCCCTGCTCTGTGCACAGAGCTCACCATCCCCTGATGTGAAGCCCACACACTAAAGCAGCACAGAATGTGAAGAATATAAAAACTAAAACCTGAGGCATCAGTACCTGCCCCTGTGATGCCCCTCATGAGAATGTTCATAACCACACTGAGGTCACCCCTCAGCCTCCTCTCTTTGTTTGGTTGTTGTCCTTTTCCAGAGTATTTGCATTAATTTGGATTCTAACAATCTCCAACATTTCATCCTCCCTTGGGATTGCCATCATCTTTACTAACCTCTCTTCCCATTTCTGGTGGGAAGTGGATGGTGGATCCTTAGGTCAGAACACAGCTTTGGATTAAAAGCTGCCTTGACATAGCCCCTAAGAACACCCTGGAAGCATCCAAGCCCTGTTACCTATAGATTATGGGTAAAACAAGACTATAAACCAAGTAGAGACCTCTGCTTTGGGGGCTTAACAGCCTCCTCTGCTTTTCAAATCATGTCATCATAATCTCTGCAAGATTAAACACTGTTTCAGCTGCAGGGCTTTTTTAAATTTCATTTTCTCATGGAATAAACTGATGGTGACAGATGCCCAGGAGCTCTGGAGGTCAGTGCTTTGTTTAGACACAGGGAATTTAGGGAGTGAAGGTGACAGTGGCCCCTTCAGTGGAGAGGGATGTGGATGTCACCTTCTCATGAAGCAATGACATTCTCTGTGCCTGTAAACCTGGGCAGAGCCTACAGAGGGGCTTTGGACTCCTCCAGAGCATCAACTAAATAGAAATGGATAAATATGTGGATAAATATATAAATATTTCTACATATAAAAATATAAATGGATAAATAGAAGTGGATAAATGTGGCCTTTTGCCTGGGAAACAGAGGAACATTCTGTCTCATTGGGTTTGTGTGGCCAGCCTGGGGCTCCATCAGGTGCCCTGAGCCCTGCTCCTTGTCAGGTGATGCAGATAACCCAAATGCTTCCTGTTCTGGCAGCTCATTCAGACGCTCATCCCAGAGCTGAGGGAGATAATTTCCTGTATTACTGAGGGCTGAGGCCTGGAAAAAAACAAGGTGGAATTTAATTTTGCCTGAGTTGAGCCATCTCATAGCATCTCTGAATCAGAGCTGGTCCCTGCAGCCTCTCTCCAGCAGATGAATCACCCCATCTTCCTGTTGGAACCCTGGTCACTGAGAATTTTGGACTTTCTGTGCTGACAGGCACTGACCCCCAAGAGAACACTGCATTGACCTGAGGCTGTGGAGAAGCTTCCAAAATGGAATGACAGAACTGGGATTGTGGGTGTGGAGTTTGAATAGAAGTGTGTGATATCACATGGTGGGAAACTCAGAGTTTAAGAGTTTAGAATATGGAAATATATATAAAGCAAGATGGAGATCTTAGGGCAGAGGCTGGTCCTTCTTCTTCACCTTTTCTTCACCTTCTTCTTCACTTTCTTCTTCACCTTCTTCTCCATGGGTTTGGGTGGTTTTGTGTAATTGGATAAAAAAGTCCCCATTGCGAGCCACGGGTGGTTGGTTATTGGGTTAAAAGTGAAAATAATTGAGGTGTCATTTCTTAATTGGACAGTTTATCCTTCAAAGGCCTTGTAAAGAGAGACAGGGCTCCATTTTTAGTTTGTTAGAGTGAAGTGCTGCAGAACTCATGGTTTGCGAGACTGTAACGTAGATAAGAACTAAGAAACATCTGAGTCCAAACAAGAAATTCCATCTTGTGCATTTAATCCCGACCCTGGCAAAAGAAGAACCAAAGATTCCACATCTTCCCCCTCCATGTGGGGCTGGAGGTGACTCAGGGCTGCAGAGCCCAGCTCCTGGTGGCTGTGGCTTCCAGGTACTGCTGGGGTGAGGAGCCAAACCCTCTGGAGATCTCAGGTTGTGACCCCATCCTTCCTTCAGGCGCCAAAGCAGGAGGCTGCCACCTTTCAGCCAGCATCAAACATGTGGTGGCTCCTTGGTGTGGCAGCAGCATCCCCCTGCAGCTGGGGCACAGCTGGTTGAGGAGCAGCTGGGCCATGCTAAGGACAGGCACTGTCACAAATCTGATGTCTCAGATGTGAAAAATGCTCTTCTCTGGCTCTGGAACTGCTCACAGAGAGGTGCTTCAGTGGAGAGGAAGAGGGGTGCCAACAGGAAGCTGGCTGAGGCAACAGAGAAACATTTTCTGCTCATGATCTCAGCCTCTGGAGATAAGGCTGGAATTTTGACACCCCCCAGAGCATCCTGCCTTGGCCCCATGTCAGTCCTGCAGCTCGGGGAGGGGAGGGAGGGCCCTGCCTGGGTGATGCTCCTGCCAGGGGTACAAAAGTGGTTTGGGCTGGAGGGATGTGGCAGTGCCATGGATCCCCTCTGAGCAGGAGGTGCTGGAGTGCTCAGGCTGCAGAAGATGCTGTTTGTGAAAGGTCAGCTCCTGTCATGAGCTCTGACCACGGTGTTGGGGCCATCAGAAGTGACCTGAGCCTCCAGCCAGGGCAGGAGCTCTCAGGGGTGGCTGGCAGCAGGCTGTGCATGCCCCAGGGCAGGTTTCTCACTGTGTGGTTCACTCCTTATGGCACAAAGTGCCTGTTCAGAGGCTCCACCTGATGCCTCAGGTTTTGGCTTTTATATTTTTCAGGTTCTGTGCTGCTTTAGTGTGTGGGTCTGAGCTTCACATCAGGGGATGCTGAGCTCTGTGCACAGAGCAGGGAGACAAAACAATTCCTGCTCCAGCTGGGCACCAAGGACAAATGATCCAAATCTCAGCCCAAGAGCACAAACAACATGGGCTGGAGAGAGAAAAACAAGCAGGATGGGACTGGATGGGCTAAAGCTGGAATGGGACAATGAACTGCAAGATGCAAATGGAGCAGAACTGATCCAAATGAGAGAACCCATGACTGGTCGTGCATTTTGTGACCATTTTGGTTCATCTTGGGTGCAGCCCTGTCTGAGCTCTTGTGCTGCCCATTGAGGAGATCCTTTGAATAAATCCCTGCTTTATTCTTTAGCTCTGTCCAGCCCCTGCTCCAGGTCAGCTTTCACAGGACCTCACACCCCGCTGGAATCCCTGCTTGGCGCAGCGCGGGGGCTCGGCAGTGCCGGGGTCGGTGCACCAGGGTTTGGGTCACTCAGGAGTGGCAGCCAGTGCCTTTTTTGTGGCAAGGATTTGCGTAGTGGAGACTGAACATCTGGATTGTTGGGGTGAGTGACTGGGGGGGGTTCTGGATGGGGCCCAGGGCTCCACTGCCAGCTCCGCCACACCGAGCGCGCCACGTTCCACGGACAATGCTGCCTTTCACCAGACCCACAGAATAGGCTTTGTGCCTCCTGTGTGAGCCCTCTTTCTCTCCAGAAAGGCTTCCTCAGAGGCTGCAGGCAGTGCTCCATGACTTGGGATGGTTTTCACCTGTGCCAGGAGTGATTTCACGCTGCCTCTTGCCAGGCTGGGCTGGTTGGTGGTGCCAGGTGCTTTGCTCTTCCCTTGCTGGCAGCTGGAGAAGCCCATGAGAAGGAGGAGCTGCATTGGGACCTCTTGGTACCTGGAGACAGGTGTGTGTAATCATGGAGTAGCATCAAGAGGTGGATTTTATATCTGGGCTTTATTTAAATAAACCCATTGCTGATTTTCCTGCTGCTCTGCTCTAGAGCACAGCTTGGCAGAAAGGGAGGTGCTGGGTCTAGAATTATATTATTCATAGAATCAAAAAATATTCTGAGGTGGGACACACAAGGTTCATCAAGTCCAACTCCTGGCCCTGCACAGGACAGCCCCAAAATTCCCCCCCTGAGATTGTCCAAACTCTTCTTGAGAGCATTGTCCAAACTCTTCTTGAACTCTGGCTGGGTTGAGGCCTTGACCATGCCCTGGGGAGCCTGGTTGTGCCCCACCACCCTCTGGATGAAAAATCTTTTCCTAATACCCAACCTATCCCTCCCCTGGTGCAGTTTTTGCTGTTTCCTTGAGTCCTCTCACTGGTCACCAGAGATAAAAGATCAGTGCCTGCCCCTTGTCCCTTCAAGATTTTAAAGGACAGCCCAACAGGATATTGGCATTTATTGATTCCACATCTTGCTTTTAAATGAAATTACTGCTTCTGTGCTGGGGATCTCGGATGGATTCTGGGCCATGAGGACCTGTGAGAACCTTTCATTCATTAAATGCCTTTAAATGGTTTATAGAGAGAGTCTGGGGGGCACACAAGGATTTTAATCTTGGGGTTGACTAGCCCCTCACAGACAGAGCTCTCTCTTCCATCTCCAAGTCAGAAAGACCAACCATGGTCCCAAAAGCAGCTACACGAGTGGCTTGGGGGTCATCCTGTAAGATCCAGATGGAATTCTACTGAAGTTTGCAAAGGCACTTCTGCAAACTCCAGTGAAAGCTGATCTGCAGCATTAGGCACTCAAATATGTCCCAAGTTTGGCTGAAGTTCTTTTCCAACTTCCCTGCTGCGGCCACTATTAAATATAATTGCAAGATACAAGGAAAAACACCAAAGAATGTTATTAGTTTATGAGACTGGGTTGCCTTGGCTACTTCTGAGGTAGAATTAATAGGAGAAAACCCTCAATTGTATGAGGCCAGGGCTTCATTGTAGTCTCAAATTGTAATTTCCCTTCTCTCCAGTTAAAGGACAGCGGACATTATCTCAGGAATCTATAGATAGTGTCTGAGTCATTCTTTAAAGTACAGCTAAAATGTAAAAACATTAAATAACATATCCCTGCAGCTCCTCTGACCAGGGGAAGTGTTTGACACCTCATTTTACAGGCAGGGAAGAGAATGTGGAGGAGGAAAACTACGTGCAGAGAGTCATGCTGGAGTCCTGATGGTGGCTGAGCAGTTCTGACTCCTCTGCTTGCAGCTGGCTTTGCCCCATGGCTGAGACCTCAGCATCTGCCCAGGGCAGCATCAGCTCATAGGATCAGAGAATCAAGATGTGACTGGGCTTGGGGACAAAGATAAATGTACATTTCTGATGTGCCAAAGGAGAAACTGCCATTCTGAGCTCAGGGTTTTTGTGCAGGGAGCTGCTGAGCCTCAGCTTGGAGCTTGGGCTTTTTGACTTTCAGGCAATTCTGTGCAGCATCAGAGCAGCCCAGGGGCATTGCTGGGGTGTGAGCTGTGTGGTGCTCAGGGTGTTCAGGCTGCTGCTGCACTGGGGCTGCTCAGCTGGGAGGGCTCTGGCAGTGTTTGCAGCCTGAAGCATATTTAGAATGTACTTATCTGTGGAGGGAAAAATGGCCATTGTCTGCTTGATCTTGGTACTCCTCCAAGGTAGCCTGTTCTTGAATGAGTGGCCAGGCATTTTGTGGATCCTGACCCTGAATTTTCATCTGAGTTTCTGGCTAGGAAGGGATTTAGTGACCATGGGCCCTTGGCTGCCCCTTTGCCTGGTGCTGGTTCCTTCCCCCAGGTGTTGCCTGGCTGCAGTGGGGCACCTCTCCTGGGCAGGAAAAGGACACTTGGGAGTGAAATTGGGACTTGCAGTGAAGGAAAATCCCAGGCTGAGCTTTTCCCTCGGCAGCATCAGATGCTGCTCCCAGACCCAGAGGCTGCCCTGCTTCTCCTGCAGCTCTCACTGGGGCTGGGTGTTCCAAAGGGGCTGGGGCTGCTCTGGGTGTCCTCACCCCATGGGTCACCCCGTGGGTCACCCAGGCTCAGGAGAGCCCTTAACCCCTGCCCTTTGTGCTCTGCTGCCTCTTTGTTCTGGCCTTGTCTCCTTTGCACGTCCCCACCCCTCTCTGGGAAAAATCAACATTTGCCTTGCAGAGCCTGGCCAACAGAAGGGGTCTGTATTCCATCCCAATGGCAGCCCCAGGCTTGCAGGGCTCCCTTGATAAATCCACTGGTGTTTGTTGTCAGGGGGACCCTCTGAAACACAATTTTGGGGAGTTTTGTGTGTGTGAAACGAGCAGGGAAGCTGTGAGCAGTCGCTGGGGCTGCGAATAAAAATGTGATTGCATTGAGGTTAGAAGAAGATGGCAAGAAATTGATTTAAACTCCAAGTAAGGATGACTTTTGAGTTTTATTTTGTTTTTCATCTGAAGCACCACATTGCTGCTTTGTGTGCTAGAGCTGCACGTGGTGCAGGAGCAGAGCAGAGGGGCAGATGCTGGGCTGGGGGGTTTGCAGCAGGACTTCTCCTGTGTGGACACAGGCAGAGCATTGCAGGCCTGGGGGAGTGGGGAGCAGAGCCGTGGGGTGGCTCTGGAGTATTTGATCCATATGGAAATACCACACTGGAGTTTTAAAATTCCTTTCCCCTCCTTCAAATCTGCCCGTGGTTTTCTCCAGCTAATCCATGGCCACTGCCAGATGAACCTGAGGGAGTGAGGTGAGGGAAGCTGAAAGAATGCTGGGGGGTTTTGGAGGGTGAGGGATGAGCACTGATTATTTGTTTTTCCCTTGTTTCCATAGTGCTCTGAGTGCTGAGCCTCATCCCCTGTCCACTCAGGCTCCTGGGGGACACTTGTGTTATTAATGTTAATTAACCAACACGTTTCTAGCTTGCTGGAGCTCTTGTGGCAGCTGGTTAATGTAAGAGTTTGATGATTAAAGTGAGAATTATTTCCTTCTTTAGCAAGGCTGTGGCTTGGATGGGTTCAGATGCCTTCCCTCCTTCCCACCTCTGCTGGGGTGCTGCAGGTTCTGCAAATGGGACCAGGTCCGAGCTGCTCTTGCAAAGCTTTACAAGCTCAAAACCCCCTCATTTAGTGAAAATGCCACAAGGCACCTGCTCATTGAGTTCCAGTTCTTGGGTCCTGCTTCTCTCTCTTGGATTTTGGCAGATAAGGGCTGTGAGCAAGCAAGGAGAGTGGTGGAGACAGAAAATTTAGAGGGACAAGATCTCTCTGGGAATCTGGCTGGCACCAACATTGAACTTGGTTAGCATCAGCAGTGCACTCCAAGCAGTGAACTTGGAGGGATTTTAAACTTGACAGTGGTTACCAGGTCCTTCCCCAACCAGCAGAGCTTCAGGAGAGCCGGTTTTATTCCCACACAAACCCTTTCCCCCTTGCCTCCTGCTGCTAAGTAAAAGCATCCCCTGAGCCAGCAGAGCTGACAGCACATACAAAAGACCCATTTTTGCAGTCTCTTTCCAATTTGTGTGGACATTGGTGGCGTGAATATTCATCTGCACAAGTCATCTGCTGTGGTGACGTGGCACCTTCACCGCTGCCCAGATTACTGGAACTCTCCAACCAGAAGGATCACAGATGATGACTAACACACTTTATTTTGTATGAAAAACTGCTTGTGCTAATTTTTTTTTTTTTTAGTGCTTTCATGATTGTCCAGCCTATCTCTGAATGAGTATCAGCTGTGAGGAATTTGTGGTCAGTAAAGAACAGATGATCAAGAGGGGTGGTGAAATGATCTTGTTATTTCTATGAAGTGAATATCTGAGGACTGAGCTTACTCACCTCAGAATAAACTCATGGGAAGAAGGGGGAGTCTCTGTATTGTTTGAAGGCCATTCTAGCTCTTGAACAACTTGCCAAAGCACTTGAAATCACTCCAATGTTTTAGTCTTGACACTGAAATTGGATTTCTCCAAAAAGCCAAGACTTATTTCAAGCACAAGCTTGAATCCACACTGACCAGACAGAAGTGTGTGCTCTGGGCTTTGTGGGTCAGCCAAGGCAATTTTCTGGCCTTAAGCTTTATGGATTCAAAAATTGATTTCCTGAGAATTACTGCAGTTTAATTTGAGCTAACAATTTGAATCAGAGCCTACATTTGAGCCAAGGCTGAAGTGCTTGAAGTGTCCCCTGTCACCCTCTACCCCCATGCGCAGGACTGGTCCTTCTACCTGACAGCTCCTTGCTGTGGCCAGAGCACTGCTGGCCCTGGGGAGCCTTTCTAACCCTGCAAAAACTGAGCCTGAGTTCTTGCTGCCTCCTATCATCAGCACAAGCTTTTGGAACATTTTTTTAGTGTTAGAATGCTTTTGGCACCTGCTGAAGCAGTGTTGTGGTAGGAATAGATGCATCTTGCTCATGCCAATTTTCCTGTGGTTTCCATTTGAGGGTGGTTTCCTTGAGGGTGATTTTGACTCAGGCTGGGTTCTTTTTAAGGGTGAACTCATGGCTCTGTGTGCTGGTGAGCAGGGTTGTGGGGCTCCAGCTCCCATGGGTGGTGTTTTAGGCTGTCTGTGCTCAGCCTTGGACCTGGACACAGCTTGTTGGTGCATCTAGGCTGTGTTGGAGAAGGTAGTGAAGCACTCCTGAGCTTCAATCAATGCCCTTTGGCCACAGCATCCCTCCCTCCATCCCTCCAACATCCTTCCCTCCATCCTAGCAGCATCCCTCCCTCCATCTCTCCATTCCACCAGCACCCTTCCCTCCATCTCTCCAGCATCCCTCCCTCCATCCCTCCCTCCATCCCTCCAGCATCCCTCCCTCCATCATCTCTCCCTCCATCTCTCTATTCCACCAGCATCCATCCCTCCATCCCTCCCTCCATCCCTCCCTCCATCCCTCCAGCATCTCCACCCCACCAGCATCTCTCCATCCTGGTGAAAGCTCACTTTGCTGCCAGAGATATTCGATCCAGAATGAAACCATGCACTAGGGTTGAAGGTTTTTTATTTTTTCTAGCTGTACTCAGCTCCTTTGTAAGGAGTTTCTGTTACACAGAATCTGGAAAAGTGTCTTTTATTCTTCAGTGCATGTTTCTGATTAGTATTGGAAATGAACATGAAATTTTTTCCCCTTTTTATTTTTTTTAACTGTATTCCTTTTGAGGTTAATGTTGCAAGTGGATTTCAAGCTAATGGAAGAGAAGCTGTAATTGTGTGGCTCGCTGGACTCAGAGCCATAGAGATTCTTCTTCCCTTGCTAATCTGCACCCAGATGTCCCTGCCTTGCAGCCCCCTGTGTCCCCAGCAGTCTGCAGAGACCCCTCCTTGTGCAGGCTGTGCCTCCAGAGGTGATGTCCTGTGTCAGCCCTGGAGCTCTGCAGCTCAGCCTGCAGCACTGGAGGAGCCGTGGAGGATCAACCCATGGGTGGGATTTCCTCCTGTTAACAGCTCCAGGTCTTCTCCAGTCACTCTTTTTTATCCCTGGAGCTTTTGGAGCCTGTCTGGGTGAGATGCAGCTGTCAGTGAAGGTAATTCCCTGCCCACTCTCTGGATGGTACCATGGCGTGGGTACAACAAGAGGGATTGCACACCCTGAGAGGTCTGGGAGTGTTGAGATGGACCTGCACAATGGGCACAGAGTGGAGAACCCTGTCCCAGCAGTCTGGGCTGGTACCTGGGCAGGGCAGTGACACCTTGCTGTCCTCCAGGGGCTCCTAGGTGACACAGGAGGGATGGCAGAGGGCAGGGTGGGCTGGAGGAGGTGGGGCTGGGTGTGTGCAGTGCCCAGGGGCTGCAGGACCTGCCCTGGGGGGAGTCAACCCTGCCAGCCTGTGCTCTAAACTGTCGCATGCATCTTTTTATGAAAAATCCTTTTTTTAAGGATTTTTCCTCCTGAGAAGCTGAGAGGCCTCAGGAACAAAATGTAACCAATGGTTATCTGCTGCTGTGGAATGCAACAGGTGCATCTGGGATTGGTCTCATGTGTTTGTTTGTAATTAATGGCAAATCACAGTCAGCTGGCTCGGACAGAGTGTCAAAGACAGCTGCTTTTATTATCTTTTGTTTTTTTTTATTCTTAGCTTAGCTAGCTTTTTGATGAAACTTTTTTTTCCTATTTTTTAGTATAGTTTTAGTGTAATATATATAATAAAATAATAAATTAAGCTTTCTGAAACGTGGAGTCAAATCTTTGTCTCTTCTCTCAATCTGAGACCCCTGTGAACACGGTCACACTGAACCTGCTGTTGGTGTGTAGGTGCTGTGACCCCTCTGAAGGGTTGTTCTGCTGAGGGGCCCCTGTCAGAACTCAGTTCATCCCTCTGGGTGTCCAGAGTTGCCAGGACCCTGCCAGGGGGCTCAGAGACCCTGGCATGCAGCCCAGAGCACTTGTGGGTTTGATTATGACCTGTGGAGCAAATGACCAGCTTTGTACGAGGACCTGAAAGTCACAGAAGTTTAAATAATGTAATAATAACATTATCACCGTGTGAAAAGGTAGATTTTGGGAGTTTTAGAATAGGTTTTGGGGACAAGATGGAGGGACTTGGGCATGTCCAGTCCTTCTTCTTCTTCTTTTCTACCTCCATCTTCTGCTGTGATGTTGGCACTTTGGGATTGCTTTGGAATAGAAGTTCACTGTCTAACATAGGTGATAGGTATTGGAAAGTAATTGTAAATATGTTGTATGTAGTTTGTAGTATAAAAAGACAACACCGCCCTGAGGGTGGTCAGAGTGCCTGTGGCTGCCCTGCTGAGCAGACCTTGGCTGGGCAGGGAGAAAATTTTATAGATAAGAATTAATAAACAACTTTAAGAATGAAAACTGAAGAACTTCGGCTTGTTCTTCAGACATGCGGGCCGAAACAGAGACTTTTCACAAATCTCAGGGCTGCAATTAACAACTAAACTCCCGAGAGGTCCTCAGCACCCTGGAGCTGGAGCCATCCCGAGGTGGATCCATGATTTTCCTGGAGCTGTACACCCCAGGAAGCCAGGAGGAGTGGGGATATGTCCAGAGCAGCTCTGTTCCTGCATGGAGACATCTCCAGTGTGGTGTGGACACCCTGCAGTGCTGTGCTGGTGCAGAAGGAAGCTGAATTCTCTGATCCCAGACCCTGCAGTCAATACATGTAACAGAAGCAAGGGTCACACTGCCTGCTCAGATGAGTGGTGCCTCTTTGCTGACTCCAGCACAGTGTGGGATGGCTCCTGCTGGTTTGGCCCATCCCTTCCCATCACCACCTTTGCTTGGCTCGGGTTCTTTTGTTTGTTTGGTTTGGGTTTTTACTGGGCTGTGTAGAGAGAGCGAGTTCCTGAGCTGCATCCCCCATTGTTTGTCCTCTCTGCGTGGTTTCTGTTGACAATGGGAAATGCTCACTTGTCCTTTTGAGTTTTGCATCATGGCAGTGTAGCAGCACGGATGGCTTACAGTGAGGAGAAAATCAATCTCATGTGGGCTCTCTTCACTGGTACATCTATGGTGGGTTTTCTCCTTGAGCCAGGTCTATGAGCTCTCAGAGGAACCCATCACACCTGAGATAGCCCAGCTACCCCAAATGGCATAAAATCAGCAGGATGGCTTCTGAGGTAGTGCTGGAAACAGAAGGGTTTTAATAAAAGGCAAATAACAAAGCTCTTACTGAGGAAAAACGAGCCAGGGTTTTAGTTTAGTGCAGTTAGGAGGATGCTTAAGGTCAGTATGAATAGGATTATGTTTATTACTCTTCTCTGAGTTTAAACCAGATTCTAAGGATTGGAAGTCGATTGTAATTAATGTAGTAGAAGAGTAAGATTAAGATTAATATACTAGAAGAAGTTCTTTTTCCTGCTAAAAACACCCCACAAAAGTGATTATTTCCTTTGTTCTCTTCTTTTTCTAGTGAATTGCTTAGGCAAGACTTTTTGGCCTCTGTCCAGTTGGGTAGCTCTAGGTTTGAGGTGAAATCCCAAAGGTCCTATGAGGTGTCTTTTTATCAAATTGAGGAGAGAAACTTCTGTGATTTTTGCCTTTCTAAGGAGACAAAGGATAATTTGGTCAACAGGGGGCACATTTCTACACGTGTACCCAGAAGGTTTGGAGTGTATCATCCAAAAACTCTGGTGTGTTCTGGAGAATGTATGCATTGACTTTGTTGGAGATGAACATCTCTGGCAATTCCCTGGTTAGCTCCAGGTGCAGATTCAGCCAACTCAGCTAGAAAAGTCCCGCTGGAGATTTCTCCAGACATCCTGGATTCCATCCCCTGCAGCAGGGTGAGCACCCAGAAGGGGCTCCCATTCCAATACTGGGATGCTTTGCTATTGTATTTGCAGGGTACCCCCATGGCAGGGAGGAATGATGGATCTGACTCCATGTTCTCAGAAGGCTCATTTATTATTTTATGATACTATATTATATTAACGAATAGTATACTACACTAAAGAATACAGAAAGGATACTTACACAATGCTAAAAAGATAATAATGAAAACTTGTGACTCTTTCCAGAGTCCTGACACAGCTTGGCCCTGATTGGCCAAAGAGTGAAAACAACTCCCAGCAGAATCCAATGAAACAATCACCTGTGGGTAAACAATCTCCAAACACATTCCATGCGTGAGCACAACACAGGAGAAGCAAATGAGATAAGAATTGTTTTCTTTTTTCTCTGAGGCTTCTCAGCTTCCCAGGGGAAAACTCCTGGGCGAAGGGATTTTTTCAGGGGATGTGAATGCTACACTTTACATCCATTGTGTTACATCAGCAGCTGCAAAAAGCACAAAACAGTAGAAAACCTGGTCCAATATTGTCTGGAGGGAGCAATTTAAAAGTGAGCCTGACACTGACACAATCATAGGAGCCATTCTGGGCTTTGTCAGTTGTGAAGGAAACCCCAGAGAAGCTCAGAGGTTTTGGGTGCTGCTGCCTTTCTGCTGGGCCATATGGCCCCAGCCCGTGGATCTGTCTGGAGGGAATTAGTCATTGATTATAAAATGGGGAAAAAACTTGCTCAGAGTGAGCCAAGGTGGGGCTGATCTGGGCTTTGTCCTGCTGAGGCACATCCACGCCGCTGAACGAGCCGCTCTTGGCCTGACTGATTTTTAACTGTTGGGTTCTTCCCTTCTGAGTTCCTCCTGGTGGGAACGAGGGCGAGAATTCCCAATTCCAGCTAAATGAAGCAGATTGCACTGTGGCTCTTAGTCCAGTGTGCTCCAGTGCCTTCCCAGTGAGGCTTGAGGGAGTTTGCACGGCGGTGAGGGCAGGCTCAGAGACACTGTCTGCACTGGAAATGTTTCATTTTCATTTCACAGCTCCAACCTGGGGCTCAAACTGCTGCTCCCGGGCTATAAATAGAGGTAACCCCAGAACAGGCTCAGCAGCTGATGCTCTCTGCTCCTGCCCCCTCCCTGGCTTCTTGGCAGTGGGTTCACAGCAGCATATTTTTAGCTGTTGCTTTCTCGTTATTTATTCTAATTTTTTGCCGGGCTGCCAGCTTTCCCTGCTGTTTATCTGCTTTCCAGGACTGTGTCTGGATCCTCCCTCTGGAGGGGCAGTGGGGCATCACTGATAGCAAGCTTGGCTCAGACTCTGCAGCTCTCCCTGCTCTCTTTAGATTTTCTGCTAAGGTATTGGGCTGCCTGGATGAATTTCGTGTTTACTCCTCATTTTCCCTTTGTCTGAGAGAGGATAAACAGCATTATTATGTATTATTAATGTTGTTAACAGGCAGTGAAGCAACAGCTGTCAGAAAAACCTCCTCTAATGCTGCCTCCAACACAGAACAAATCAACTCAGCTGGTTGAGAAACGGGTGAGAATGGTAATTCCAGCTCCCCAGAGAAAACCTGGGAGTCAGGGCGCACAAACAAACCCTCAGAAAGGATAAAAGCCACAGGCTCAGCCAGGGCATGGATGCTCCAAGTCCTGTGTGTGTTTTTCCACTGCTGAAGTGGTTGCTGAAGGGAATAAAGCTGATTTCCTAGATGTGATCCTGTCCAAGCTTGTGAGCTCCTCGTTCAGCTTCCGTCCTGCCCCGCCGCAGACTGAATGAGGCTTTGAACATGAAAGGCTGCTCTAACCAGCTCAGCGTGGCTGCAGATCTGCATTCCTCAGCCTGCCACCCATCAGGGCTGCTTTTCTCTGCTTTTTTGAGCCGTTCTAAAAGCAGGATTTCAACACTGCACCTTGCCTGCCCACGGGGAACTCAGAGGTGTTGTGTCTCTGCACAGAGAAGAGCTGGGATGTGACTGCTCTTGCAGCCTGGCTCAAGAAGAGCTGTTTAAAAATCTGTTCAGCAGAGGAAATAGGGCTTTTCATTCTTGCTAGTGTCCAAAAAAGCAGCAGGGATTTAGAGAGGAAAAAAAAAATAAGAAAAAGATTCGGGGACTGGGACTTAGTGCACACTCAGAGGTGATGTCTCTGCACAGAGCGGAGCTGGGATGTGACTGCTCTTGGAGCCTGGCTCAAAAAAGTTGTTTAAAAGTCTATTTCAGCAAATGAAATAGATCTTTTCATTCTTGCTGGCATCCAAGAAAACAGTAGACGTTTAGAGAGGAAAAAATAATTAAAAAAATATTCAGGGACTGGGAATTAGTGCACAGGGAACTCAGAGGTGTTGTCTCTCTGCAGGGAGCAGAGCTGGGATGTGACTGCTCTTGCAGCCTGGCTCAAGAAGAGCTGTTTAAAAATCTGTTCAGCAGAGGAAATAGGGCTTTTCATTCTTGCTAGTGTCCAAAAAAGCAGTAGTCATTTAGAGGGGAGAAAATAATTTAAATTGTGCACACAGGGAACTCAGAGATGTTGTCTCTGCACAGAGCGGAGCTGGGATGCGACTGCTCTTGCAGCTCAGCTTAAGAAAAGCTGTTTAAAAATCTGTTCAGCAGAGGAAATAGGGCTTTTCATTCTTGCTAGTGTCCAAAAAAGCAGCAGGGATTTAGAGAGGAAAAAAAAATAAGAAAAAGATTCGGGGACTGGGACTTAGTGCACACTCAGAGGTGATGTCTCTGCACAGAGCGGAGCTGGGATGTGACTGCTCTTGGAGCCTGGCTCAAAAAAAGTTGTTTAAAAGTCTATTTCAGCAAATGAAATAGATCTTTTCATTCTTGTTGGCATCCAAGAAAACAGTAGACGTTTAGAGAGGAAAAAATAATTTAAAAAATATTCCAGGACTGGGAATTGGTGCACAGGGAACTCAGAGGTGTTGTGTCTCTGCACAGAGCAGAGCTGGGATGTGACTGCTCTTGGAGCCTGGCTCAAGAAGAGCTGTTTAAAAATCTGTTCAGCTGTTTAAAAATGTTCCTCTGTTCAGCAGAGGAAATAGGGCTTTTCATTCTTGCTAGAGTCCAAAAAAGCAGTAGGCATTTAGAGAGGAGAAAATAATTAAGAAAAAAAAAGATTCAGGGACTGGGTTTAATAGCAAAAATATGTTTAAAATTTAAAATGCACAAGTTCCCAGAAGCTTCAGCCCTTGTCCTGCGGTCAGTGATGGAAAGTGAGGCTGGGTGAAGGGTGTAGCACCCATCTGCCCAGCTGCAGAGCAGGTAAAGCTCCTGAGCAGCAGGCTGGGTGTTCCTGTGTGGGGCTGCACAGTCCTGGCTCTGGTTTTGGCCCTTTTTGGGCAGAAAAGGGCCCTTGCTGAGGAGGGGGATGGCTCTGGGTGGTGCTGCCCATGGGTTCTCCGGTGTTGCCCTTTCCCAGGAGCAGCCCTGTGGTTCAACCACAGCACGTTGTAAGCACAGAAGCTTTTTATGCTAGAAAAGGAAAGGGACAGAGCAAACACACATGTGCATATATATATATATATATATATATGTATTTATATACACAAGCACAGGCTTCTGAGCATGAAATGCTTTTTCCATCTCCAGCTGCCAGGCAGCTCTTTTCCCTTCCCTCCCTCTATCCCGGGCCTTACTGGTATGGCAGTTTTCCTGCCTTTTTTTCTATATATATCTATTTAATTTTTAATATATTTTTCCTTGTATGATGCACTCTTCTAGCTGACAAGGTTTGTAAGGTTGTGACTCCATCACAAAGCACAGTTTAGAGCTGTTCTGCATTTTAAATTCTTGCTGTTTTAATCCCTTTGCTGCTTGTCCAACAGATCTGGTAGATGGTGAGAAAATAATTTAAATAATATAATTGACTGACATCACCACCCTCAAATCCTGGGGGTTTCTTACCTGTTTGCAGGTAGAAACTCTGACACAAGGTTTTTGTGAGCTGAGGCAGGGTTTGGAATGAGCTGAGGAGCTCCTGTGGTTGGGCAGCTCCAGCTCCTGCTGCCCGAGGTGATGGACCCTGGAGCTGGTGTCCATCCTGGACCCCATCCTGCTCCTCCAGCAGGACCCCCAGGGGCTGGGGAGCCACCAGACCCTCTGGGAATGTCCATCCCAGGACATCAAAACCATCAGGGGGAATTCCAGGATACAGCATCCCACCTGAGGTGCTTCACTGCATTTATTGTGGCCACTTTTATTGGGGTGAAAAACCAGAAACCGAGGCACAAATCCATGTACAGGTTTATATGGCTGTGTTTTAACTAATGGGGATTTTCAGGAGAATTCATGTTCTTGCTGAATGCCAAGTGAGTGCTGTAGCAATTATTGTTTTGCAAATAGGCAGCTGGGATGGCAGAGAAATGAAACAAGCTGATGATAGATTAATTAATTAATTAAACAACTTGATGATGATCTGGAGCTACCAGACCTTCTGGGAATGTCCATCCCAGGACATCAGAACCCTCGGGGGGATTCCAGGATACAGCATCCCACCTGAGGTGCTTCACTGCATTTATTGCATTTACCACTTCTATTGAGGTAAACAACCAGAAACTGAGGCACAAACCCATGGCTGTGTTTTAACTAAATGGGAATTCTGGGGATTTTAAGGACAACTTTTGTCTTGCTGAGTGGGAAGCGAGTGCTGTGGCAATCATTGTTTTACAAATAGGCAGCTGGGATGGCAGAGAAATGAAAGAAGTTGATGCTGGATTAGAAATGTTGTTGTAGTCAGCAGGTGCCATGGCTTGCCTGGAGTCTGGGAGGCAGGCAGGCACCTGGGAATTCCTGAGGACTCTGAAATGGGTGTGGAAGGGAAGGTGCATCCCCTGTTCCACTGCTCTGCCCCCACAGCAGGGCTCACACTCTCAGATCCAGGGAGAGTTACACGCTATTTTAACAAAAAAAACACCTCAGGAGAGACCTCCACCTTTCCCTGAAGATGATGTGTTCCCAGCATGTGAGTGCATCCGCTCAGAGAGGAATCTCTGTAAGTGCAGGACTCATGCAAATCCCTAAATTCCTGTGCTCTCCTCTCCCAGCAAGGAAATCTGCCTCAGGAAGTGCTGCACTTCTGTCTAGGATAAAATACCCTGGAGTGAGAGGTGAATGGGAATGTCCCACATGATGATTTCTGGTGTTTCTGGAAATCCTAAATACATTTGTGGGTTTGCTGTGTTTGAATAATTGTCCTGATGGCCAAGCAAATTGTATTCTATTTGCCATCTGGATGGCAGCTGGCTCCTGTTCATTGGGCAGTTTTCCTTATCTCTTCCACACCCAATCCTCCCTCAGGGCAGACATCTGCTGATAACAGCTATTGAATGTCACTGCATGGCTGATCAGAACTGCAGCATCCCACTGGGAGATGTGAGCCCAGAGGGAGGAGCCAAGCATTCCTACCTGGATAGAATCTGGAGATTCTGGAACACCAGCACGGCTTCTGCACTGGATTCCCCAGAGGAACAGCAGCTGCCTCTTCCCCTGGATCTTCAGAGGCAGATGCACCTTTCTGCAGGATCCCTGCTCCAGCAGAACCACCCCTGACACTGCAGGAGGGCTGAGCCACAATTCCAATGGGGCTGTGCCAGCACCCTGACCCACAGGGTGTCAGGCTGGGTTCTGACTCTGGCAGTGTTGGTTTTAGTTTACTGCATTGTTTATTTTATTTTCTTCCCTAGTAAAGAACTGTTATTTCCTGCTCCCATATTTTTGCCAGAGAGCCCCTTAATTTCAAATTTATATCAATGTGGAGGGAGGGGGTTTACATTCTCCATTTCAGGGGAGGCTCCTGTCTTCCTTAGCAGACATCTGGCTTTCCAAACCGAGACAATAACAATGTTTGTCATCTTCAGGGAAAGGTAGAGGTCTCTCCTGAGGTGTTTTTTGGTTAAAATAACATGTATCTCTCCCTGGATCTGAGAAATTATTGTACAAAGCAGATCCCTGTCCCTTGCCAGACGTAGAGGGATAGCAGGGAGGTAATTCCACACCCCACACTCACATGGATTCCTCATTCCAACTTTGTTCTTGCTTTAGGAATCACCCGGACCTCCAGCGGGAGACTTCGGAGGCTCAGCGACCAGACAAGCCCGAGTAAGTGTGTGAACTTCTCTCTTTGAAACCTCCTCATCCAATTTAAAATATAAAAAAAGGGGAAATAGGGGATAGGGAAAATAGGGAATGCAGGAGGTGACACTCAGAAATATTATTTTCTGCCATGGTTGGAAAGGCAAAGTTTGCTGCTGATAAATGAAGAGTTCTCTATGCTGGAAAAGGAATCACTACATGTGAAAAAAAGTCAGGTATATATATTTATTTTTTTAATATATTTTTAAAAGCCTCAACAAACTATGAAAAGAGAGAGAATATAAAATATTCCCTACTGTATAATGGGTCCAGAGACAATAATTACCAAGCTCCAACCCAACTCAACACAGTTGCAACAGGAAGCAGGAATGGCCTGTGGTTGAAATCCACTTTAGTCATTAGTAGCTCTTTTGGACTCTCCTTAGCTGTTATTTTTTATTGGATGTGCAGATTTATGGATTATAAGTGCTTGTGGCTAAATTTGCAGCCCTAATTGCAGCTTAATGTTTTGGAAGCTGCCTCTGATTCAGAAGGAAGCAGGTGGGAGGGTTTGTTTTTCTTGCAGAAGGTGTTTCCCAGCCTCAGGAAAGCAGCAGCAGAATTCCCAGTGCTTGGGAGTACCCGAGGCTGTGTGCTCTGTTTGTTTGTGTGTGCCACGTGCTGGGGCTGCCCCTGGGGGTTGTCTGCAAGTGAAAAAGTCACTGTTCTCATCTAAAATACTGCAAGGGAAGCTGAGGCAGCCCAGGTCTGGGCTTTTCCTGCTGGTAGCCCCTTTTGCTGGTTGTATCAGCCCCTCTGATGAGCCTGTGCTGCTCCCCAGTTCAAACCCCTGTGGGGAGCAGTGTGTCTCCATATCAAGGTGCTTTCTACATCCCAGACATTATTCTTCATTTTTGCCACTCAGATCTTCCTTGGTGTTTCCTTCTCTGATACCACACAATCCTGTGGTAATGACAATCCTGCCTGTAAATTTCAACAAGGTGGGCACAGATAATTCTTGTTTTATTTGGTTTTTCCCTTTAGAAGTTATTGGTGTTCCTATTTCATAGCTGGGGAAAACAGAGCAGCAGAGAACCTGAAAGCTGTGCCTTGAACAGTGCCTGTGAGAATCCTGGAATGGCTTGGGTTGGAAGGGACTGTTGTATTCACAGGATGAATCAAACTCCATGCTTTCAGAAGGCTAATTTATTACTTTATGATACTATAATATATTAAAGAATACTATACTAAAGAATACAGAAAGGATACTTACTGAATGCTAAAAAGATAATAATGAAAACTGGTGACTCTTTCCAGAGTCCTGACACAGCTTGGCCCTGACTGGCCAAAGAGTGAAAACAACTCACAGCAGAATCCAATGGAACAATCACCTGTGGGTAAACAATCTCCAAACACATTCCATATGTGAGCACAAGACAGGAGAAGCAAATGAGATAAGAATTGTTTTCCTTTTTCTGGGGCTTCTCAGCTTCTCAGGAGAAAAATCCTGGGCGAAGGGATTTTTTCAGAGAATGTGAATGCAACAAGAGACCTTAAAGACCATCTAATTCCAGCCTCATTTTCTCTTCTCTCTGCCCCCCAAACCCCACTCACCTCCTCAGCACCCTTAGTTCAGCTTCCATCCTCTCCTGTCCCCTTGGTCTCTCTGCCACCCAGTTGCTCCCTCCAGGCTGGATTTGCTGTTTCAATCCATCTTCTCAGCCCTCACATCCTGCCTCAGCTCCCAGATGGACTTATCAAAACAGAGCTTTCCAGCTCTTCCCTCGGCGTGGGTGGCAACACAAAGCCACCCTGGGGGTGCCTTCCTGGAGCACTGACTTCAGTGCTTTGCTGGAAGCAGCCCCCAGCACGTGTGGGATGGGGATTAGTCATGGATGGCTGCTTGAACGTGCACTTGGACACCCTGGCAGCTGGGACAGGGCCTGCCTGGCCCTCCTGAGCACAGGGACAGATATTTGTGGCACGGGAGGGGGTGGCAGGGGCTGTGACACTGCCCTGCTGCTGGCATCTGGAGCTGCACAGCCTTGCACCATCACCAGTGGGAGGATGGAATTACGGTCAGAGCACCCCAAACTGGTGTCAAGTAGCAGCAAAATTGCATTGAGTGATGATTACTGGGGAGTCTTGGTGTGTTGTGTGACACAAACTGTTGTGTTCATGACAGCAAGGCCAGGAGGGCTGAGCTGAATTTTAGAGCTGATGCTTCCAAACTCGGCCAGCAGCACAGAGCTGGCAGTTTGGAGTGCAGAGTGTGTGTTTATCTTGTGCACATGCACAAACAAAGCTGCTGCCTCAGCCCTGGCACCGCCTGCTCTCATGTGCAGACAGGACAGAAGGGGGAATTGGTGCAGCTCCAAAGGGGACTGGGGTGTAGGGAATCCACACTGACAGACACAGCACATTTGTTCAAGCTTGTTTTCCTTAGACTCTAATTATATACTTTTCCACTTTTCTGGTGAGAGACCTTGTAAATTTAAATTTTTTTTTCAAGTTAAAAAATCAAATGAGCAGTTCAGTCCTTCAGTTTACATTGCAGTAAATATTTATGACTCCATATAACTGCAGCTCAATTTCCCCTTGTTTCGGGTCCAAATTTTCCCCTCTGCACATCTGGCCTTGCACCCAGAAGCTTTTATTCCTGTAAAAGATAAATTGGGGTTGGGATGACTGAGCAGTGGCTGCAAGTGAAGCGTTGCAGAAGGGGCTCAGTTGCTTTGGGCTCTTTGCCACCCTAAACAAAGAAAGGGGTGACATTTCCACAGCCACCAGCTCCTGGGATCCAGAGAGCTCCACAGACATCCATGTGCTGCCTTGGGGTGTGCAGTGAGGGTAGGAACTGCAGAACTGATGCTGACCTCTTTTGGGACTTCATTCTGCCACTCAGATTCCCTGGTCCCTCTGGGAGTGGTTGTGTGGCTCTGGCATCCAGCAGGGCTCAGCTCCAGGGCTGTGGGGCTGCTTTGGTTCAAACCTGCAGTGCAGTCCCAGGTAAGCACCTGGGGTGGGATTCAAGTCCTTCTCCAGCTCTCCTGGAGCCATTTCAGGCACTGGAAGGGGCTCTGAGCTCTCCCTGGAGCCTTCTCCAGGTCACCCCCAGCTCTCTGCAGAGCAGAGGGGCTCCAGACCTTGGAGCATCTCCACGGCCTCCTCTGGACCCTCTCCTGCCCTTCACACCCTGCTTGTGTTGATGGCCCCAGAGCTGGAGGCAGCTCTGCAGGAAGGGCTCTCAGGAGAGTGGAACAGAGGGGCAGAATCCCCTCCCTTGACCTGCTGCTCACAGTTCTTGCACTGCAGCCCAGGACACTTTTGGCTTTCTGGGCCAGCAGAGCACTTGCTGGGTTTTACGGAGCCATCAACCAACATCCCAGTCCTCCAAGGAATAGTCTTGATCCCTTCTCTACCCACCCTGTTGTCTTGGTTTGGAAAGCCAGATGTCTGCTAAGGAAGACAGGAGCCTCCCCTGAAATGGAAAATGTAAACCCCCTCCCTCCACTTTGTTATAAATTTTAAAGTAAGGGGCTCTCTGGCAAAAATATGGGAGCAGGAATAACAGTTCTTTATTAGGGAAGAAAATAAAAGGATAAAATAAACAATGCAGTGAACCAAACCAACACTGCCAGAGTCAGAACCCAGCCTGACACCCTGTGGGTCAGGGTGCTGGCACAGCCCCATTGGAATTGTGGCTCAGCCCTCCTGCAGTGTCAGGGGTGGCTCTGCTGGAGCAGGGATCCTGGAGAAAGGTGCATCTGCCTCTGGAGATCCAGGGGAAGAGGCAGCTGCTGTTCCTCTGGGGAATCCAGTGCAGAAGCTGTGCTGGTGTTCCAGAATCTCCAGATTCTATCCAGGTAGGAATGCTTGGCTCCTCCCTCTGGGCTCACATCTCCCAATGGGATGCTGCAGTTCTGATCAGCCATGCAGGGACATTCAATGGCTGTTATCAGCAGATGTCTGCCCTGAGGGAGGACTGGGTGTGGAAGAGATAAGGAAAACTGCCCACTGAACAGAAGCCAGCTGCCATCCAGATGGCAAATAGAACACAATTTGCTCAGCAATCCAGGACATCTGTGCTTGGGAATGCCCTGATCCAGGTTCAGGACACTGCCCTTGGCCCTGCTGAACATCCTGAGGGTCACATTGTCCCATACAGGTCCCTCTGGATGCTGTCCCACCCCTGCAGGTGTTGAGTGCACCAGTTAGGAATGGCGTGCCAGGGAAGTTACTCCACTTCATTTTCCTACAACTGTACCTGATGAATTTGAAGCAGAGAAATATTTGCTGACATTTGCCATGTGGAGCAGTGGTGTGTTCACCACTCAGCCAGAAAAGAGCCCAGAGCAGTTGGAGTGGAAGGAACAGAGCTCGTGTTCCTCTCGGGCAGCCAGCTGTGCTCTACTTTGATTTGTTTCCAGCCTACAACTCAGTTTTTGCTAAAGAGGAAGGAACTTCCCTGGCAAGGGTAACACAAGGAGAGGGTCCATGGAAAGGCAGTTTAGTAATTTAGCTAAAGCAGCATATTTTGCCTGGGTAGGTGAATGTAGGAGCAATGGGGGGTAGGACGGTGGGGATGGATGGAGATGAGAGATCTCTGAAGCCAGGACTGGAACTTGGGGTTCATTGCAAAGGGCCTGGGTGCAGGGCCCTGCTGGGAGCTGCCAGGCACAGCTCAGAGCAGGACTGAGAGAAGAGAGAGGTAGAGAGGATGAGAGGGTGAGAGAGTAAGAGAGGCAGGAGAGCAAAATTGTGAGAGTAAAAGGGGTAAGAGAGCGAAGTTCCCGTTACAATACCATAAATCTTCTTCTGTGATGAATATTCTGTTTCTCACTAACCAATCCAGTACAAGATACAAATCCTATAGCATTTACATACAGCCTATAAGAATCATTACATTACCATACTGGGTTACATTTTAAACCCTAAAAACTCCTCTTTGGGCCCCTTCTGCCAAGCTGTAGGGTCTGCTCTGACCCTTGGAGCTGTCTGCAAGCAGAGGGTGTTGTTCCATTAAAAGGGGATCACCTTCAGCTGGCCACACCATTGTTTTCCAGTTGTTCAGTAACTGAGGTATCTCAAAGCTTGCTTTCATTTCAATTTTGCTTATAGTTCCTATATTCTCAAAATCTTTTGCCAGGCAATCATATTTATAAGGCTTTTCTGTTTCATCTTCCTCAACACGTGAAGGCAGGGTGGACCATGCCTTCCAGCTGTGTTTCAGCAGCACTGCTCTGGCCCAGTGCTGTTTGTGCCTCAGGTGCTTTGTTCAGAGAGCTCCCCAAGGGCTGGGAGGGGAGCAGGTGCCTGAGCTTTCCTGTTTCACAGCCTTTGTGTGGCTGTGACGCTGCCTGCAGCAGGGGCAGCCTGCCAGGGCAGGGCAGGCTGGGCTTTTCCACCCAAAAAGAGAGAGCAGAGCTCCTCTGCTGCCTCGTCAGCAGCTGGCTGCGGATCAGCCACGACTTGTCCCTGCGCTTTTTGGAAGTGCAGGGCATAATTTGGAGAGGCAGGAAGTCAAGGGCAGCTCTGTGGGCTGTGTTAGAAAGGAGCACTCACTGGGACCTTTGCTTGTTTTGTACTGTCTAAATGCTTCTCCTGGGTAGAAAGGGGAGGGAATCCCACCCAGGTGTTGTTTGCACCAGCTCAAGCCCCTTGTTCACCATCATGTGGATGGTTGTAAGAGCCGAAATGAGGGATGTGGGACTCCAGAGCTCTCCAAAAGGCAGTTTATTGTATCCAGGATGTCACAGCAGTCCAGGGTCGTGGGTGACAGAGCCTGTGCCTACAGCTGCCAGCTCCAGCTGCAGGCAGCCCTGGAGACCCTTTGGTTTTGGTTACATTGCATTATAGACTTTTCTTTGCTGAGCATCTTAATACAGAAAAACCAATCTATACCTTAACTTTTATCTATAGCCCATCATAACTACTATAATTACCATATTCATGTTACCATTCTCCAATCACTAAAAGTTAGTACATTACAGTTTAAGCTAGAAGTTGTTTTTCAGTTTTCTTGCAGTGGAAAATTCTGAGACCTTTTTTCTACTTGCAACATTTGCTGCCTTGTTTGCCTGTGCTCTCTTTCTGCTTGGTAAAAACATCTTCTTGTTTGGGGTGGGTTTATCCTTTGCTCTAAGCCATAAAAACCCCTTCTAACTAACACAGCCTTTGCCTCCTTGGTTAGCCAGTAAGATTGGCTCAGCAATTCTTTTCTTCTATATCAAAACTTGCTTCCATCTCTATTCCTTTTTCAGACTCTACATTCAAAAATCTTTCTGCTAAGCACACATATCTGTGAGACTTTCTTGTCAAACTTTCATCCTCCCCAACAGATGCTAGCCCAGGGAGCTGGGCCAGAAGCCACAGTGGGGCTGGGGATGCAGGAGAAGGTGGTTCAAAGGTGCAGGTTGTGGTTTGAGCCTGTGAGCTTCTGCTCAGGGCATGAGCTCTTGGACCCCACCGACCCCACTGTCACTGCGCTGCCACTCTGTCACTGCACTGTCGCACTGTCCAGGGCACCCCAGAGGTCTCTGGTACCTGGGATTAACAAAAATAAAAACATTATAGCCTTACTTGTGAATTTCAACGAGATGGGCACAGATAATTCTTGTTTTATTTGGTTTTTTCCCTTTAATAGCAATTGATGTTCCTATTTTGTAGCTGGGGAAGATGGAGCAGCAGAGAATCTGGAAGCTGTGCCCTGAGCAGTGCCTATGAGTCCAGGGATCCTTCCCTATGGGCTCTGAAATGGAAAGATGTGAGGCCAGGTGGGTGGAAGAGCTGAACACACATAGCTGTGGGCACAGTTTAAATTGGCATCGCTGCTTTAACAGGGACAGCAGGAATTCAGCAGGGCTCACTAATTTGGATGGCTCAAAATTCACGGTAGATATGACAACAGATCTTGCTGTTTCCATCCTTTGACTTAGCACCTTGCCCTGAGGAGCATCCCCTCTCTTTGTGCCTGGAGTCTGAGAGAGGACAAGTCTAGAAACTGGTTTTTGTGAGGCTGGGGGTTAACCAGAGCAGAGAGATCCACAAAAGGAATGCCAGGAGCCAGGGGCTCCCCACTGGAGCATGCACGATGGCTGTTACATAAGCAAATCCAGAGTGCTATAAAAACCATGAGGTGTGTGTGGGGAGGGTTTGTCCTCAGGGGAGTGCTGCCGTCACAACTGCCACACATCTGCAGCTCTGCCACTCACAGCACAGCCCTGCACGTGTCACTGTGGCAAACTGAGCTTGGGAACCTTGGTGCAGCCCTTCAGCTTGTCCTGCATCTGTCTGGAGCTTCCTGCTGGCATCTGGGCTCCAGGTGGGAGTGCAGCACCCCTGGTCCAGCTGGGGGATGCACAGTGGGTACTGAATGATGACAGCAGCTCTTTGGTGTGTGGTGAAATGTCCTCAAACTGCAACAGAGGTGGCTTAAATTATATATATATATATATATATATATATATATATATATATATATGTGTATATATATATGTATATATGTGTGTGTGTGTATATATATATGTATATATGTGTGTGTGTATATATATATGTGTGTATATATATATATATTTAGATTAGATATCAGGAAAGATTTCCTCCCTGGGAGGAAATGTGGGATTTTGGGGAGTGCAGGGCATAATTTGGACAAGGGCAGCTCTCTGGGCTGTGTTAGAAAGGGGCACTCACTGGGACCTTTGCTTGTTTTGTACTGTCTGAATGCTTCTCCTGGGTAGAAAGGGGAGGGAATCCCACCCAGGGAATCCCACCCAGATGTTGTCTGCACCAGCTCAAGCCCCTTGTTCACCATCATGGGGATGGTGGGCACTGCCACTCACAGCACAGCCCTGCACGTGTCAAACTGAGCTTGGCAACCTCCTGGGAACCCTGGTGCAGCCCTTCAGCTTGTCCTGCATCTTTCTGGAGCTTCCTGCTGGCATCTGGGCTCCAGGTGGGAGTGCAGCACCCCTGGTCCAGCTGGGGGATGCACAGCAGGCACTGTGGTGTCAGCAGCTCCTTGGTGTGTGAAACGCCCTCAAGCTGCACCAGGGGTGGTTTAGATTGGATATCAGGAAAGATTTCCTCCCTGGGAGGGTGGTCTGGCACTGGAACAGGCTGCCCAAGGAACTGTGGGATTTTGGGAAATGCAAAGCATAATTTGGAGAGGCAGGAAGTCAAGGGCAGCTCTCTGGGCTGTGTTAGAAAGGGGCACTCACTGGGACCTTTGCTTGTTTTGTACTGTCTAAATGCTTCTCCTGGGTAGAAAGGGGAGGGAATCCCACCCAGATGTCTGCACCAGCTCAAGCCCCTTGTTCACCATCATGTGAATGGTGGGCACTGCCACTCACAGCTTATCCAAACACCTCAAGCATCCTCAAGCTGCACCAGGGGTGGTTTAGATTGGATACCAGGGAAAATTTCCTCCCTGGGAGGGTGTCTGGCACTGGAACAGGCTGCCCAAGGAAGTGTGGGATTACCATCCCTGGAAATGCTCAGAAGTGGTGTGGGTGTGGCACTCAGGACATGGTTTGGTGGTGAGCACAGCGTTGCTGGGTTAATGGTTGGACTCAATGAACCCCTGGAGCTCCTTTCCCGCCCCAATTGGGTGTTTGCAGCAGAGGTGCCCTTTGCTGTGCTGCAGCAGCTGAGGGGTTAACTGGAGCCTGTGGCTGCAGCCTCATGGCTCTGGATGTGTCCTTAGATGAGGTCATAGGAATTTCTTCGGGCAGCCTGTCTCTATTCCCCTTTGTCTGAGGCACCAAACCCTCACCCCAGCTGTGCAGCTCTCCTGGCACAGTGTCCCTGGGGACAAACCCTGCCTGGACACGTGTCCCCCCATCACACATGGCCCTTCTCCTCACCAGGGCAAAGCAGCAGAGGCTGGGGCTTGCTCACCAGCTTTTTGTTTGTTTTTTGTTTTTTTTTTTTTTATTAAATGTGTGAGATTATATTTTTCGTTCAGACTCAGGTGCTTATTAGTTTTTATCTATATTACAGTCTTATAAACTGGGAGTTCTACAGGACTTAATTACGCTAAAAAATGGAGTCCTAACTCTCTTTCTATGAGGCTTTTTAATGGTAAATTGTTTAATTAAGAAATGTCACCTAAATTATTTTTATTTTTAGCTTAATAACTAACTACTCATGGATTGCAATGTGGACTTTTTATCTAAGTACACAATACCACTCAAACTGGTGAAGAAGGTGAAGAAGAAGGAGAAGAAGAAGGTGAAGAAGAAAGTGAAAAAGGACCAGCCTCCACCCTAAATCTTCTATTTTGTTGTATATATATTACTGTCTTCTAAAACCTTAAACTCTAAATCTTTTACCCTGTGATATTACACATTTCTATTCAAACTCCACATCTATAATCTTAGTTCCATTATTCAATTTTGGAAGTCTTCTCCACAGCCTCAGATCAAATGTAAAGGATGGGGTCAGTGCTTGTCAGCACAGAAAGTCTAAATTCTGAAGGTGAAGAAGGACTAGCTTCCACCCTAAAACTTCTATTTTGTAGTATATGACAACAAATACATAATATATATAGTAATATATGTATTACTATATTCTAAAACCTTAAACTCTAAGTTTTTTACCCTGTGATATTACACATTTCTGTTCAAACTCCACATCTATAATCTTAGTTCCATCATTCAATTTTGGAAGTCTTCTCCACGGCCTCAGATCAAATGTAAAGAATGGGTCAGTGCTTGTCAGCACAGAAAGTCTAAAATTCTGATTCTAAAAAGTTACACAGTGCTTTTCTCACATTCTCTTTGAGAGGGGATACATATTATTTTCAAGCAGCAATTAGAGGTAATTTAGACATAATATTTTCCTATTTAAGTCCTGAAGTCACACTTTGCTAACTCTCCCTGCCCATATCTGATCACGTCTTCCAACAATCCTACAGTCCAGTATTGTACAGTCTAATACTCATATCAATATTTAGGCTGAGAAGATTCATACAAGAATCAGTCAAGGACACAATGCACTGCCTGATATTTGTGATCAGCTGCACTTTTCAGTGGAGCCCAGGGTTCCAGCAGGCAGGCACAGCTCTGCAGGTGACCCCAGCTCTGGGCAGCAAGGAGTTAAAGCCACGAGGCTGCTCCCAGCTCAGGTGCCTGGCTCCTGCAGGGACACACACACACACAGGGCTTGTGTAACTCTGCACGTGGGCTCTGAGCTGCCTGGCAGGGTCCTGTGGGGCTCCCACGTGCTCCCAGCAGAGCTCTGTGTTACTCACAGGGAGTGCCTGAGTGCTCAGAGCCCTGGGCTGTGCTGCTGAGGGATGTGCGGAGCCCTGGCTGCTCCTTGGAGCTCCTCTGATCCATCTCCAGTCTGTCCCCAAAGGGCTGAGGAGGGAGATCTCCCTGCTGTTCCCACAGCACCTGGCTCTCTGTGCTCTGCTGTGAGGAAAACAGAGAGTAAAATAGAAATCAGTGGTTCAGGAATGTGCCTCAGTTTCTGGTGTTTTACCTCAATAAAAGTGGCCACCATAAATGCAGTGAAGCACCTCAGGTGGGATGCTGTGTCCTGGAACCCCCCAAGTGTTCTGGATGTCCTGGGATGGACATTCCCAGAACTTCTGGTAGCTCCAGATCATCATCAACTCGTTTAATTAATTAATATATCATCAACTTCCTTAATTTCTCTGCCATTCCAGCTGCATATTTGTAAAACAATGATTGCCACAGCACTCGCTTCCCACTCAGCAAGACTTGTCCTTAAAATCAAGAACTGTCCTGAAAATCCCCAGAATTCCCATTTAGTTTAAACACAGCCATACAAAATTGTACATAGATTTGTGCCTCAGTTTCTGATGTTTTACCTCAATAAAAAGTGGTAAATACAATAAAGGCAGTGAAGCACCTCAGGTGGGATGCTGTATCCTGGAATCCCTCCAAGTGTTCTGATGTCCTGGGATGGACATTCCCAGAATGTCTAGTAGTTCCAGATCATCATTAACTTGTTTAATTAATTAATATATCATCAACTTCCTTAATTTCTCACCCATCTCAGCTGCCTATTTGTAAAACAATGATTACCACAGCACTCACTTGCCATTCAGCAAGACCCTGAATTCTCCTGGAAATCCCCAGAATTCCCATTTAGTTTAAACACAGCCGCACAAAATTGTATGTGGATTTGTGCCTCAGTTCCTGGTTTTTTACCTCAATAAAAGTGGTAAATGCAATAAATGCAGTGAAGCACCTCAGGTGGGATGCTGTATCCTGGAATTCCCCCAAATGTTCTGATGTCCTGGGATGGACATTCCCAGAGGGTCTGGTAGCTCCAGATCACCATCAACTCATTAATTAATTAATCCATCATCAATTTGCTTAATTTCTCTGCCATCCCAGCTGCCTATTTGTAAAACAATGATTGCCACAGCACTCGCTTCCCACTCAGCAAGACAAGAATTGTCCTTAAAATCCCCAGAATTCCCATTTAGTTAAAACACAGCCATGGATTTGTGCCTCAGTCTCTGGTTTGTTACCTCAAAAGAAGTGGTAAATGCAATAAATGCAGTGAAGCACCTCAGGTGGGGTGCTGTATCCTGGAATCCCCCCAAGGGTTCTGATGTCCTGGGATGGACATTCCCAGAAGGTCTGGTAGCTCATCAACTTGTTTAATTAATTAATCCATCATCAGCTTGCTTAATTTCTCTGCCGTTCCACCTTCCTATTTGTAAAATGATGATTGCTACAGCACTCACTTGCCATTCAGCAAGAACCTGAATTCTCCTTACAATCCCCAGAATTCCCATGTAGTGGTTCAGGAATGGCCGCTTTTCAATGCTCTGTGATGTTTTGGGAGCTTCAGGTGCTGGCTGTGTTTTAAGATAACCATTTTCTGCACTGGAGTGTGACACAGATTTGTTGATGAGTGCTGACAAGGCGCACAGGTTCCCCCGAGAAAAGGAAATGTGGAAATGCAGTGTGGCTCCAGGACAGGAGCAGGAGTCCTTGAGCAAGGTTATTTCTCACCTCAGCACCAACTAAACCAACTCTGGAGGAAGCCTTGAGAGCCCTGTCAATAGATTCTGACCCTGGTCTCTGAGGATTTTAGACTTTCTGTGCTGACAGGCACTGACCCCTTCCTGCACATTTGACCTGAGGCCGTGGAGAAGACTTCCAAAATTGAATGATGGAACTAAGATTATAGATGTGTGGTTTAAATAGAAATGTGTAATATCACAGGGTAAAAAACTTAAGAGTTTAAGGTTTTAGAATATAGTAATATATATATAATAAAATAGAAGTTTTAGGGTGGAAGCTAGTCCTTCTTCTTTTTCACCAATTTGGGCAGTATTGTGTACTTAGATAAAAAGTCCACCTTGCAATCCATGAGTAGTGAGTTATTAAGCTAAAAACAAAAATAATTTAAGTGCCATTTCTGAATTAAACAGTCCTTGTCCTTCTGATGCTGAGGACCCAAGAGCTGAGCTGACCCACACAGAACTCAGAATGAAACCCTTCCAAAAACATTCCTCCTCCCCCCACCAAATTTCCAGCACAGTGAGGCAAAACCCTGGATAATTAGCTGCATAAATGCTCTTTCCTTAATTACCAGGTGCTTCAATGTAGTTAGTTGAATTAGCACATGTGGGTGATCCTGGGCACCCCCTGGCACCTCAAAGTCCTCACTGGGGTATCTGCAGTTTTAGCCAAGGTTTTCTTTCTTCCCCATCATCGAGGTTTATAAAAATGTAAAAAGAAAGGTTTTTAGAGCTAACAGTCCATGGAGGCTCAGATACTCATTGCTGGCCTGGGGGTAAAAGCACAGAGTGAATATAATGGAGTAACACTTGATTGAGTTGGAGCACTTGATTGGACCTGTATTTCCTCATGTGAAAATGCTTCACTAAACATAATTTGATTTAGGAATGCTGTGCTCTGCCACGCTGTCCTCCCTCTGTGCTCTCCTCCCAGATTTCCAGTAAGCTGAGATAGCTGAGATAACCTGTAAGAGAGCCAGCTGAATCCCCAATTTCTGAGATAACCTGTAAGAGAACCAGCTGAATCCCCATTTTCTGGGATAACCTGTAAGAGAGCCAGCTGAATCCCCAATTTCTGAGATAACCTGTAAAAGAACCAGCTGAATCCCCATTTTCCTGCCTCTCCAGACCCTTTGGCTGCTCTGGCTGCTTCCTGCAGCTTTCCCAGTGCTGAACCTCTGATCCCTGACTGGGCTTGCAGCATTCATCCTCTCCAGCTCAGGGCTGGGGCTGTGGGGTGATGCCTGCCTGATGTGCTAAAGCCCTGGTGGTGTGGGAAATGGATTTGTAGAGACTTCTTGAAAAACACCTTTTTCCTAATTACAAAACCCTATAAATGTTTCTCAACCTATCAATTTTTTACCACAATAAATACCTTAAAACTAATCACCTGAAACTACTCTTTGTAAATCTCACTACATCTTTCATAATTCTATTTCTCTAAAATATCTAATCTTATTTACAAAACTATCCTTTAAAACTTTGTTTCTAACTCCATTTCTCTCTCAATATCTATCCTCTTTTATAACATTTCTAAATCAATATTTCCTATCTCAAAATTTACATACAGATATATCAGTAAATTGCATACAGTACTTATATACGGTATATATTGTATATATAGTACAGTATATATATTGTACAGTACATATATTGTATATATACAATATATATATGGTACAATATATACTGTATATATATTGTATATATATATATAATATACTGTATATTGTATATATATACAATATATATACAAAATATATAATTTCTTTATAAAATTCATATATAGAGTATATATAAATTATATATATATAATTTATTTATATTTATTTACTGATATATTTATATATATTATATATAAACATATAAATATGTATCTATATTTTTATATTTTTATAAAAATTCTATATCTAATATATACAATAATAATATAATATAGATAATATATTATATATATTATATATATTATGTATAATATATTATTATATATATTATATAGCATATATATTATATAGCATAATATATATAATAATTATATATATAACCTTTCATTAAACTTTTTAAACTGTCTACAAATCCATTTCCCACAGTGGAAGTGGTCAGCTGTGACTGAGAGACTGCGCTGAACTAGGCAGGAAAGAAAACAGCTCAGATGAAATTCCCCAGAAACATAATCCCAGCATAAACCTGGAGAGGCAGACAAGGAGCAGCAAATCAGATCTGCCTGAGCTCCTGCAGGTGTCTGTGCCCCTGCTGGGGCTGGTGACAGTGACAATAGTCCTGCAGCCCCTCCTGGCTGCCCTGGGCTCTGTGCCATGGCCACAGTCCCTGCTCATCCCGTGTCCTGGCCTGGCAGAACTGTGTGACAGAGAGAGCTCCAGCTGAGCCTGGCACGGGCCTCGCTCAACTTTCTTTTTTTGTGATTTCCTTCCTTGCTTTCTGTGCACCTGGCAGTGCTTCCTGCAGGCTGCCACGTCCAAAGCTGGGAGGGGAAACGTGTGCAGCCCATGGCAGCCCCAGAGCAGGGCTCTGCCCTGTGCCTGAGCACTGTTTGCACATGGAAATTGGGCTTGTTTTTACACCAGACAGCAGTGGTTTCCCTAAAGTTGCTCCTGCATCCTCCCTCTCCTTGTGGCTTTTCCAAAATTATCCCCAGGGGGGTTTGAGCCCCAAGAAGGCAGAGCTGGCCAGGGCAGGGAGTTCTCTGTGCTCAGCCTAAAATCTGGGTGTGCTTGACTTCCCCTCAGCCTTTAGCAGCCGTGGGAGATTGTAATTGGCAATCTGTAGAACAAAACCCACTGCAGCAGTACTGCTAGAAAATGGAATGTATATTTGCTTTCTCTGTGTACACTTGTACAGTGCGCAGACCACTGAACACCCATTTGAACAGACATTTGAGAAGCTTCTCAAAAACTAAGAAAAATGCAGAATTCCCAGCCCTGGAAACACACCTTTGAAGGGAACAAACCCCCATGTTGACATCACCAGCACAGGGAACCCCTCTCTCAATCACAGGCACCCCATTATTTACCTTTTAGTGCTTTGTGAGTGCTGCACCTTTAAAGTGAATCCATTAAAATTTTCATGAGTACTTCAGGTCTGAATGAGAGCAGCTACCTGGAAGTTTTGTGCACATCAAACCCAAGTGCATTAAACACAGTTTGGGTTCACTTCCCTGAGTGCCTCCTGGTGATCTGCCCTGCAAATTAAAGGTGCTTTTATCCTTCTCAGCCACCTGGGCCTCCATGGGTTAAAGTCTGGAGGTTAAAATGAGCACTGCCCCCATCCCTTCTTCCTTTCCATTCACCTCCTTCCTCTCTCCATCCTTCCCCGGGGTTTTTCCCTTCCTTTCCAGCCTCAGCCATGGGGCTGCTTGGTGCAGGCAGGGCAGTGGGGTTTGTGCTGCATGGGGCTGTGTCCTTGCTTTGTGCTCAGCACCTTTGAGATGTGAGGCAGGAAATGCTCTTTGAGCCTGTCAGTGGGAAAACATTGCTCATTGTCCCCTCCAGTGCCTTGGGCTCTGGCAGCAGCAACACGCAGAGCTCTGCTAGCAAATGAGCAGGATTTGGGGATTTCTGAATCCTCTTCCCAGGGAATAACACGCTGGGGGAGAGAGAGACATTGGAGAGAACCTTCCAGAAGGACTGGGCTGTCTTGGGTCTGCCTCCCATCCCCATCCCTGGGGATGTGCAGGGCCTGGAGCTGCCTGGGGGCTGGGCTGACCCCACAGCTGGGTGCTGGCTGTGTTCCTCCCTCTGGTTTGGGGACGCTGAAACTGAAGCTGCTGCTGAACGGGACAAATCCTCAGTGTTGAAAAGGGATAGAATGTCCCGACTGTCCGTACTTTGGGCAGTAAGGCCAGGCTGCCCAAAGGTTTCAGCAGTTTCTGTGGTGCCTGGAGTGTTTCCTTGGAGGTTTATTCATCCAGCTGGGCAGTAACCTGTTCCTTCTGCCCCTGGCATGAGAGCAGTGCCAGGCTGTGTCACAGCTGTCACACTTGGGCGTTTCTGTGTGAACTTGGGAGGTTTTTGGGGCAAAACCTGTCTCTTGGACCATGCTGATCACACAGGGGTCCTGTCAGCACACCTGGCCTGTGGAACAGCAGTGCCTTCCCTCCCAGCATTGCCTTGGCATGGGGGTTGAGTGATACCTTTTCCAGCTGTGGGGATGGAGGCTGTGCCCTTGCGCAGCTGGGTCATCAAGATGCACCAAGGGAAATACAGGTTGGATATCAGGAAAAGTGTTTTCCAGAAAGGTGATAAAGTTCTGGAATGGCTGCCTGGGGAGGTGGTGGAGTCACCATCCCTGGGTGTGTTTAACAAAGCCTGGATGTGGCACTGGGTGCCAGGGTTTAGTTGAGGTGTTGGGGCTGGGTTGGACTCGATGATCTTTGAGGTCTCTTCCAAGCTGGTCATTCTGTGATTATCAACAGGAATCAGTGTGGGACGGCTCGGGAAGGTTGTTCAGGGTGTCCAGGCAGAGGGCAGCCCCTGCTGGAGGTGCTCACGCCTGAGCCAAGTGGAAGTTTCCGTGTGGGCCAGCCCGTCTCTGCATCCCCTCATCCCTCCATCCCTGCGGGCACAGGAGCAGCGGGCACCGGGCTCTGCAGGGCTGCTCTGCTCCATCCCTCCATCCCTCCATCCTCCATCCCTCCATCCCTGCGGGCACAGGAGCAGTGGGCACCAGGCTCTGCAGGGCTGCTCTGCTCCCCTGCCCGGGCATCTCCAGCAGCCAAACCCACTCTCAAACCCTACCTCCCTCCGGGGAGTGGACCAAGAGCTCCTGCCCAAGCCAGATTTCCACTCTGGCTTCTGGCAGGCTTGGAAATTTCTGTGTGGGCCAGCCCATCTCCATCCCCTCATCCCTCCATCCCTCTGGGCAGAGGAGCAGCGGGCGCTGGGCTCTGCAGGGCTGCTCCACTCCCTGATCCATCCATCCCTCCATTCCTCCATCCCTGCGGGCACAGGAGTGGTGGGCACCAGGCTCTGCAGGGCTGCTCTGCTCCATCCCCTCATCCCTCCATCCCTGTGGGCACAGCAGCAGCGGGCACCAGGCTGCTCTGCTCCCCTTTCCGGGCATCTCCAGCAGCCAAACCCACTCTCAAACCTCCGGGGAGAGAACTGAGAGCTTCTGCCCGGGCCAAACACTTCCACTATCGCTTCTGGCAGGCTGGGAAATCCTGCTGCTCG
Source organism: Calcarius lapponicus (assembly GCA_039654755.1). NCBI lineage: Eukaryota > Metazoa > Chordata > Aves > Passeriformes > Fringillidae > Calcarius > Calcarius lapponicus. The sequence continues at coordinate 3,377,111 of CM077479.1, forward strand.
CTGCCAGGCCGTGGGGAGGAGGGAGAAGCGCTGCCAGGGCAGCCCCCCAAGGGGTTGCACAGGACCAGGGAATGCCAGAGCCGGGTCCCGCCTGGTAGCAGCAGCAGCAGCAGCAGCCCCGTGATGCTGAGCTTGGAATGAAGTCAGCCCTCATCAGCCGAATAGTTTATGCATGAATCGAAACTTCAGACCTGGCAAAAAAAAAAAAGAAGGGGGGGGGAGCGTGCGGGATCTGCGCGCTTTTAAAACGCTGGAGCCAAGGAAAGGAGGAGGGGATAGAGGAAATAGCAGGAAAATAAGACTGGGGAAGTGGGGAGAGATTTGAGAAGCTGGATGAGTTGTTGGCTGTGTTGTTGTGAGGAGCCAAGTTCCTTAAGCATCTCCTGGTGGATATTAAGAGGGAGCTGTGGAGGCTGGAGCGTTCCCCCGGACACTCGCACGCTGTAGCTTTAAGACTGTTTTACAGAGGAATCGGGATTTCCAGTTTTCCTGCGCCTGCTGGAGTATTCCAGGGAGTTACAGGATTTTTCGGGTCATGTACCCCCTTTTCCTTTCTTCTTCCTCCTTTCTCTTTCTCCCTTACTCTTCTTTTTCATTTCAAAGAGACAAAGCTACTTCAGTTTGGAGCACAAACATATGATCAGCACATGGAAATGTGGTAATTTGGATGCATTCATGATTGCAACAGATTGAAGAAATTAGACCAGACAAAGAGCTTTTTTTGGAAGAGGAGGAGGAGGCGGCAAGGCAAGGAGGGAGGGAGAGTGGGGGAAAGAAGGGGACGCCACCGAAAAAAGGGACGGCCGTGACACGCGGATGCTAAATATATCCCGTAGTAATGGAGAGGGACCGGATTTCAGGTAGGCTATTGATCTTTTAATATGTTATATTCTGCCCCTGCCCTCCTACCTTTCCAGCAGCTTCTGTACTTTCAGAAGAACAGCCCTGCTCCGGGTGGATTTCAGCCGATTCCTTTATTTATTTCCTTTTTTTTTTTTTTTCCTTGCAATGCTTCCCTCCCGCATTTTTTCTTTTTTTTTCCCCCTTTTTTTTTTTCCCATCCTCCTGAGCCCTGGAGACAGACGGTGATTCCAGCAGAAGCCAGGAGGGGGGCTAAGGGGGGAAAGCAAAGGGGGGGAAGAAGAAATTGCTTTCTAGGTCTGGATTTCATTTGAGTGCCTCTCTCTCTCCCCCCCTGGGCTCCCATGTGCGCGGGGGGATGAATGCTGAGCCTGTGAGCTCAGAGCTCAGAGCCGGGCACAGGGAGGAAGGAAAATCACCGAGCTCTTGGCATGGAGACGCGCTTCTGCTCTGAAGGTTGGCTCCTGGCTGCGTGGCTGTGTGTCTGTCTGTCTGTCTGTCTGTGTGCCTGTGGTGGAGAGATTTTGCTGCTTGCCAAAGTATCCTCCCTGTGGTTTTGCCCTCCCCATCCTGCCTGGCTGGGCAGGAGCTGCCGGCGTGTTCCAGGGCTGCTCCCTGAATGTTCCAGGGCTGCTCTCTGATTATTCCAGAGCTGCTCCCTGATTATTCCAGAGCTGCTCCCTGATTCTTCCAGAGCTGCTCCCTGATTCTTCCGGGGCTGCTCCCTGATTATTCCAGAGCTGCTCCCTGCTTGTTCTAAGCCTGTTCCCTGCTTCTCCCAGAGCTGCTCCCTGAATATTCCAGGGCCTTTTCCAGGGCTGCTCCCTGCTTTTCCCAGAGCTGCTTCTTCCAGGGCTGCTCCCTGATTATTCCAGAGCTGTTCCCTGATTATTCCAGGACTGTTCCCGGCTTGCTCCAGGGCTGATCCCTGCTTTTCTCAGGGCTGCTCCCTGATTATTCCAGGGTTGCTCCCTGCTCATTCCAGAGCTGCTCCCTGAGTGTTCCCGAGCTGCTCCCTGCTTATTCCAGGACTGTTCCCTTGTTCCCTGCTTCTCCCAGGTCTTCTCCCTGCTTATTCCAGAGCTGCTCCCTGCTTTTTCCAGAGCTGTTCTCTGCTTTTTCCAGCTCTGTTCTCTGCTTTTTCCAGGGCTGTTCTCTGCTTTTTCCAGGGCTGCTCCCTGCTCTCTGCTGGGCTTCACCTTGCCAGCCACGCGTGGGGGGAGAGGCAGAGCAATGAGTAACACGAATGACTCCGTTTAATTCCCCGCTTTCCCCTCGATTCCCGCCCCGTGGTGCGTGTCTGAGCGCTTCCAAGGGGCTGCTCCCAGCTCCGGGCAGCTGCTGGGGGGTGGTGGCGCTGCCCTGAGCTGCCCAGGCTGGCTGTGGCTGCTGCTTTCTGCTGCCAGGGACAGGGGAAGGGCTGCCTGCTGTCCCCCTGTGAGCAGGGCGGCCGAGGGAGGGGTGGCAGTGCCCAGGCTGGCACATCTGGGGTGTCCCTCCTCTGTGTCACCCCAGGGCACAAGGGACTCTCATCCTGGGTGTGCCCATCGCCGCTGGGAGGGAAACCACAGCGGCCAGAGGAAGCTCTGGAGCCAGGGTGGAGCCGGGCTGTGGCCAGGGAAGGCTGTTCCCATGGCTGGCCCCTTTCGGGGATGTGCTGAGAGCCCCTGGATGGGGATTTACCTGCAGGAGCATCCTGCACCCCCCAGCGCCTCCTCACCCCTCTGTCCCTCTCTGCTGCTTGTGCTTTCTCTGCTCTGAGCCACTTCAAAGCATTCCTGGGAGCTGCCTGAGCTTCAGCAGCTCTGGGCTGGGAGCCTGTGCCACTGGGCAGGGACAGGAGGGGCTGACAGGGGGTTGGTCCCATCCCTGCTGCAGTGCTGGGGCCAATTCCTCCTCGCAGAGGCGCTGGGCAGCTCTGCAAAGGGTCTCTGGGGGGAAAGGGGACTCCCTGGTGCTGTGATCCAGGGTTTTTTGTTTGGATCTCTGAGCCCTCAGGCTGCAAGGAGCACAGGGCCCAGGTGCCTGGGCTGGCTGTCACTGCTCCCAGGGCATCTTTGTGCAAAGGTGCGGGAGCTCTTGCTAATGCCCTGCAGCAATATTTGCAAAAAAACCCTGATGCCCAAGTGCATGTGGAACTGGTTTTTCCACTGGTTTTCCCTGCTGTGAGCAGGGACGGCACGTGGCCGTGCCTGGTGAGCTGGGCCAGGTGTACGTAAATGTGGTGTGTGCCCTCCTTCAGCTGAAGAGGTTGCCAGGATGATGAACAGAACTGCTCTGCCCTCAGTCAGACTCTGTGTGGGACCTTGGGAAGGTGCAGAGCATCCTGGCGGTGTTTATGATCCAGGACTGTGGGATGGGGAAATGGATGGCCTGAAGGCCTGGTCTGTGATCTGCTCCACAGGTCCCTGCTTGAAGGAGTCAGCACAGGCAGGCAAAGCTGCTCAGCTTTGGAGGGAAGGACAAACCATGTGTGGCAAAACTGTTCTTGAAGAGATTCTGGGCACAGAAGTGGCAAATAATGGCTGGAATTGATGATTTGAGGTGTCTTTTCCAACCTAGGTGGGATATCCCAAGGCTGTGATGCTGACTCTCAGACCCATGGCCCAGAGTGGGTGCTCAGGGAGAGCCCAGCTCCCTCTGCTCCTGCTGGGGTGCCCTGAGGGTGCCAGGGGCTCTGGCCCTGCTGCAGGAGGGGAGCAGAGCTCAGTCCCGGCCTGCAGGGAGGCTGGGCCCTGTCTGTGATGGTTGGGATGAAAGCAGATCCCTGCCACGCTGGGGGCCCTGTCCCAGGCACTGCCCTGGCCCTGAACGTGCTTTGAATTAGTGCTGTGGGTGGGCAGAGCTGGCTCCTGAGCCCAGGGCGGCATGAGGGCACTCCGGGACAGGTGAGATCCACTCCTGAGCCCAGGGCGGCATGAGGGCACTCCAGGGCAGGTGGGATCCGGCTCCTGAGCCCAGGGTGGGATGAGGGCACTCCGGGGTAGGTGGGGTCTGGCTCCTGAGCCCAGGGCGGCATGAGGGCACTCCGGGGCAGGTGGGATCCGGCTCCTGAGCCCAGGGCGGCATGAGGGCACTCCAGGGCAGGTGGGATCTGGCTCCTGAGCCCAGGGCGGGATGAGGGCACTCCGGGGCAGGTGGGGTCTGGCTCCTGAGCCCAGGGTGGGATGAGGGCACTCCGGGGCAGGTGGGATCCACTCCTGAGCCCAGGGTGGGATGAGGGCACTCCAGGGCAGGTGGGATCCGGCTCCTGAGCCCAGGGTGGCATGAGGGCACTCCAGGGCAGGTGGGATCCGGCTCCTGAGCCCAGGGTGGCATGAGGGCACTCCGGGGCAGGTGAGATCCACTCCTGAGCCCAGGGTGGGATGAGGGCACTCCAGGGCAGGTGAGATCCACTCCTGAGCCCAGGGTGGGATGAGGGCACTCCGGGGCAGGTGGGATCCACTCCTGAGCCCAGGGTGGGATGAGGGCACTCCAGGGCAGGTGAGATCCACTCCTGAGCCCAGGGTGGGATGAGGGCACTCCGGGGCAGGTGGGATCCGGCTCCTGAGCCCAGGGCGGCATGAGGGCACTCCAGGGCAGGTGGGATCTGGCTCCTGAGCCCAGGGCGGGATGAGGGCACTCCGGGGCAGGTGGGGTCTGGCTCCTGAGCCCAGGGTGGGATGAGGGCACTCCGGGGCAGGTGGGATCCACTCCTGAGCCCAGGGCGGGATGAGGGCACTCCGGGGCAGGTGGGGTCTGGCTCCTGAGCCCAGGGTGGGATGAGGGCACTCCGGGGCAGGTGAGATCCACTCCTGAGCCCAGGGTGGGATGAGGGCCCTCCAAGGCAGGTGGGGTCTGGCTCCTGAGCCCAGGGTGGGATGAGGGCACTCCAGGGCAGGTGGGATCCGGCTCCTGAGCCCAGGGCGGGATGAGGGCACTCCGGGGCAGGTGGGGTCTGGCTCCTGAGCCCAGGGTGGGATGAGGGCACTCCGGGGAAGGTGAGATCCACTCCTGAGCCCAGGGTGGGATGAGGGCACTCCAGGGCAGGTGAGATCCACTCCTGAGCCCAGGGTGGGATGAGGGCACTCCGGGGCAGGTGGGATCCAGCTCCTGAGCCCAGGGCAGCATGAGGGCACTCCGGGGCAGGTGGGATCCGGCTCCTGAGCCCAGGGCGGCCTGAGGGCACTCCGGGGCAGGTGAGATCCACTCCTGAGCCCAGGGTGGGATGAGGGCACTCCAGGGCAGGTGGGATCTGGCTCCTGAGCCCAGGGTGGGATGAGGGCACTCCGGGGCAGGTGGGATCCGGCTCCTGAGCCCAGGGTGGGATGAGGGCACTCCGGGGCAGGTGGGATCCGGCTCCTGAGCCCAGGGTGGGATGAGGGCACTCCGGGGCAGGTGGGGTCTGGCTCCTGAGCCCAGGGTGGGATGAGGGCACTCCGGGGCAGGTGAGATCCGGCTCCTGAGCCCAGGGCGGGATGAGGGCACTCCAGGGCAGGTGGGGTCTGGCCCCTGGGCTCTCCTTTGAGCTCTGTTTCCCCACAGCTGCTGGCTGGGCCTGTCCCTCGGGGTGTCCTCTGCCCAGGGACAGCCTGGGCAGCCCTCCCAGAGCTGTGTCCCATCCCAGGGGATGGCAAACACCTTCAGGGGGCTGTGAGGTGAGGCTGCAGGGCTGTGCCAGCTTCAGTGCCACCCCAGGGGCTGCCGGCTCTGTGACAAGGTGCCAGTCTCGTGCGACACCTCTGGGCGCTGGCAGAGGGAACACAATCTCACAGAACCTGTTTGTCTCTCCTAATGCAGTTAACTCATTTCTCACACATTTCTGAGAGCTGTGAGAGCATGAAAAGCACCAGCTCTGGATGGGGTTGTTTCTGGTTTGGGGCTGGGAGCTCTGGGCTCTGTCCCTCCGTGCCAGGTTGCGCTGGTGGCAGTGGCCTGGAGATGGCTCTCCTGTCTTTCCCTAGCGGCCTTTCTTCCCTTTGGCCGCCTCGGATCTCTCTACAAAGCTTTAATTGTCGGTGCCGCGGGGCCTCTTGCCTTTTTTTAATAGAAAGGAAAGGTCTGCGTGTCCCTGAGCAGAGAGGGTTTGGTTACTGCTGTGTGAGGACGGGTGCAGCAGTGATGCGTGATCTCCCAGTGAAATTATTCATTTTAAAATTGCACGGGGAAAGTTCATTTGAAGAGTTAACAGGTGCTGATGAATATATGATCTCAACACGTGGCTGCAGTGAGTGGCATGTGCTGGGCAGAGCCAGGCATGGGGGCTGGAGGGGCACAGAAAGAAAAGAGTTAATTAACCCATTGGTGATCACTCTGAACCTTTCAGTTACAGCCACTGCAGGTAGTTGATTATGTGCAATATTATTATATTATGGTTTATAATTTTATTATTATTAATTTATATTAATTTACATTATATTATATTAGATTATATAATATAATATTTTATATTATATTAATTATATAATATTAATTTATTTAATATTATTTATTTAATATTATCATAATAATATAATATAATATAATATAATATAATATAATATAATATAATATAATATAATATAATATAATATAATATAATATATATTACATTTATTATATTATATTATGGTTTTATCCATCGCCCTGAGCAGCAGGGACACAGCCCCTGATTGCAGGGTGTGGTTTGCAGGGGCTGGGTGGTCACAACAAAACATCTTTGATATTCTCAGAGCTGCCTGGGAAGCGCTGCATGCCTGAACTGAGAAAGAGGAAAGGAAAGCAGGGTGCTGGTTGTGATTGCTGGAGGTGTGAGGGATGTACTTGTTCCTTCATTTTTTAAATAAAAGTTAATATTCTAAAGGTGTGTGTCGGGGCAGAGAGGTTGAGGTTGCTTCTGATGGCTTCAGCTATTTTTCCTGTCTCAGGTTTCTCAGTGTCCCTAGGAAATGGCAGATAAAAGCCTGACATGTTCTCCGTTTAGTGCCTCCTCACAGCCTACACCTTATTTGCCAGATATTTTCCTTTCTCTTTTATCTTGCAGCACACCACAGGTGGACACCGGGCTGTGCATTTACACATGTTTCCACCTGCTGTGAGATCCCACTGCACTCACCCAGCCCTGGCACTCAGGGGACACTTCTCCCCTGTATATTTAACCCTCCCCTGCCTGGTGCTGAACCCATCTCTTGCTGCAGTGCCCTAAAAACCACCTGTACCTCCACCCCTTGTGTTCTGTAGCACCCCGTGCTAGCTGTGGGTCCTGTCTCAGTGGGCAGAAGGTCTCTCAGGGAAGGGTCTGGGTTTTTTGTACCTGTACCTCCACCCCATGTGTTCTGTAGCAACCCTTTGCTAGCTGCAGGTGCTGTTTCAGTGAGCAGAAGGTCTCTCAGGGAAGGGTCTGGGTTTTTTGGGTCTCTGGAGCTGCCTCTGCAGGCTCGGTGCTGCTCCCAGCCCCTTTGGCTGCCTGGCCAGCAGATGCATTCCCCCACTTGTCTGAGGCACGTCAAGGTATGAAGCATGATCCATTTCCTGATGTCTGCTCATAAATCTGCTGGAAATTCTGCTCATCTCCATTAAATATGGTCCCACTGTGGGGCACAACTCATCCCAGGCCTGACAGCTCAGGTAACTCGCTCTGCTCGACTTGGCCAGCCCCAGGCCTGCAGCTCCTCTGCAGATTTATTTTTTTTTTTCCTGTGCTGGATGACTTGGAGCCTCCCAGCAAGGCGATTCCCATGCTGCTGGGGTGAGGGAGGACATTTCTCATGCGAGTCAGGGCTCTTCCAAGGTCCAGCATACCATAATGCTGAGTAGAAGCGAGTACGTAGCGAGGGAAGTATGTCTGGGTCAACACATGTCTTGTGTTGCCCTTAATGATCTCAGAAGCACAATATCTGTGTCCTGTTGGCTTTTCCTTGCAGCTGGAACTCGTGGACAGAGGGATTTGTTAGAGAGAAGTTCTGTGCTGGGCTCAGGGCTCTGTGGCATCCCCAATGAGAAAATGTAGGGAGAATTCCTTGCTCTGCCTCTGATGTTCTGTAAGTCCTCAGGAAAAGGGGTTTGTGCTGCCATTCCCCTTTTATTTTGGGTGATGATTTGCTGTTTAGGTCTCTGCTGAAGCTCCCTGGCAGTGAAGGGGTCGCAGAATTGCAGCTGGGAGCTGTTCTGACACTGCAGTGAGGAGAATCCCCTAAAACAGGGCTGTGGGTGGGATCTGGGGCTGTTCCTCGTGGGCTTGGTGGCTGCTCTGAACAGATGATGGAGACAGCATCCTTTATGTGTCTGCCCAACCAATACCCATGCATCTTGGGCCATTTTAAAGAAGTTTCTTGAGTTTTATCCTTGTTTTCTTCCCAGCAGTGTCTGTTTGCAAGGGCAGCTTTTCCCTTCCTGACCACCAGCACTGAAAACTCAATTTCCCCATGGCTGAGCAGGACGTGGCTCTCCCTGTCTTCCAGCACTTCAGGCTGCTGTGGTTAAATTGATTTATCCTGATTAACCAGGTGCTGCTTCCCTGCCATGGGACACCTGTGAGCCTCTCCTGCAGGTGAACTGAAATAGCCCTGCTGTTGTATAAGAATAGCCCTGCAGAGTAAGGTTTAACTGAGTTTTGGATTGCTGATGCCAAGAGTGTTGTTAGAGACTTATAAACAGCTCTGGATTGGGGCTTGAGGGGGGTAGAATGAGCAGGGGTTTGCAGGTGAATAAAATGCATTAGTTTTACAAGCAAATAATCACACAATAAATCTGAGAGTGTGTTTCTTTTCGTGGAATGATAGTCCAGGTTGGAAAGGATGCCAAAAGATCACCTGGCCCAGCCTCTTGTGGGAAAGGGAGACTAAATGGATTATCTAGCACAGGGCTCAATTACATCCTGAAAACCTCTAGCAGTGGGGATTCTACCATGTCCCTGGGGAGCTTGTTCCAGTGACTGATTGTTCTCCCTGTAAAAAAATGTCTTTCTTGTACTAAAATGAAGATTTTTTCCCCCCATGTGAAGTCATAAACAGATCTGCATTAATTTTGCGATTACATCATTATCAGGTACTTGATAAACTGAAGGAAATTCTGGTTTCCAGTGAATAAAGTTTGGCAGGGGATCAGTGGGTGCTGCATGCAGGGTTTGAGGGGGAGCCTGCCCTGAGCTCTGCAGCATCTCCAGGTTGCAGCTTTGGCCATGATGTAACTCAAGGCTGTGGAAATAATGCTGGGTTTGCATTTCACTGCTGCCTGCTCAGCCTGGAAAATTAAACCATATTATCAAGACAACCCAAGTTTGGTCTCTGGCACATTGGAGCACACAAATATTCATCATTTGGTGCTTCTGTTGCCTGATTTTTTTTTCAGAACCCCATTGGGTCAAGGCACAGAGGTGAGGGCACCCTCTGGTGTGGCTGCTAATGAAGGAATTGATGCAAATATTCTGCAATGACTCTTCCCAAAGCTGGGTTCTCTCTGCACAGCCTCCCACCCTGGGCCAGCATCTGTCAATGCCAGGAGCCCAGCCCTGCCAGCTGGCACTGCCTGCCTGCCTGCAGCACTTTCTCCTCTCCTTCCCAAGGCTGCAGGATGTGGGTTCTTTATTTCTTTCAGATGCTTTTTTCTTTCCAGGGTTTTGTGCTTCCACGTCTTGCTCATGGTGATGGAGGAGCCGTGGTGTCACAGACCTTGCTGATGAGAGAAGCTGACATGGGGGGTTTGGGGGGCAGGGGTGTGTGCTTGGTGTTTTCTGGGTGTTTATTGAGTGTTTTTTGAGTGTTTTTTAGGTGTTTTCTGGGTGATTTTTGGGTGTTTTCTGGGTTTTGGTGGTGTTTTCTGGGTGTTTTGGGGTGGTTTTGGGCATTTTCTGAGGTGTTTTTTTGGGGGTGTTTTCTGGGGTGTTTTTGGGGTGGTTTTGGGGTGGTTTCTAGGTGTTTTCTGGGTGTTTTCTGGGTGTTTTGGGGTGTTTTTGGGGGTGTTTTTTGAGTGTTTTCTGGGTGTTTTCTGGGTGTTTTCTGGGTGGTTTCAGGGTGTTTTAGGGTGTTTTTTGAGTGTTTTTTGAGTGTTTTTTGAGTGTTTTTTGAGTGTTTTTTGAGTGTTTTCTGGGTGTTTTCTGGGTGTTTTCTGGGTGTTTTCTGGGTGTTTTCTGGGTGTTGTCGGGGTGTTGTCGGGGTGTTTTGGGGGTGTTTTCTGGGTGTTTTGGGGGTGTTTTCTGGGTGTTTTGGGGGTGTTTTCAGGGTGTTTTTTGAGTACTTTCTGGGTGGTTTTTGAGTGTTTTCTGGGTCTTTTTTGAGTGTTTTTTGGGTGCCTGATCCCTGGCAGTGCCAAGGAGCACCAAACCTGCCCAGCACACACAACATGGAGTGACTCAGGCTGGCTGATGGAGCCAGAGCCTCTGCCAGGGGCAGTTGTGTGTTTGAATCCATCTGGGTGCTGTAGGGGGGCAAATGGAGAGCTCAAACCCTTCCTGGCAGGAAGGGTCGTTTTAAAGGACACCATGAACCTGAAAAGCAGCTCCATGGAGCTGAGTGCTGTGAAGCTGCAGGATCAGGGCTTGAAGCCAGGATTTGAGTCCAGGGACACTTTCTGTTTTAGCTGGGAGAAAAGAAAGAAGGAAAAGACCCTGCAGGTAACAGCTGTGTTGGGCAGACACATCTTGATGTGGGTAAGGTTGGTTTTGGTGCCTAGGAATGGGATTTTGTCCCTGTGCTGCTGATTTTGGGTGAGCTCACATCACGAACTGCCTGTGTTTGGGTGATTCTGAGATTCTGGCTTGGGCTTTAGGTTTGAGCAGGGGAGCAGCAGGGTCCTGTGTGAGGGTCCTGTGTGAGGGTCCTGTGTGAGGAGCTCCAGCTGCTGATCCCTGGCTCTCCCCAGGCTGCAAACAAAGAACTTTCCAGACCTTCCCACCTGAGTGGTGCTGGAAATGCCAAGCATGGTGCTGCCCTGACCTGGGGGGGCTCACCCAGCCCACGGTGGTGCTGTGCTGCCCAGGGGTGCTTTGGGTGGCTCTGTGTCCCTGCTGTGACACTGCTGCAGGGATCCCAGCTCTGCTCTGAGGGTTTGGGTTGCTGTCAGTGCAGCTGCAGGGTCCTGAGGACTGTGACAGACACATTGTGATGTCTCCTTACAAGGTGACTTGTAAAGGGTCGATTGCCTGGGGCTGTGCATCAGCCTCAGATCTCCCATTTTCCAGCCCAGGGAGCTGTTTCCTTGACTACACCATGTGTAAAGCAGTGCAAAGAGGCTTCTCCTGCTGCTTCAGCTGACCTTTTCAAACCTATACCTTGTAAATAACATCCTGAAACCTCTGGCTGCTTTGTTAGCACACACATGGGGGGATCCCTGCGTGAGAAACACCTTGGTTGGCTTCACTACCCACCAGGATGCCTCTAGGAAAGTTGTCCCATCTCAGGTGACAGATCCCTGGGCTGACCCTCTGATGCCTTAAGTTTTTAGCTTTTATATTTTTCAGCTCCTGTACTGCATTAATGTGTAACTCTGAGCTCCATATAGAGTGTTAGTAGGCTCTCTTCACAGTTTGGTCAGACTGTTCCAAGGGCACCATCACAGCCTCAGGCCTGAAAAGTATAAAGAAAATGAATTAGGGAGGAGCAAAATGGGGGGATGTGACTTCATTACCTGAAGCAGTAATTGGGCAATTAACCTCTGATATGTAAATAGACCAAACTTGTAATTGTCTGAAAAACTCATGACCATCATCCATCTTGGGTGCAGCCTCTGGGAGGCTTTTGGCAGCCCAGTCTGTTGGAGATCTTTAACAAAAACCCATTTTATCGCCTCAGCTCTGTCCAGCCTCTGTTCTAGGTGGCCATTCCAGGGCATCAGGGTCACCCTGCCCTGCAGGATCCCACAGTCCTGGCTGGATGTGTCAGCATCCCCAGAGGCTTTGGCCATCATCTCTGACTCAGAGTCTGTCACTCCCACTGACTCAGCCCCATCCCCAGGGATGTGCCAGGGCTGGGAGTGAGTGCCAGGGGCCTGAAAGCTCGTGGGATGGTGTGTTGTGTTGCACATGAAAAACAAAAAAAGTTAAATTGGTCCTAAATATCTCACTGAGTGATGGTAGGTGCCAGTCCCATCAGCTGGTTCCCTTACTGGCAATTCCCCTCCCCATAAGCTTTTACCCCCATGTTTTTAAGGTCACTCCCAACTTGGCCTCTTGCCATGGTGCTCTTGAGTCTTTTCCAGATGGGGTCCCACAAGGTGTAGCCCTTAGGGGGTGAATTAGGGGGTGCTGGTCGTGCTGTCCTCACTGTCTCTCCACATTCCTCACCCTCTGTTGCATCACGTTCCAACAGAGTTCATCGTGTCCAGGGAGGGTGCAGCTGCTGGTGCTGGGCATGGCAACAAAATGAGACAGGTCTTAGTTTCAAAAAGCTCAAAAATCCATTTATTACCCCCAGGGACGAGGGGTGGGATGAAGGTGAAAAACCCACAAAGGCAGGGTTGTGGGGTTTTTGTAGGGTATGACAAGGATGGAGTTCAGGGTTTGGGTCAAGGCATGAGTTATTAGTAATGCAAGAAGAGTAAGATCAAATTCCCCCCTCTGGAATGGGAGCACTCCACTGCAGGCTGGGAAGAGCCAGTGGGGTGTGGGACAGGGATGAGCAGCTGTGGGAAGCAGCAGCAGCAGTGTGGTGCTCTGGGGGCTGTGCATGCCCCTGGCTCACCCCCAGGGCTGGAGGATGAGGTGGGCACTGCCACACTCCCTGCCCAGCCCCAGGAGCTGCGAGGGCTGCCAGCAATCCCTGCTCCAGCCTCCTTCCAGCCTCCCCATGCCCACATCTGCATCGCCTCTCCCCTGTCCCAGGGATGTCCCTTCACCCTCCAGGTGCCCACTTGAATTTCACCTCTGAAAGGTTGTGTCTGGCTGTAAAAAGCAAATAACTGCTGGGGTTTAGAGCTGAGGACAGCAAATTCTGATTTATGTCCTAATAGGGAGGGGGTTTATTGAGTAAAATGGACAATGGACAATTTATTTCTCCTTACAGGGAGGGGTTTTACTCAGTAAAATGTTCAATGTTTATCACAACAGTGCTGAAAGCATAGGGGTACCCCAATCCTAAAAGCATCAGGGTTCCCCTCTCCTGAACAGATTTGCATTTTGGCACAGCTTTTATTTACCAGCGAGTCAGGATTTGAGCAGCAGAGGAGGCAATGATCTCGTGGCTCTTTAAAACAGGGCTGTGGATCCTCTTCCTGCCCATCTGAATCACTCCGTGCCCTTGGGTAAATCATTTCACACGTGTGCTCTCACTTCCTAGATGGAAAATGAGGTGGGTGCTTTCCGCTTTTCCTCGGCACTCCAGCACCTGCTGCGAGGGATTTGTGATGATAAAGCCGGGAATTTGACCCGGGGATGTGTCAGCACTGCCAGGCAGGGCTGGGTGAGGGCTGTGGGCAGTGGCTGCTGCTGATCTGGGATGTGGGGCTGGGCTGCAGGTGGGCATCAGGCTGGAGCTGCTCCCGCTGGATCTGTGGGCCAAAGAGAGGGATCTATGTCCATTCTTCGGGCTGGCACAGGCAGAAGTTCCCCTGGAGGGATGCTGGTGCTGCCAGGGCTGTGTTCACAGCTACAGCACCACTCTGATGTGTCCCTGGCCTGCCCCTCTCACCAGCCAGAGCCATCTGATCTCCTCTGCTGCCTGAAGAGCACATAAACCTGGTCATCCCTTCCCTGCTGAGGTATTTAAGCCTTCCCTGGAAATGAGGATGATCCTGTGTTGTCTTATATATCAAGAGTTCCATTATCATTATAGTGCAAGGATTCCACATCACCAGAGTTTCGTACCCTCTCGATGTTTTCTGTAGGCAGCTCCTCTAAGCACTGACTGTTCCTGGTCCTTGCAGCATTCATCTGACTCCTGATCCCACCTATCCACTCTTTTATAACACTGTTCTTACTGGCTACAGGTGTGGCCTGTTAATATTAGGCCTGCTCCTAAGTTCTGGTAATTGGTTCAGCTGCAACTCTTTGGGGGATAAGGTTACATTCTATGCCACCTTCATACTGTATCCCCCTACAATCCTGTGGGGCCCTACCATTTCCTCCAGTTCTCCCTCCCCAACCCTGAAACTTTTAGTTTTGCTTGATTGTTTTCCTTCCCCCTGTGGCTTTTCTTGGCTCTGTAGAGTCTGGAGCTGCAGCTGCCATTCCAGGAACACTCACCAAGAGGTTTTGTGTTTAATTGTTCACAGATTTATCAAGATAGAAGCAAAGCAGGCAACCTTGAGGTCAGATAAGCTGTTGGACCATGAGAGGGCTTCAGCACCTAAAATATTTCCCAGTTCTCCCCTTTCTTGCATTCTTTGATCCATTCAAGTGGAGAACTGGTCAAACCTGACTTTGGCTGCCTGAAAAGCCCTGGTTGAGCTCTGCATTGACAGCAGCTCCTCAGGGAGGGGAGCCTGCTTGGAAACCACTGAGGTTGGAGAGCTGTTGGTTGTTTTGGGGAAGGTTTTTTTTCCCAGAATATATGAGAAGTTCCCGGTGGGTGGAGAGGGAAAGTGAGCTGTGAAATTGTGAGTCTCGTGCTCTGCTGAAACACACCCTGGGGAAGGCACATCCTCCATAAACAGCAGAGTTGGCCACGGACCAGGAAACCCTCCCTGCTCCCCTCTGCAGCAGAGCTGAGTGCTGGGGGTGGTGTTTCCACCCAGAAGGGCTGTTCTGGACCCTGCTCTTGTACCTTTGCAGCCCTTGAGACACCCACTGGAGGAGCCTGGTGAGGTGCAGGTTGTGTCCCCACTTTGCTCACCAGTTTGTGGCGGTGACTGGTGTTACTGGTGGTGCTGTGCTGGCTGTGCTCTGAGGCCATGGGGATGTTGCTGAGTCTCACGTGGTGCCCTGAGCACTGATGGAGTTGTGTGGTTTGGATCCTGCTCCTGGCCTTGCTCCAAAATGATACAGCAAGAGGTTGTGGCATGGCACTGGTGCTGTCTTGCTGCGGGCACAGCTGTGCAGTATCACAGGCATCTTTTATGAAAAATCTTTTCCTTAAGACTTTTTTCTCCTGAGAAGCTGAGAGGCCTAAAAAACAAAATATAAACAATAATTACCTGCTGCTGGGGAATGCAACAAGTAGATCTGTCACTGGTCTCATGCAGTTATTTCTAATTAATGGCCAATCACAGTCAGCTGGCTCAGACTCTCTGTCCAATCCAGGACAGAGCCCCTCTGTGCCCTGGCAGCATTGCCCAACACAAATCATGAGAAATCCATTCTGTGTGGGACACTCTGCTCAAAGGCACCTTGGCTGGGACAGGACATTCTGCTGACAGATTTCCCCATGCAGTAAAATGTTGTAGCTGTTGACATAGGAGGGCATCTCAAGTGTCAGCTTTTCCTGTCAAACTCCACCGTGCTGGCTTCAAATCCAGAGTGAACCCAAGGATTGCTTCAGGGGGCAGAGGTTGCCTGAACTTTGGCAGGAGTTCGTGTTGTGTTTTGAGTTGAAATTCAGGCTGTTGCTTCTCCCTGCATCCCTTCAGGTGGTGATGCACAATCTTTGTGCAGCTGGGAAGGACCAGCAGACCAGGACTGGTCCCTGATTGCCTCTGGCCATCTGGGAGAAGCTGTTTGAGTCAATTGAGCTGTCTCTCACGTTTCCTTCTCTACTTAAATAGGAATTGCATTGAAGTGTGGAGGTCAGCAGTGTCTGGGGATGGGCAGAGTGTGGTAATCTGTGTGAGGATGGTGAAGATGAGGTGTGGAGGCATCACCTCCATCTGAAACCCTGCCATTCCCACCTCTGCCTGCCCGAGGTTCTCAGCTGCCAGTGACTCTCATATTTCCCTCCAGGTTTTTTAGATGTTGACTCCCAGGTGCCTGGCTTGTTCTTCATTTCCTTTTGGATGCTTTTAGTACTTTTCTCATTGTTAGGAAAGTTAATTAACATCAGGAGCTGCCAATATTTGTAAAGCTGCTTTCCAAGGCAGACTGCTGCTCACAAATAAGATTTTCTTTTTCCAAGCAGATATGTGAGATCCATCATCAAAACAACCCATCAAAAATATTACCTTCATATCCCTCTGTTCTGGTTTAGGGCAAATTTGGAAGAAAAATATCCTCTCATTGGTATTGTTTGGACTCAAGCAATAAAGCCAGGCTGGTTCCAGTCCTGTTACTGGCTTGGAAAATAAACTGCCTTTAAAAGAAATAAAGATAAGCTAACAACAATGAACAAACCTGGTGTTTTCCAGCAGAGATGCAGAACTGGCTCTGTGGGGAGCTGCTCTCTCTCAGGAAGCGCTGGAAGTGGCCACTTGAATTTAATACTCTGCTCATCAGCTGCATCTGCCATGAACAAGAACATCTTGCATGGCAAGGACTTTGCTATTTTCCATTCAATAGGAAGCTGCCCTTTCATTATTGTGAGTTAAGGGCAGAGATCTGGGCTGACGTGGCTGTCAGGGCTCCACCAGCTCCCGCGTTTTCCCGGGCAATCCTGCTGCGCTCGGCGTTTTCCAGGGTTACATAAACATCCTTCCTTTTTCTTACAGGAGGCTGGGACATGCAAAATGCAAACTGCTGACAGTCCCTTGCAAGAGGCAGAGCTGCCCCAGAAGCTTTGGCAGCTCTGGGAGGTCGGGAAGGGATGGGAGCCACGCTGGGAAGGGATGGGAGCCACAAGGCCATGGGGATCTTGCTGTGTGGTGGCTTCAAACCATCCCATGCCCGATGCTGCTGGAGGTGTTGGGAGCTGACCCACACACAGGGAGAGGCCAGCAGGGCCATCTTCAGCAGTTTGGGTTGGTTTGTGTGGCTGAGTGTCTGACATCCCTGTGCCTCCCCAGTGCCCTGCTGCAGATGTGAGCTCCAGCAGCTCGGGATGCTGCGTTCCCCCTCCAGCACAATCAGGTTTTTCTCCCGAGGAAGGCGTAGGAGTGGAGGTTTATCTCCCAGCTGGCAGGCAAAGGAGGATGCCACACCTCTGGGAGCTTCTGGGGCTGGGTGGAGTGGGGAAGTGGAGCAGCAGGACTTTGAGGAGCTGCAGTTCACGGGCTTGCCCTGAGGCCGGGGCGCTCTGAGATTTTCAGCTCCCTCGGGGAAGGAGAGTGGCGATAAATCTGGGCCATTTGTGACAGGGCCTGGCCCTCTGCGTGGTTTCTGACACTCTGTGCCTTTCTGACAGCTCATGGCTGGAATCCACAGGGACTTCCTTGGCTCTGGAGCTGAGGCAGTGCTCGCTGTGAGTGAGCTTGGCTGTGAGGAGCTCCCAGCTCTGGGTGAGAGGGTCAGAGGCAAAGGAAGCAAAGGCACAGTAAACGCTCAGTGGGACCCTTTCAGTGCCAGGCTGGAAGATTTTGTTGTCCTCAAAACTGAGGTCTGGGTAGTTTGATGGCTGTGGGGTGTTCCAGAGCTGCTCCAGGAGTGCTGCACAGGAGACACACCAAAAGGCAGGCCAAGGAGATCCTGTAAATGCTGAAAATCTGCTGGGTCTGGAAATTCATCCCTGTGTGACTTGTGATAAAAATACAGACACCCAGTCTGTCCTTGGATGTGGTTGAAAGACAGAGTTATCATCGTGTAGAAGATCAGGAGCGGTGATAAGATGCAAAGAGGTCCTTGTGTTTGGGGTGAGAAGCTTTTCTGGAAGCTCCAGACTGTGTGGAACACCTAGAATTGTGTCTGGCTTGGGATGTTCCTCCCTGGAAGATGCCCAGTTCATCCCCAGTAACCGTCCTTGTGTTGTATAGTGGGAACTCCATCAGCCCTTCCCAGGCAAAGCCACTCTGTGCACAGCCTGTGGCTGATTCCTTATGAGATGAGGGGTTTATTTCACTTTATTCCTTTGTCAGAGGCTGTGGCTGTTTCCTTCTAAGGTGAGGGGTTGATTTTGCTTTATTCCTTTGACAGCCTTCCTTGAGTTTTGCCAGCTCTTCTCTCTATTCAGCCTGCAAGACCTAGAAGGAAACCACTGTCTTCAAAATGCTTTTTTTTTTTTTTTTTAATGCCTAATTCAGGAGAATAAAGAGAATTGCTTGAGAATTGAGAAGAGAAAAGAATAAAATATAGAAAATGTGAAAATATAAAGAAAACGAGAAAATAAAATATACGAAAATATAAAGAAAATACGAAAATATAAAGAAAATACAAAAATATAAAGAAAATAAAAAAAATATAAAGAAAACAAGAAAATAAATTAAATATACATAAAGAAAATAAGGAAATAAAAGGAAAAAAATAAGAAAATGAAGAGAATTGAGAGTGCCACTCTGCCTCTGAGCAGCAGGCATTGCTGGGGGTGTGTGAGGGATCTGGTTCTCAGGATGGGGATGGGGTGTCTTCACATTCTCAAGTCTGCAAATGCTGCACACATCTGGCACTGGGAGAGGACTGGGCTGGCCTATTTGCCTTCTTTAGGAACTGGAAACAATCCAGCCTGGCAGTTCCTGCAGAGCTCATCCTGTGGTTTAGTGGATAATACTGATCCTTGTTCAACTCCCACGCTTCAGCGCCTTGTGAGAGGGTAGGGGAGGCTCTGCAGAGCTTGTGCTGTGCAGGGAGCCCAGTTCTGCCGTGGAAGGCAGCATGGATATTCATTGTGCCCGAAGTGCTTGCTCCATAGTTTTAATTAAATGTTTATGGTGACGCAGGGGTGACTCTGGGGTGGTGGCAGGTGGCCAGCAGGTGTGAGGGACGCAGGAGCTGAGGAGGAAGGGCCGTTTCTTTGAGAATGTCTCCACTAATGCATTTCCAGGGGTTTGACTTTGCTGCCATTGTCTCCCCTGTGCCAGGATATTTCATGTCTGTGTCCCCTGCAGCTGGAGATGGCTGCAGGCAGAGCACGGCTGGCTGAGCTCAGGAGGGACAGGAGCTGCACAAACCTGCGCTTTCTCAAGCAGTCAGCAAAGCTGCTGAGAGACACAAATGAGAGTGACAGCCACATCAAGGCAGATCTGCCAGGGATGGGCACCCAGGGTTTGATCTGGGACTGCACCAACGTGACAAAGGTGAATCCAAGTGTCCCAAATCCTCAGCAGAGCGGGGATGAGGGCTGAGGGCTGGGAACACAAACCCTGTGAGGAGCCACTGAGGGAGCTGGGGGTGCTCAGCCTGGAGAAAAGGAGACTCAGGGGTGCCCCCATCACTCTCTGCAGCTCCTGAAAGGTGCCTGTGCTCAGCTGGGGCTGGGCTCTGTCTCCAGCAGCACTGACACAACCAGAGCACACAGCCTCGAGCTGCACCAAGGGAAATACAGGTTGGATATCAGGAAAAAGCTTTTTACAGAAAGGGTGATAAAGTTCTGGAATGGCTGCCCAGGGAGGTGGTGTGTTTAACACCATCCCTGGGTGTGTTTAACAAAGCCTGGATGTGGCACTGGGTGCCTGGGTTCAGTTGAGGGGTTGGGGCTGGGTTGGGCTCAGTCTTGAAGGTCTCTTCCAACCTGGTCATTCTGTGATTCTGTGATGCTCTAATCCTGTGGCTGCTGAGGCTGTTTCCTGCCCACAGAGCCGGGCCAGCCCCTCTGTGAGAGGTGCAGAGGGGACACTGGGGCAGGAAAATTTCTGTGAGCAAGAGGTGACATTGAGTTTTGGTGCTAGATTGTCCCCCAGTGTCAAGTCTTAACTTCTTTTTGCCAGGATTGGGATTAAATGCGTGAGAGGGTATTTCTTGTTTGGACTCAGATGTTTATTAGTTGTCTGTGTTACAGTCTCACAAGCTGTGAGTTCTACAGCACTTCTCTCTAACAAACTAAAAATGGAGCCCTGTCTCTCTTTACAAGGCCTTTGAAGGATAAACTGTCAAATTAAGAAATGACACCTCAATTATTTTTGCTTTTAACCCAATAACCAACCACCTGTGGCCTGCAATGAGGACTCTTTTATCCAATTGCACAAAACCACCCAAACCCATGGAGAAGGTGAAGAAGAAGGACCAGCCACTGCCCTAAAACCTTTGTCTTGCTTTATATATATTACTGTATTTTAATCCCTTAAACTCTAGGTTTTCCACCCTGTGATATTACACACTTAATAATTAAACAAACAAACAAACAAACAAACAAAACGGAAGGTGTTTGGAGAGGATAATAATAATAATAATAATAATAATAATAATAATAATAATAATAATAATAATAATAATAATAATAATAAACCAGAATATGTTTGGAGAGTATGGGATGGAGGTTTCACTGCAGAGCAGGACAGCAATAATAATAATAATAATAATAATAATAATAATAATAATAATAACAACAGAAGGTGTTTGGAGAGGATGTGGTGGAAGTTCCACTGCAGAGCAGGACAGCACAGATTAATAATAATAATAATAATAATAATAATAATAATAATAATAATAATAATAATAATAATAATAATAAAAACAGAAGGTGTTTGGAGAGGATGGAGTGGAGGTTTCATCACAGTGCAGGACAGCACAGAGCAGAGAGGGCTTTGTGAGCGAGTCCTGCGGTTCTGCCTCGCTCACAGCCCTGGATGTGCAGAAGACAGATGAGGTGAGCAGGTTTCGGTGTGACTGGGGTTGGCAGCAGACACAGATCATGGATTAAACATGTGCAGGGCAAGAAAGGAGCTTTCTTGAGGCAGACAGAGGCCTGCTGTTGCTGTGCAGCCCCGCTGCTCCCAGCCCCATGCTAACAGCATTATCAATGTGTTTATATGAAGCTTGGCTGCAAAATGCTTCCTTGGCCTCCAGTTTTTTCAAGCTAAATACTCCTTTTATTGTGCTGCCAGAGGCCCTCCCAGAGGCCAGCAGAGGAGGTGGCCTGTTTGGCCACAGTGATATCTGGACCGGAGATTGAATTCCTGTGTGTCTTAAATCTGTCTCCAGACTGGCAAGGGACCAAGTGGGCATCTCTCTCTCCAACTAATTGCCTGTTTGTGTGCAAAATGGCCTCAGAGCTGCATGAGAGCATCCTCTTGCAGAGCTCTTTGAGTGCCTGGGGCTGGTGACAATGGGGACAGCCCAGCCCTGCCCTGCCCAGGGTCACCAGGCTCTGAGTGAGAGCCCAGGGCTGCTCTGGGCTGTCAGCACCTCCCTGCAGGGCAGAGGCTGCTGTCTGCCCTCCAGCTGGCAGGAGATGCTGTCCCAGGCTCCAAGCAGGCCCTGTGGAGAAGGTTTGTTTGGAAAGCACCTCCCAAAGTGCAGCAGAGGAGGTGCCCTTGGTTGGGATGTGTTGGAAGCCTGGTTGCTGCAGAGAATTTCAGACTTTCTGTGCTGCCAGGCTCTGACCCCCAAGAGAACACTGCATTTCACCTGAGGCCATGGAGAAAAATTCCCAAATGGAACGATAGAACGAAGATTATAGATGTGTAGTTTAAATAGAAATGTGTAATTTCAGAGGTGGGGAGAAGCTCCTGTGTGAGCAGCTTTGATGGAGCTCATCTCAAACAGACCCTCAGGCAAGAAGACACATTTCTGTGCCCTGCCATGGAACCATGGCATGGTGGGGGTGGAAGGGACCTTTGAAGGACATCTAGTCCAACTCTCTGCAGCAAACAGGCTGCTCTTCAACTAGGTAACATTGCTCAGAGACCTGTACAGCCCATGCAGGGGCCACATCTGTACCCTGTGGCCTCACAGGCAGAGAGGCTGGGCTGGTGGAACCCTGGATGCTGAGAATCTGAGACTTTCTGTGCTGCCAGGCTCTGACCCCCAGGAGAGCACTGCATTGACCTGAGGCTGTGGAGAAGCTTCCAAAATGGAATGACAGAACTGGGATTGTGGGTGTGGAGTTTGAATAGAAATGTAAATAAATAGAAATGTAAATAGAAATGGGAAAGAACTTAGAGTTTAAGGTTTTAGACTATAGTAATATATATAAAGCAAGATGGAGGTTTTAGGGCAGAGGCTGGTCCTTCTCCTTCTCCTTCTCCTTCTCCTTCTCCTTCTCCTTCTCCTTCTCCTTCTCCTTCTCCTTCTCCTTCTCCTTCTCCTTCTCCTTCTCCTTCTCCTTCTCCTTCTCCTTCTCCTTCTCCTTCTCCTTCTCCTTCTCCTTCTCCTTCTCCTTCTCCTCCATGGGTTTGGGTGGTTTTGTGTAATTGGATAAAAAAGTCCCCATTGCAGGCCACAGGTGGTTGGTTATTGGGTTAAAAGTAAGAATAATTGAGGTGTCATTTCTTAATTGGACAGTTTATCCTTCAAAGGCCTTGTAAAGAGAGATGGGGCTCCATTTTTAGTTTGTTATAGAGAAGTGCTGTAGAACTCAGGGTTTGTGAGACTGTAACAGAGACGAGAACTAACAAACATCTGAGTCCATCTGGTGCATTTAATCCCAACTTTGGCAGGAAAAGGAGCAGAAGAATCAGCAGGGATGTGCACACCTGTGGCTGGAGCTGGTGAGCACAAGTTCCCTGTTAAGGCCCTTCTTGCAGGAGGGTGTTGCTGACAAGGCAAGGCACAGAGAATGCTACCCAGGGCCCCCAGAGCTGCAGGGAGGCAGCAGGGCACTTTTATTTGTCCCTCAGGAATTTCATTTGGTTATTGAACCAACCAGCCCAGGGGTTCTGTGGTGCAGGGTTTTTTCTGGAGGTGTGGGGAGAAGGAAGTTATTCAAGTTATTCCAGGACAGAGCCCAGGACTGGCAGTTTATTCCCTGGTGTCAAGGTAAACCTGGCTGTGTTGGTCTGTCTGGGATTACTTGTGTGGGAATAACATCCCCTGAGTTTATAGACACTGCCAGTCCCTGCTGATGCTTAATGCATCCAGCCCTTTCCTCCTGTCATTCCTTTATAAGGAGAAAACCATTTCAGATTGAGTTTCCTACCTTATTTTAACTTCTCGTAAAAGAGGGCAGCTTAATTCTTTTGGTGGAACATCAAGTCCAGCGCTCCCTGAGCTGGTGTGGTTATTATGGGCACTTGGGAAGATGAAGTCATGAAAAAAGTCAGCCCAGTAATGCTGAGTTCATCAAAAGGGAAGTGGCTGACGGGGTGACAAGTGTGCCTGCAGTCTGGAGATGGCAGGAGAGATAAACACGACCTCCTTGTGCCACGTGGAACCGAGAGTTTGCCCTATCCCCCTTCCCCTGCTTGGCCATGGGGGTTTATGGGCACAGAAAATTGTGCTGAGAGAGAGCCCAGCCCTGGCTGTCAGTGCAGAGGGGCAGGGCCAGCTCTGCTCCTTCAGCACCTCTGAACTCTGCTGTGCTCATGTGCAAACACCAGAGCCAGAGCTGAGTGCCCAGGGAGGTGCTGTGTGCCCAGGGAGGGCTGTGTGCCCAGGGAGGGCTGTGTGCCCAGGGAGTGCCCAGGGAGGTGCTGAGTGCCCAGGGAGCTGCTGAGTGCCCAGGGAGGGCTGTGTGCCCAGGGAGTGCCCAGGGAGGTGCTGAGTGCCCAGGGAGGGCTGTGTGCCCAGGGAGTGCCCAGGGAGGTGCTGAGTGCCCAGAGTGATGCTGAGTGCCCAGGGAGGTGCTGAGTGCCCAGGGATGTGCCCAGGAAGATGCTGAGTGCCCAGAGAGTGCCCAGGGATGTGCCGAGTGCTCAGGGAGTGCCCAGGGATGTGCTGTGTGCCCAGAGAGGGTTGAGTGCCCAGGGAGTACCCAGGGAAATGCTGAGTGCCCATGGTGGTGCTGAGTGTCCAGGGAGTGCCCAGGGAGGGCTGTGTGCCCAGGGAAATGCTGAGTGCCCAGGGAGTGCCCAAAGTGATGCTGAGTGCCCAGGGAGTGCCCAGGGAGATGCTGAGTGCACAGGAAGGTGCTGAGTGTCCACAGGGAGATGCTGAGTGCCCAGGGAGGTGCTGAGTGCCCAGAGTGATGCTGAGTGCCCAGGGAGTGCCCAGGGATGTCCTGAGTGCCCAGAGTGATGCTGAGTGCCCAGGGAGTGCCCAGGGATGTCCTGAGTGCCCAGAGTGATGCTGAGCGCCCAGGGAGGTGCTGAGTGTCCACAGGGAGGTGCTGAGTGCCCAGGGAGTGCCCAGGGATGTGCTGTGTGCCCAGAGAGGGCTGAGTGCCCCATGGTGGTGCTGAGTGCCCAGGTAGTGCCCAGAGTGATGCTGAGTGCCCAGGGAGTGCCCAGGGAGGGCTGTGTCCCACACCTGGGGGCACCTCAGCTGCTGAGCTCTGCCCTGTTCCAGGCCCCCAAACTCAGCCCATCCTCAGGGTTTTTCTGCTGCCAGTGGGAGTTTCTCTCCCCTTGCATGGCTTGCTGGAAATCTCCCCCTCTCGCTGCTGGCTTGGTGCCCTCTCTCCGTGCCTGCTGCTCTGCCCCCAGAGTGCTCAAGGGCCTCTTTCCCATTTAGGGAAACGCTGGATAGCCCCTGCTTTTGGCTTGCTTGCAGAACATCTCCCAGTTGATTATTTTTTCTATGTTTTTTCAATCCTCCTTTGTCTCTGGAGGCTGAAATGCCCAGAGTCCAGCTGTGTGTGCCAGCTGTGGCTCTTGGAAAGCTGCACTGGGGCAGGCTGGCGGTGCTGTGCTGCTCAGGGTGTTTGACAGTCTGTTCCAGCAGGCAGGGTGAGCCTGAGGGGCTGGTGACAGCAGCACTCCTCTCCTGCAGCAAGGATTTCATCAGAACAAGTGCCCTGCAGCAGGGAAGCCTCAGGCAGGGCCTGCAGGGCTGAGCAGGGGAAAGGGAGAGGGAACTGAAGGGAATTCCCCTAAAAACATCGACTTGCTTTTTGTTTTTCACTCCAGGTTTTTAAATCAGCTGTGAAACTTCTGTAGAAGGTGCTGAGTAGGCAGTGCTGGATGTCTGCAAGATGGGTTGGGGAACAGAAACTGGTGTGGGGACCTGCTTGGAGGGCTCTGCATTCCCCTTGCCATGCTTTTCCTGCAGGACAGGCAGCTGGATCTGAGCTCCTGGGCTGCCTCCTGTGTTTGGGGCAGATCCCTTGAACCACAGCTCCTTTAGTGGTGCCCAGCAGAGCTTGGGTCCATCCATCAGTGCATCCTGCTGGGGTTATCCTGGGATCTGATAGTGGGAGTTGCTTTGGACATGTCTGGGATTATCCTGGAATTTGGTTAGTGAAATTTACTTTGGAAGTGTCTGGGATTATCCTGGAATTTGGTTAGTGAAATTTACCTTGGAAGTGTCTGGGATTATCCTGGAATTTGGTTAGTGAAATTTACTTTGGAAGTGTCTGGTATTATTCTGGGATCTGGTTAATGGAATTTACCCTGGATGTTTTTGGGATTATCCTGGGATCTGGTAAGTGGAATTTACCTTGGAAGTGTCTGGGGTTATCCTGGGAACTGGTTAATGAGAATTAGCCTTGGATATGTCCTGAATTATCCTGGGATCTGATAGTGGGAATAACTTTGGATGTGTCTGGGATTATCCTGGAATTTGGTTAGTGAAATTTACTTTGGAAGTGTCTGGTATTATTCTGGGATCTGGTTAATGGAATTTACCCTGGATGTTTTGGGGATTATCCTGGGATCTGGTAAGTGGAATTTACCTTGGACATGTCTGGGGTTATCCTGGGATCTGGTTAATGAGAATTAACCTTGGATATGTCCAGAATTATCCTGGGATCTGGTTAGTGGGATTTACTTTGGATGTGTTTGGGATTATCCTGGAATCTGGTTACTGGGGGTTACCTTGGATGTGTCTGGGGTTATCCTGGGATCTGGTTATTGAGAATTAGCCCTGGATTGTCTGTTATTATTCTGGGATCTGGTTAGTGGGATTTACTTTGGATATGTCTGGGATTATCCTGGAATCTGGTTAGTGGGAATTACTCTTGGATATGTCTGTTATTATTCTGGGATCTGGTTAGTGGGATTTACCTTGGATATGTCTGGGATTATCCTGGAATCTGGTTAGTGGGAATTACTCTTGGATATGTCTGTTATTATTCTGGGATCTGGTTAGTGGGATTTACTTTGGATATGTCTGGGATTATCCTGGGATCTGGTTAGTGGGTTTACCTCGGGTGTGATTTGTGCAGGTCTGAGAGAGCTGTGACAGACTTTTAGAGGTTTAATGAGATGTAACAGCCAAGGCAGAGCCTGCCTGTGCTGAGGGCAGCTGCTCCCCAGGGTGCTGCATCTCTTTCCCTTTTGCACTCCTTGAGCTCAGCAGCTGAACAGCACCAACCCTGCCTCAGTTATGAGTGCCCATGTCAGAGTTGCCAGGGCCAGACCACTGCAGGGCATCCATTCCCATCTGCATGGGGACACCCCATGGACTGTGACAGCGATTTCTGTCCTCTTGTGCACCTTTCCCATCCCTGTGTGGTGGAGCTGGAGCAAAGAGACGCCACCAGTGGTGCCTGGTGCTGTGTGGATGCTGATGATCCCACCTCAGCCTCCCCACTGCTGCTTTCACTGCTGTCTGCCAAAACCTTTAAAAGGAAAGGAAAATTGTGCTCATTCTTCCTCTCCTTCCTCTCCCCTTGCCCCTGTGTCCTCCTCCTGCTGTGCAGTGAGCTCCCACACCGTGTCCATGCTGCCCAGAGGCAGCTGAGTGGGTGTGGGGCTGTGCCTCCATCTGGGAATTGTTCTTATCAAACTGCTTTATGTCAGAAAGGAATAATAATAATAATAATAATAATAATAATAATAATAATAATAATAATAATAATAATAATAATAATAACCTTTGATGGTAAGCAGGGAGATCAGGAGGTCCAGCTGCTCCTGAGGCCTGACCTGCAGCTTGTGAGAATTGTTCTTATCAAACTGCTTTATGTTAGAAAGCAATAATAATAATAATAATAATAATTATTATTATTAAACAACCTTTGATGGTAATCAGGGAGATCAGGAGGTCCAGCTTGTCCCAAGGCCTGACCTGAAGCTTGTGAGCCTTTCCAGGGAGTTTTTGGGCCTTTGTGCTGCAGCAGATTTTGCTGCATGCCTGGAATATCTCGGAGGAGTGGGGAGAAACAACTGGGGGCCGCTGCAGGCAGCAGGAGCTGCTGGAAATGGCTCTCTGAGAAGCAGGGGAGAAGCCTAAGAAAAGCAAGTTTCCTGCCATGAGGCTGGTGTATTTATGACTGGAAAGTTTTGGGTTGAAAAGGTCGCGAGCTGTGGCTGAGGGAGCAGCAGGGGCTGCCAGAGGAGATTCCCCAGCTCATCCCTGCCCTGCAGTGGGGCTGGGGGTTCCCATGGTGTCGGAACTCAGTTCATCCCTCTGGGTGTCCAGAGGACCCCGCCGGGGGGCTCAGAGACCCTGGCACGCAGCCCAGAGCACCTGGGGATTGGATTTTGACCCCTGGAGCAAGTTGCCAACCTTGTATGAGGACATGAAAGTCACACAGGTTTGAATAGTATAATAATACAATTATCACAGGGTGAAAATGTAGATTTTAGGATTTTTGGTATGGGGGTTATGGGGACAAGATGGAGGAACTTGGGCATGTCCAGCCTTTCTTCTTCTTCTTCTTGTTCTCCATTTTCTGCAGTGCTGTTGGCACTTTGGGATTGGTTTAGAGTAGAGGTGCACTGTCTAACAAAGGTGATGGGTATTGGGAATGAAGTGTAAATGTGTTATATGTAGTTTGTAGTATAGAAGGACAACACAAAGAGTGCCTGTGGCTGCCCTACTGAGCAGACCTTGGCTGGGCAGGGAGAAAATTTTATAGATAAGAATTAATAAACGACCTCAAAACTGAAAAGTGAAGAGTCCAGACTCGTTCTTCACTTGCACGGGCCAAAGCAGAGACACCCTGCCCATCTCAGGGCAGCAATTACCAACCAAAACCCAAGAGGCCATGGGGGTCTGGTGGCCACGTGTGATGGGACAGGGATGGGGAGCCCTGGAGGGGTGAGGGACAGTGCCCAGGGCAGCTGGGATGTGTGGGATGTGTGGGATGTGTGGAGGGGCTGGGCTGTGCCTGCCTCCTCCCCTCGGATGGAGATTCCAGCCCTGCCTCGGACACCACGTGGAAATGAGACGTGCACATCTGGAGGTGGAGTGCACGCCTGGAGCGCTGCCAGTTTATTTATTCCTGCAAATTCTCCCCAGTTAGGGGCTGCTGGGAATCTGACGGTGCTGGAAACAACCTCTTTCCAAGGGATTCAGTGTTCTGTCTGTTCTCACCTTCTCTTCCCCCCCTGTAACAACCAGTGAAAAGGTGTTCCCTGCCTCAAGGCCCGGGCACTGCAATTCCTCCTGGAGCCAACCACGCAGGAAGGTTTTCCAAAGGAAATGTGCTGAGCCCTGTGTGTGTTAAACTCATTAAGGATGAGCATTAAAGTTTCTGAAGCCTCTTGTTTCTATTAAAACATCTGTGCTGTCATGAGACACTGAGTTCTCTGCCTGTTGGCTTTAATGCTAAAAAGCAGTAATTCATAATTTTTTAAAAATAATAATTATAGTAATTAAGTCAGTTTTCTGCTTGGATCCTAAATTGCACCTCCCAGGTGCTTAAAAAAGCCTGACCTGAAACTGAGAAGAACAAGAGCTTGAGACTGAGTTTGTTTTAACTGCCTGAGCTTCAGGCAGATGCAGTTCCTGATCCTCTTTCCATTTCCTTCCTCTGCAAGCGTGCCCTGCTGTTGAATCACCACCAGGGAGCTGAGCTTCCCTTCCCTGCCCTCTCCCCCTCCCAGGCAGGGGCTGCAGTGCCGTGGGGACACCCAGGGGGGCTGGGATGATGTGCCTGGGGGCAGCACAATGGCCACAATCCCTGCCTTGGCATGGAACTGCTGGGGCTGCAGTGACTCCGGCTGTGCGAGCGCATCTCCAGCTCAGGTGTGGGAGCCCAAACATCCCTCTGGCTGTCCAGGACCCCTGCCAGGGGGCTCAGAGACCCTGGCACGGAGCCCAGAGCACCTGTGGGTTTGATTGTGACCCGTGGAGCAAATTACCAACCTTATATGAAGATCAGCAAGCCACAACAGTTTAGGTAGAATAATAGTTATCATGGGGTGGAAAAGTAGATTTGGGGGTTTCTAGAATGGGGGTTCAGGGGGCAAGATGGAGGGAACTGGGTGTGTCCAGCCTTTCTCCTTCTTCTTGGCCTCCATCTTCTGCTGTGATGTTGGCACTTACAGATTGGTTTAGAGTAGAACTCACTGTCTAACACAGGTGATGGGTATTGGGAAGTAATTGTAAACATTGTACAGGTAGTTTTTAGTATAAAGACAGGGGGTAGGCAGAGTGCCTGGAACTGTCCTGCTGGACAGACCTCAGCAGGGCAGGAGACAATTTTTTATAGATAAGGAACAATAAACAACCTTGAGACCGAGAAATGAAGAGCCCTGACTCCTTCTTCAAGCGCTGGGCTGGGAAAAGAGACTTTCTAACACATCTTGGGGTCACTCTGAGCAGCTGGAGGTCCCGACAGTCAGGGGGCTGGGTGGCTGCTCTGTGGAGGGGATGAGGCTCAGATCCATGGGAGGGGGTTGGAGGGGCAGAGCTGTGCCCCCCAGCCCAGCCCAGAGGGTGCTGACCCACAGATCCTTCCTGCAGGCAAGCCATGGGATCTGGTGCCTGGCTTGAATCCCACCTTAGCCCTGGGTGACCCCATCCATCCCAGGGAGGTGTTTGGGAGCATCAAGGATGAGCAGAGTGGGAGCAGGGCAGATCCAGCTGTGTTTCCAGGTGAGGAGGGTGAGGGGAGGGGTGTTGGTGCTGCCCCTGCCCTGCTCAGTGGAACCACACGTGGTGCATCCCTTGTTGTGAGCAGAACAGGCCGGTTCCTGCTCTGTGTGCTGATTTAATGGGGTTAAAGCTGACAGGAAGGCAAGCCTTGATCTTCATCTTCTTGAGCATCTGCTGGGGGGGGAGAACAGGCTGTGGTTGTCTGTGCTTGTTCCTCACCCATGCAGCTCCCATGGGGCAGTTCCAGAACGCCAAGTTTGCTGTGTGCTCTGTTTGTACACTGAATATCTGAGAACCTTCAGGGACCTTCTCCTTCCTTGTGCCTTCTTTAATTTCCTACCAGCAGAAACCTCTTTGGCCTTTTGCTCCCTTGATTTCACATCAGTCCCTTTACACCTTATCCCTTTAAAATCTTCTCAGGTCCACTCTGACTGATCCATTTATACCATAACCATATTGGGGGTTGGATTGGGGTTTTTTTTGTTCCCTTGGCAACGGGGATCTCTGTCCACAGCAGCTCTTCCCTGCTGTGCATCTGTGGGTGATGTTCCTGGCAGCCTCATCCCCTCTCCACCCTCCTGTGGGGTGTGAGTGATGCTGGGCAGCCAGGACGGCTCATGAGACAGCTCAAATTGTTTTCTGCCTTGCTGCTACAAGTCTCTTATTTAATACAATTTAGGAGTTACTCACTTTAATTTTGTGACATTGGTGGCTTGTGGTCATGCTGGGACCTACAGGGGCAGTGAGGTCCTTTGTGCTGAGGCTCTTTTCATGAGCAAACTCTTTATTAAAAGCCCTTTAAGTGCTGCCCTTCTGCCATTCTTCCAGATTTTGGCTTTTTCCTGTTATCCCGGTCTTCAAAGTTACCTGACCCGCTCTGTGGCACTAAGGGATGAGATCCAACAGCATTTTAAAATGAATAAATAAAATAAATAAGTCAGTTTGTTATCCAGAAATCTCAAACTAGCAACCCTATTTAGAATTATTTTGGCTTTTCCCATGCTCTCGGTTTCCTTGCGGAGGAAGGGAAGCGTGACCAGCACTGAAGTGCGTCCGTCCTCCCCGTGTTTCCTACCCTGGGGAAGCAGGAAGATCCTCTGGAGCCTCTTTGGTGACAATTCCTGCGTCACCAGGGCTGGCTGTTCCCTCATCCCCACGAATCCACGGGCGGAGGGGATGGGAGCCGCGGCTGATTTTCCAACCGGAGGTCCCCTCGTCCCAGGCAGTGACAGCAGCACTTCCAGGGGTTTAGGGGCTCCCAGCACTGCTCCCCTGCCCTGCTGGCATGGCCCTGCCAGCTCCCAGGTGCTGAGTGACATCTGCTCTGTGCCTCAGTTTCCCCAGCTGTCACATGGAGATGGCTGCAGCTCTTGCAGGTGGGTTTGGGTGCAGGGATGGGTTTGGGGGCAGAGGCAGGAGCAGAGGGGAAGGTGATGGTAACAAACCTTTATTTTGGTTTGAGAGAAGAGCTGTGCCTCACCATTCCTTCACCTTGGGGTGATGTAAATCTGTGTCTTCCTGTGACTCTGCCTCTTGGGATCTTTTGCTGCTCAGAGTGACTTCAGATACGTTAGAAAGTCTCTTTTCCCAGCCTGGCACTTGAAGGAGTCAGGGCTCTTCGTTTCTCGGTCTCAAGGTTGTTTATTGTATCTTATCTATAAAATTCTTTCTCTTGACTTGCTGAGGTCCACTCAGCAGGACAGTTCATTGCACAATGCCTGCCCCCAGGGTGGTGTTTATCTTTTTATACTAAAAACTACATGTGCAATATGTTACAATACCTTTCCAATACCTTATCACCTGTGTTAGACAGTGAGCTTCTACTCTAAACCAATCCAAAAGTGCCACCATCACAGCAGAAGATGGAGGCCAAGAAGAAGAAGGAGAAAGGCTGGACATGCCCAGATCCCTCCATCTTGCCTCCTGAACCCCCATTCCAGAAATCCCCAAATCTACTTTTTCACCTTGTGATAAATTCACTATTATTCTACTTAATTTGTCCTGGCTTGCGGATTTTTATCTAAGGCTGTAAGTTGCTCCATGGGTCATAATCAAACCCACAGGGGCATTTTGGGCTCTGTGCCAGGGTCTCAGAGCCCCTGACAGGGGTCTGGGCTGCTCAGGACAGCCAGAGGGATGTTCTGGGTCCTGACACCTCAGTTTCCCCCAGCTGCCACATGGAGATGGCTGCAGCTCTTGCAGGTGGGTTTGGGTGCAGGGATGGGTTTGGGGCAGAGGCAGGAGCAGAGGGGAAGGTGATGGTTAACACCCTTTATTTTTTGGCTTGAGAGAAGAGTTGTGCCTCACCATTTCTTCACCTTGGGGTGATGTAAATCTGTGTCTCCCTGTGACTCTGCCTCTTGGGATCTCTATCTGCTCAGAGTGACTTCAGATACGTTAGAAAGTTTCTTTTCTTAGCCTGGTGGTGGAAGAAGGAGTCAGAACTTTTTCATTTTTTGGGCTCAAGGTTGTTTATTGTTTCTTATCTATAAAATTCTTTCTCTTGACTTGCTGAGGTCCTGCTCAGCAAGGCAGTCAGAGGCACTGTGCTTGCTTCTGGGGCAGTGTTATGTTTTTTATACTAAAAGCTACATGTACAATATTTACAATTACTTTCTAATACTAATTACTTATGCTAGACAATGAACTTTTATTCTAAACTAATCTAAAAGTGCCAACATCACAGCAGAATGCGGAGGCTAAGAAGAAGAAGAAGGAGAAAGGCTGGACATGCTCAGATTCTTCTATTTTGTTTCTTGAACTTTCATTCTAAAAATTTTAAAAATTTTATTTTTTTTTACTTCGTGATAAATTCACTATTATTTTATTTAAACTTCCCATGCCTTGTAATTCTTCATATAAGGTTGGTAATTGCTTTTTCCAAGGGCCAGGGGTCTTGGGCTCTGTGCCAAGGTCTCCTTGGGCAGGGGCTCGAGTTTTCTAGGGCAGCCAGAGGAATTTCTTGGGTTCTGCCACCTGCCTTGGTGCTGGGCTGGAAGTGATGCCCTGAGCACACTGGGGTTGGTGTCTCTCGCTGCAAGTGCCTCCACCCATCCCCTGCACCTTCCCATAAAGGCTGGGGAGGAGCTTTCAGCTGAGATCAGCAGCAAGGAGAGTGTTTGGGCTCCCAAAGGAACATTGAGTGGTTAATAATAATGATATTTAGCTGCTCCTACATGGTAATTTTGGTCTGTAAGCCTCAAAGCATTGGGTGGAAGAGGCCATAATCAATAAAGAGTTTTGTTTTCTAATTAACATAGGAGGAGGAAGGGGAAGATCCTGTGGGACTTCACAGTTGCCTTCACAATTGCTCACTTCTGTGTAGGTGATACTTTAGGGCTCAGGTAGCCACAATGAGTCATGGCCCCATCTAACCCAGCCTGATGCTCATGACTGCAGCAGATTGTGAGACTGATAAGAGCTGCCGGCTTCAGAAAAACCTTGACTTGTGGGAGGAGGAAAATCTGCCTGAAAAACTGCATTCTTAGCAGCCTACAGGGAAAGTGCAGAGTGCTGCTTGAAATGGCTTTGGATAGGAAAGTCCCTTTTCTGCCTTAGCCTGTTAAAGGATCTTCTAAAGCTGATACCTGCCATCTCCTTGCTTGTTTTTTTCCTCTTATGATTTTTTTCTCCTTGAAGTCTCCTTTCTAAGCCTGGTTGCTTTGTGGTCCCCCACACCCATGCCAGGACAGAAGCTGTGGCCAGCCCTGGCTGCTTCTGGAGGAGTTTGAGCTGAGATCTGGAGAAACCCTTGAGGAACATCCCTGCTGCAGGGCAGCAGAGCCCAGGGGTGAAGCACCCAGAGAAAAAAGGGTTAAAGCTTCTTGCATCTGCCAGCTCTTGTGGCATCAATCCATTTTTAGCTTGGTACCTGTAACTGAGTGCTCAGCAGATTTTACAGACTGCCTTTCTGGGGGCAGGAAATCACTTCTAGGCCAATAAAACAACTTTGCAGGAAGTTTCTTGCTCATCTGAAGAGCAGAGTGATGGTGAAGGAGAGAGGGCAGGGCAGTCAGTGGTGGCCTGGTGTAGTAAGGAAACAAGAAATATTTCTACTGTAATGTAACACAGCAAGGAAAATATTTACCTAAAATTCTCCTGCAGCCAGTGCTTTGGAGAACAGGAATTTTATCTTGAGCAGCAGTTGCTGTGCAGAGGATCCCAAAGGTCTTATCAAAGCAGGAGCTTGAGGTGAGGCTCCTGGTACAGTAGAAACAGTGAGTGAGACCCTTGGTTGTGTGAGCAAGGGGAGCAGCAAGTGATAGAAGAGATGTGGTCTGCTCTCTTCCTTTTGAAAGGGGAGTTTGTCTCTTTTCAGATAAAAATGAAAATGTAATTGCAAACACCTGTGATATGTCTGGGGAAAGGAGCAGGAAGGGCAGATAAGTGACTGCAGAAAATCCCCGCCACAAGGACAGAAGGAGCAGAACCTGATTAGTTTATCTGAGGCAGTGTAGGTGATGTGATCACTGTGGGAGATCTTTCATCAGGAGAAGTCTCAGGGTCCTCAATCTCCTCCATCTACCTGGAAAAGGCAAAGCAGGGGCCGTGTCAAACTGTGTTTGGCTGAGCAGTTCAGCACACACTGGTGCTATGCTGACAGGGAACCCCAAAACCCAATTCTAGGGGAGGAGGCAGGTTCTCCATCCCTCTGGGATAGGGGCTCAGCTTCCCAGGGCTGCC